>JAOTOM010005100.1:512500-842500 GCA_034440615.1 Ashinkailepas kermadecensis
CCACACCACCACCATCCCATGGTACCACACCACCACCATCCCAGGGTACCACACCACCACCATCCCAGGGTACCACACCACCACCATCCCAGGGCACCACACCACCACCATCCCAGGGCACCACACCACCACCATCTCAGGGCACCACACCACCACCATCCCAGGGAACCACACCACCTCCATCACAGGGCACCACACCACCACCATCACAGGGTACCACCGCCATCCCAGGGCACCACACCACCACCATCCCAGGGCACCACACCACCACCATCACAGAGCACCACACCACCACCATCACAGGGCGCCACATCACCACCATCACAGGGTACCACCACCATCCCAGGGCACCACACCACCTCCATCACATGGCACCACACCACCACCATCACAGGGTACCACCACCATCCCAGGGCACCACGCCACCACCATCCCAGGGCACCACACCACCGCCATCCCAGGGCACCACACCACCACCATCACAGGGCACCACCAGCTCAGGGCGCCACCATCAGCTCAGGGCACTACCAACATCCAAGGGCGCCACCACCATCCCAGGGCATCACCATCCCAGGGCATCACCAGCTCAGGGCACCACCAGCTCAGGGCACCACCATCCCAGGGCACCACCACCAGCTCCGGGCACCACCACCAACACACAGCATCACCATCAGCTCAGGATTCCAACTACCTAGGGCACCACAGCCATCGCTGCCACCGTCACCACCCCGGTGATGGGGAGCGCACTCGCCTCGAGCACATGTATGCAGAGGTGCTGCTCGTCGTCCGACTGGGCGATGAAGAGGATGATGTCGTCCACGTGCGCCAGGTGCAGCGCCCACAGCACCTGACAACAGCGGTCCGGCGCGGGTTGGTGATCGCCACTTGATGATGTCACGCGACACTGGTGACACACCGCCGACCGGCGCGCGCAAAACCTTCTACCCGAGCATGAATTTAAATTCAAGTTCCGAAACGTCCCGAACATGATTACCGAAGTAGGCATTGCATGATGTTCTTCTGTCATCTGCCACACACATTGCACACATACGAAAGCTGATGGCATAGCATAATTTCACCACCAGGAGCAGACTGTTCACCGCGGTACAGACGGTTCGTGTAGCGTTGCTACATACCAGCGTTGGTGTTATCTGCACTACTGGTGCACTTCAGACCTACCAGCTCTCTAATCTGACACCGACTCCTAAACGTCAGGAAAAGAAGCTCATAAGTACATTGAATTCCAAACGGGGAGACCGCTGAAAAAAAAACAAGGGAGCCCAGGCTTCTCACAGCTTCAGTTATTATACTGAGGACGTATTCAAAGACCATGTACTTCTTTCTCCTTCATTGTTCAGTGTTCACTCACCACTATTTTCCACCGAACCAGCCCAGCCTTCCGCCGACGCTAGGAGCATACCTAATCATGACCTAATCATGCAGCAGAGGTCAGGTCACTGACCTGGTCGTGCACACTAGCGTCGTCGTCGGTGCGCTTCTCGGCGGCTGGGTTAGCCGGGATGTGCAGCACGTTTCGCACCAGGATCAGGATGCGCTCGATCATCAGCCGGTCGTCCTCCATTCGCTCATTCCAGTCCTGTGCGACAGTCAAAGCTGGCTCCTCGCTGTGCTAAGTCATCATTCCCAGGTCTTCCGTTATAGTGAAGCATTATCTCTAGTGTCCGCTGGTTTATGCTCCCTAGGTCAATGGGACTTCATTCTGGTCAAATATCATCCCTGAGCACTTCGTTACTGCTATGATCTGGGCCCTTGGGTCTCCACTATTGCGAACGGAAAGCTCTTGGTCCTCACACAAGGGACCAGTCAGCCATAGATCCCTACTCTGGTGAACAGACAGACCTGGGTCACTACATTGGTAGGCCAGTCAGCCATAGATCCCTACTCTGGTGAACAGACAGACCTGGGTCACTATATTGGTAGGCCAGTCAGCCATGGTTCCCTGTTTTGGCGCAGTATTGGTAATACCGGGCCATTCTGAATTGAGTTCCGGAGAAGACGAATCAACACATTAGGCCTTTCATGCTGTAGTTTGGTGAACCAAATGACCTTGACCTGTCGCCACACTGCTTCATGATTTTGCAGGATTATGCTTCCTGATCCTGGGTTAGCAGGTTCGTCAGGTGATAGAGTGCAAGAATGGATTATCCTTCTATTTTTGTTCTTGGAGAGCCTGTCCAGTAACGTTCAGTATTTCCGAGCCTGCCCTGGTAAACTGTCAGCCTTGGACACCACTCTGGTGTACGGCCAAACCTGGGTCCTACTCAGGTGAGCAGTCACGAATTCCCAATACTGTAAGCACATCAGCTCCTAGTTCCCCAGCCGGCAAACAGCCAGCTCAGGGTCCTGCCCTGGAAAATTGTCAGCCCTGGACCCGAGCCCTCCCAGCCATCGCAGTCAAATCGGTGCCGAAATTTAAGCACACAAATTGCGACCGATCAAATCTGCACAAGCCTAGCTGTTGAAACTTGAACATTACAATTATTGCATCACATACTAGACATAAACATTACAAAACGTCCCACGAACAAATGAATGCATTCCGAGGCTGACCTTCTCTAGCAGCGCCGTCATCTTGGTTGCCAGCACGGACCAGAACACCTTGTCGCTGAACGCCTCCTTGTAGGATTGCAGGTACTGAATCACCTCGAGGTAGTAGCGGCGCGAGATCCGCTCGCCAGGCAGCTCCTCCTCATAGAGTATCAGCGCCGGAGTGGTCAGGTTCACCAGCAGCCTGTGTGGGCGCCGAGCTAGGTTACACCTGGTTAGGTGCGCCACATTGCAGCCTGCACAGGGCCGGAGCCAAGTTAGACTGAATCAGGTGGATCCCATCGCAGCCTGTACCGGCGCGAGGCTGGGCTGCACCAACATATGTAGATTGGGAGCTCTCGCATATCGCCACGAGTATGGCTATGGCGCCAGCAACCCGGCGCCATCACACCGAACTATCAGTTCGTTAGTCCGCCAACTAAGTGCCATGAGCCCACCTGGAACTGGGTATGGTGCGATGGGGGTAAGTGTATTTATTTCGCCGACGGACGGGTACACATGTAGGCAGTTGTAAATGGCCGTGATTGACTGGGAGAGGAGATGGATTTGCTAAATCTCATTAGCCAAACCAAAAGTAATAACACAAGCAGTTGGACTACCGAACAGTTATAGATGTGTCAATGGTAATAAGTTGACCGTTTTCAGCGGATTTAACGTACGAGGACGTAAAACAATAAGAAAAATACTGGAAATATGGTTGTGCATGTCAGGAAAAGATCATGAAAATAATAAATATTGAATGAAGCACAATTGATAGTGTTGAGCTTGAGTGTTGATATTTAACTACATTAAATCACTCATGATTGCATGCAATATCTAAAGGAGTAAAGAATTGAACAGGTAAAGATTTTGGTTGAGATTTCCTTCAACTTCCCTCAGATGTGGAATATTTATTTCATACACAGTGAGACAATACTTACCTAAGAGCCACATCCAATAGCTCAACGTCACTGGAGTGATGCTTGATGATCGGAATCAAGTCCTTGACAACTACTTTTGTTTCTCCCAAGGCTCTCCGTATCTCATGATTTTCGTCATCCCGCCTTAGATACCGAATGATATCCTTCACACATTCTGAAAACAATTGCCCAGTTATGTTGTCATCATACATGACAAGACATAGCACAACAACTTTTTTGGTTAGTTATTTCAGTTTTAGGGCACCTGGACCGAAAAATGTGATAATTTAGCGCCCATAACGTTCACTTAGCATGCCAGAACAGCCCTTTTCTATCACATCCAGCAGAAGTGTCTTTACTTTGGTACCTTATGAGATTTCTGGATCTCCGTTATTACTCAGCTTACTCAGGTTACTACTGACACCAATAATCCAATTCAAAGACACATGTCCTAGGGGCTAAATAAAGAAGACACCACCACCTGGCACTTCAATGAAATACATCTGCAATAAAGGGTCACTATTCACTTGCATGAATGTATATACCATCATGGATTACTTGCATGATGCATTAAAATTCATAAACATGGTGACTCCTCACTCCAACCTCAATTAAAATTAATGTGCTCATTATGCAGAATACTTCTCCAGTGTCATCCTGCTTCCAGTCAAATGCAGTAGTGAACTGAGCAACAGCATGGCCAATATCAGCAGCACATCAATTTTAGTAAATCAGCATTACTTCCAGCCCTAACAAGGTAACAGAACTGCATGGCATGTCTGCAGTAGAGAAAATGTGTGAATTCACTGCTTAGTCTTGAACAAATCTGGGGATAGTTAATTCAACAGTTGCTTGACCCATGGTTGAGCACTTCCTGATCTGAATTTGGGAGGTTAACTGGAAGTAGTTTCTGAGGTGGCTGAATGAAGTTTTTAATTATAGTCTACTCTGTTAAGAATTCAGTTGACCATACCAGACACCAGATATGGGATAACAACGGCTTCTGAGGTCATGCAAAGTATGAATGTGGATAGGTATACTAGTCAACATGAGCATAAACATTAGCATGTCCAAGATGGAGGAGTGATTACTGGTTGTAAACTAAGGCATGTCCATGAATCAACACAAATAATATAATGTACTATCTAACTCACTTACCAAGACATTCTGGCTCTTTCTGATATTTTCCAGTAGCATCATCAAGGTATCCAAGGTTATTGCATGTTGCAGACAAGTCAGCCATCAGCATTGGATCAATTGTGAGGGTTGTCATGATGAAATGTCTGTAAAACAGTAAGTATGGTTAATATCAGCTCATTTAGTTATCAGCAGTACACATGCTTTTAGATGGCTTACAAAGTTGGTATTATTATGCTTTAATGTATTCCCCAGACAAGTTTTGTACACATTTTATTTACATAAAACAAACAAAAGGTTAGGTTTGGTTAGGTTAGGTTAGATTAGGTTTTTTTCAGTTGAGAAATTTAGAATATCTTTTCTTTTCTTCAAATTGGTTTTCTTCAAATGCAGGTTATGCTAGGTTGGGTTAGGTTGGGTTAGGATTTTTAATAAAGAAAATTAAACATCTTTTGGAAAACGTTTTTTACTAATTTTTTTCTTAAAACAGATGAGGCTAGGTTACTTTGGTTTGGCTTTTTGATGATAATTTTGAACAAAAAATGTTTGAAATTTTCCCATCAAAAGGTATTTCTTTTCTTGCATGGTTGGCTAGGCTAGGTTGCAATCGGTTATGCTGCATTTTCATATTGAACATCACTTTTCATGCTATATTACCCAACTCCAAGCCTCTTTTTGGGTGTTATTTTGTCTCTGAACTGAAAAGCATACATTTGCAGAGGAAATGAGCCATCACAGCATGTTAAGCACATTCATAAGCATTGCATTGGAAAAAGAAATTCCAAGAAATCAAAATTAACCTTAAATTGCAAATTCACCATTTACTGCACAGTGATGATCTGTCTCTGCTGCCTTTACCAATCACTAAAGTGCTTCTGCCAGAAACCAGTGATTTTAAATATCCAAACCTCACTTATAATGCAGAATATGAAAGCAAAAGTGGCATTTAATTATGTAAAAAGGAAAAGAGTGAGATCCATATAATATGCATCAGGTGTTTGTCTACATACAAATTGTATTTCAGGATTTCAGGACACAGACTGCCCTTGCGAAAGGAGCCCCTTTTCTTCCAATAGGGTGCCTTTTCGGTAATCTTTACCTTTCGGCCGACACATACTGCCAAGGTGAGTGATTTGTAAAGAGGTGTACAGAGGGAACAGTGACGTCACAGGAGTCAGGGAAGTGACGTCACTGGAGACGGGTGTCGGTAAAGATTACCACCTAACCTAGACTAAGATAATGTAGCATAATATACAAAATGTATCATAGCATAATATAATCTAACCTAACCTAACCTAACCTAACCGGGAAACCAGAATCCTCCGAAGCACTTGACGTCATGACGTCATTTCCCTGACTCCTGTGATGTCACTGTTCCCCACTGTACACCTCTTTACAAATCACTAACCTTGGCAGTATGTGTCGGCCGAAAGGTAAAGATTACCGCCTTTTCCTTTAGGGTGTTTCTGGTTATTGTTTTTTTTATGACACGTCGACCGCTGAGTCATGTAGCGTCGCCAATCTCTCATGCCGATTGGTCACGGGCGAAGAGTAGTGACAGGTAAGACTCGAACCCACAATCTTTCAATTGTGAGACGAGCATCTTACCCCTAGACCACTTGTCCCCTAGACCACTCGTCCCCTAGGGGGTGTTTCTGGTGGGAAAAATTGAGGGGTGGTGAACTCAAGCCTTTGCAGGGGGTGCTTTTCCCTGGATGGAGGGGTGCCACTTTCTCATGGGGAGGTGAATGTGCACCCGGTAATTTTTACCTTTCGGCCGACATATACTGCCAAGGTTAGTGATTTGTAAAGAGGTGTACAGTGACGTCACAGGAGTCAAGGAAGTGACGTCACAGGAGTCAAGGAAGTGACGTCACAGGAGTCGGGTGTCGATGACGGGCACTAACATAACCTAACCTAACCTAACCTAAATTAAATTAACCTAACCTAACCCAACCTAACCTAACCCAACCCAACCTAACCTAAGCTAACCTAACCTAGCACATCGACACCCAACTCCTGTGACGTCACTTCCCTGACTCCTGTGACGTCACTGTACACCTCTTTACAAATCACTAACCTTGGCAGTATGTGTCGGCCGAAAGGTAAAGAAAGCCGCACATTCCCCTACCCCTTGTAATGAACATGCCCCTGTAACACAATGGGGTTGATAGTATCTTCAGAACTCAGGATATAACACTAATTATGGAGCTTCAGTCTCCTTTTTCATACTCTTGTAACATCTTCCATTTCTCCATAGGCTTAGCCAAGACGGGGTGGACAAATGTGGCTGTTATTGCCTAAGCCTGAGAAACGTGATGTCTTTATGTAGGCTAATGCGATACCCTAAAGATATCAACGATAATACTTACACTGCACTAAATCCCACTCACTGTCGTATTTCTGAACCTTAAATCCTTCACCGCTTCTCACCTTGCTTTGTAGATAATACCTATCGGTTGATATCTTCAGGTGCCGCTTCCTCCCCTTCTCTCCTGCTGCACCTGCTGCCTCTCCAACTTCGCGCCCAAAATGCCAAATGTAGCGTTCGTTGTCTGCTGAGAGTTTTCTCAGCCAACACCACTACTGACGTCATCCGACCCACCGCTGTTCTGCCAGGGCGCCAGGCACCATTCGATTGATGCCCGATTTACGGCGTTTAGTGAAGTGCAAGTGTCTATTTTGAGGTACCCCGTGTAGAGTGAAATATTTTCTTAGCTTATCAGCTAAGTGGCGTCTCGTGGCTGAACGGTTGGAGTTATGGAAACACGGACGTCAGATTTGTTCTGGTGGAGGGGGCTGTGATCACATGAAACAAAAGAGCAAAATCAAGCGTATGATGAATAAATATGTTCGTATTCATCCGGGATCTCCTCTTGCGTCAGCCGTCGAAACATGACCAATCAAGGTCAGCCATCGAGGTCAAACTGCAGTTATGGAAAACCACCGTGTTATCACATATGTAGGTCGGGGCGCGGGGCACTAGCGGATCCAGGGAGGGGTCATCCCGGCCATGGCCCCCCGAAGCGCTTAAAAGGGGGGGGGGCATAGTGTCCTTTGCCCCCATCCCCCGAAACCAATAGAAGTAAACTAAATTAAAATACAGTAACCTTCGCCCAGGTTAAAAAATAGCGTCTGAATGAAATAATCTCCAATTTTCAAGGTATTTTTGTATAATTGTTTGGAAGCCAATATCGTAGCATAGTAGATTCTGACACACATCGAGGGTTCCATGCTGCTCAAGTTCTGCTTACAGCAAAAGTTGACAAAATCGGATCCACCAGTGTGTACACGTGCACGAACGTTGACGTGGTACAAGACGTTGAACGTGAACGTGAACGTTTTGTGAACAAGAACAAAAATCCGACAACTTAGAAACGGTGGAGGTAGGCTGTGGTCCCATACACAGGAAATAATGTTGTCATTAATTATTATTTTTTTTAAATGGGCCCCTTTGCCAAATAGTGGTCGAAATCCCGTTAGGCGTCATAAGCGGACATAATACCGGTGGCGCCGCTCTGGTGGTGGGTTTGTGAAGGAACACCACCAGAGTGGGCTTGCTTTGATTAATGCTATATTCTGGTTTCTAGACGAGGTGCAAGTAATTTCCAATGGTCCAATTTGAACAACATTGAAACAAGCTCTCTTATGACGTGTAGTTCGTTTTATTATCAAATCATTTCACCCTGTCACTTTGCCCTTAAAGTGAAATGGGAGCAATTGGCCACTCAACCATGGATCATGTACGCCTGGATTGGAAACCAACAGCTGTTTGCGTATCGGCCCACTCAGCTGAGGCGAAGTAAAAACACGGAATCGCGGCCGGTTTTAGGCCGTGCGCCTATGGGAGTTCAGGGTACGCATTTCGTATTTGATTTTTTTCCAATTGATTCAGCCATCCCAGAAAGATTGCATCACCCTTTCATGATACAGAATTGATCAAGGAACCTTACGATTATTTCCTTATTGATTTATTACGCTCCGTTCAGAAGTTGTCGTGGTGCGAAGTGAAGAAATGTGTGAGAGGGAGCCCACCTCGCCCCAAGGGTCGGCCCACCGATGTTGATATCTTGATGATCTTTATCTTGAATCTTTATCTTGATCTTGAAATGATTGGACGGGGCAAAGTACATGAAGGCAATGGGCAGACCAAAATGAATTGTGGGGGGGGCACATTCCATTGGCTCCCATGTTAGAAGTTGAAATAATTGCGGGGGTGGGTTAAGCAAACATTGAGGTGGCAGTTCCCCTCAAAGGTGTATAAAACAACACCCCTGAGTCGAACGACTGGCAAGTGGTAGCGAATCGGCGAGAGGTAGTGGCGTTGCCAGCTAGGGTATGTTGCAAGGGCTGATCCAAGGGGAGGAAGTGAAAGTTGCGCCCCTTATGACCCGAAGGACGCCTCTCTTGGAGGCTCCAGTGTACCCCCTCCATCGAATTTCTCAGCGCAGCGCGCTTCTCGGCCTGGGAACGACAGTCCTCTGAGAGTCCGAACGCACGCCGCGAATTTTTCGGCGAAAGGCACTCCTCAGACAAAAACAAATGGTGCCCCTCTGGGAGATCGGAGTGTACCCCGTCCAAATGTTCTGGACAAAGAGCCGCCCCTCTGGAGAAATGACGCCTCCTTGGCAAAATCATAAATTTGTCAGTGGTATGGTGTAGGGGGGGGGGGGGGGGGCTTGTACCCTCCATGGAACTTCCGCTCAATCCTCTTTGCGGATTGGTTGGTACGCCGAAGTCTGTACTCACCCATTCAGTTGTGTAAACCACTCCACCTGAAAATATAAGCCACATGTCTAGAGAGCAAGGAGGGTGGGGGCGAAAGGAGAACCGTCTATTCTTATCTTTGAGGGTGAAACTGCTTCAATGCTTGCTTCCCCCACCTTGCTTCAACCCCTCAATGCTTGCTTCCCCCACCCGCAATAATTTCAACTTCGAACATGGGAGCCTATGAAATGTGACCCCCTATTTATTTTGGTCTGCCTATTGCTTCCATGTACTTTGCCCCTCCGATACTTTTAAGAAATAAACATCGGTGGGCCGACCCTTTCGTCGAAATGGGCTCCCTCTCACAGATGCATTCACTTCGCATCACGACAACTTTGGAACGGAGTGTAATAAATCAATAAGGAAAGAATGGTACGGTTCCTTGATCAATTCTGTATCACGAAAGGCAGATCCAATCCTCCTGGGGTGGCTGAATCAATTGGATAAAAAAATAAATACGAACTGCGTACCACGAACTCCCATAGTCGCACGGCCTAAAACTGGCCGCGTTTCCGTGCTTTTTACTTACCCTCCGCTAGGTGGCAGGTTGATGCCGCTGATACGCGCAGATCAAAGGCGCCGACGCGGAGTTTCCAATCCAGGCGTACATGATCCATGACTCAACATCTTGTGATAAACACGTGTCATACATCTTCTGTGTGACGTCCTGACAATTCCCAATGTTCTTAACTAAACGAAAATCGAACGTGCTACATTTTTTATATCATCATGAATAACTTCCATGAAGGTTTAACCCTGTCACTTTTGCACTCAATTCCAGAATTTGTGTCCCAAATTATCAAATTGCATCACTTTATATTGTATATCAGATGTTCTACATTACCGAATTAATTTCCAATGGTCTTAAATAAACAGGCATAAAATCCGCTGCCTTGTGATGCCATACTCGACTACTCTTATAGTTTTCTAATCCTGTCATTTTTCCACTCAATTCCAGGATTTGCATCTCGAATTATCGCATTATATTCCTTTAAATTGTATATCAGATGCTCTACATTACCGAATTAATTTCCAATGGTCTTAAATAAACCGGCATAAAATGCGCAGCCTTCTGATGCCATACTCGACTACTTTTATAGATACCTAACCCTGTTATTTTTGCACTCAATTCCAGGATTTGTGTCTCAAATTATCACATTGTATTACGTTTAATTATATATCAGGTGTTCTACATTAGCGAATTAATTTCCAATGGTCTCAAATAAACCGGCGTGAAATCAGCTGCCTTCTGATGCCATACTCGACTACTTTTATAGATGTTTAACCCTGCCACTTTTTACCTTTTGACATGAAGCTTTGCGACATTATTGACGTTCTGGCATGGCTCGATGCATGTCAAGCGCCGACGGTTCCTGCCTAGAGGATCCGTAGGGCCGCCGAGCGGTGGCAAGATAGAAAGTAAAGTTCCACCCTTCAACAATACTAAGCAGCATCGGCTCTGCCACGCCAAAATAGTGTAGGAGAAATTCACGGTTGTAGATGCATTCTTTCCCTTCAACGCCCATAAGCGCAATATTCTTAAGCAATTTCGCCAAAATCTGTCGGCCTCAACTCTAATGGTGGCGGAACTCATGCCAGGCACATCGTCTATCGTTTCAAATATGAAAATCTGCCTGTAACTTTGGCGTTGGGGCCCATTAACATTCAGGGAATAGGAATCCCGCGCCCCGCCATGTTATGAATGGCGGGCGGTTGGGGACGGGCCGGAGGCGGCCGGCGGCCGGCCGTCTATGGTGGAAAATAGTTTTAAAAAAAGGAAATACGGAAAATAACAATATGCGCAATAGGTCACTGCAAGTGGCAATAAAATTGACGTCTGAAGGCAAGCTAACTTTCATAAATGCACTTCGCATCATATTTTATGGAGACAGAATCTCATAAATCGTAACTATATTCTTCGCGCACACACTAGTGAGCATCCGGGACCGCTTGTCGGGGGCGTATGTTTCAGAGTTCTTGAATGGCACATGTTTTCTTTCTTTCCTTGAGATCCCTTCGATGTCCGCAGTAACATTGCGTCTGACGCCTAACGCGGTGCTTTTAACCAAATATAGTGGAAGAATGGGCACCCTCCAAATCCTTTCGACCCCCCTCCCCCTGATGCAATTCCTAGGTACGCCACTGGGGGAAGGGGAGTGGGGGAGGGGGCTGACGCAGAAAACCGAAAGTTGCCCCCCAAACCGGTGGGCTAGATCCGCCAGTGGCGCGGGGTACTTCAAAATGGTCACTTACCTTATCTCAAACGTCATAAAATGGACATCAATCGAAAGCACTTGATCTCCTCTTGCATCACCCTTCGAAATATTCCCCATCAAGGTCATCTATCAAGGTCAAACTACTTGTGCAAAATGACTACTTTTGCTATTGCAGATATTGCCCGGCGCGGTATACCTCAATATGATCGCTTACCTTTGACCAAATGTCATAAAATGGACATGGATCGAAAACCCTGGCTCTTATCTTGCGTCTGCCGTCGAAAAAGATACCCATCAAGATTATCTATCAACGTGACCCTATCTATGTGAAAGCAAGATGTTTTTCATAGTTGATTTCACTTTCACAGATGACCTTGATTGGTCATGTTTCGATGGCTGATGCAAGAGGCGATCATGGGCTTTCGAACGATGTCGATTTTATGACATTTGGTCAAGGGCAGGTGTCAGGTGATCATGTTGAGAGACCCCTCGCCGGCCTACATGTGTGATAGGGAGGTGTTGTTCTACAACTGAATTGACCTTAATTGATAGAATGATTGGTTTTTTACGGCTGACGCAAGAAGAGATCCAGGGCTTTCGATTAATATCCTTTTTATGACGTTTGTCAAATACAAATGACTACTTTGAGATTTGAGGTACCTACCCTGTGCGGTGGGGAATACTTTATTAGCTGAAGAGTTAAGTGGCGTCCAGAAGTTGAACTGATTGAGCTATGGCAAAACGAACCTCATATTTGTTCCTGGTGGGCTGCTGGATGCAATATAACAAAAAGAGCGAAATCGCCGGCGTGGGATGAATACCAATATGAACATGTTTGCCACGTTTACGGACATCCAAACATCTTGGTTCTGTCGTTCGATTAAATTTGTATCGATGATCGTTCGGCTAGCAGCAATACTAGCTTTACAGTTTGCAATCCTCCGATCCTCCTCCACCTTGCAATTCCAAACAGAGCAGGCTAGAGAAATTAAACAAATACGAAGCGTGCCGCTTACAGCACGATCTCGCGACTGACATCAAGCGAGGCCCTTTAGAGTCACTGATTGCTCTCATGGGAGTGGTCGAATATTATATTTTGTTAAAAAGTGACAATGACATTTTGAGATTTTCACCATTTGTTCTGTTCATATGTACTGCTCATATGCGTGCGAAATACTTACCAGTGTTTCTTCGGATCACGCTAGTCTAATGACTGTTTCGGGTAGCATTATAACTCGAACAGAAGACATCATTTCAAAGCAAATTCTTAGAATATGGGAGCTTCTCAAAATTTCCATTTTCACTCCTCTAGGACAAAACGTCGAAATCCATACCTAATACCACTCCAGAGCCGTGTCAAATTCGAAAAGGGTCTTACGAGGTCATCTTAGGTCAATGGCCTCGGCTGATCTTGGAAAGGTCAATAGCCTATGTAATAATGTTAGTCCTGTCTCTAAGCAGACTAAAATACGCGACAGTGGTCAGTTACTGCCACAACTCGGCTAAACAAAAATCGGAGGTCATCCAATACCATTGACCTTGGATGGCATCGATTCTTGAATGACCTCGGATGACCCCTTATGATTTTGGGCAGGAATTCGAGTTCAGCGTCACTTTTACCTTAGGATATCTGAACTGTAGGTTGATCACATTTTCTTCGTTTTCTTCTTTGCGCGGATTTCTGGACGTGGCAGTCTGTGTCAGTGCAAAATATCCTATTTTCTCGAACTTGGTATATTTGACCTGATCCAGCGGCTGAACGGTTAACCTCAAGAGATCATGTTAGATGCTATTCAGAACGGGTGTTGAGCAAAACGCTATTTTTTTTGCTTCACGTCATTATCTCAATAAGGAACAAAATGGCCAGGGAGTTGACACTCCCCCCCCCCCCCCTAGTAGAGAAAGATTGCAAAATGTTCTGGATAGGCGAGGGCTAAATTGTAGGAAAGGTCATCGAGCGGCATAGCTGTGTGTCGCTCCTCTTAGGAAACATTAGAAAAAAAAAAGGGAGGGGGGAAATTGGGAACACCCCCCCGGGGGAAAAAAAAAAAAAAAAAAAATTAAGGGGGGGGGGGGATTTTTAAAAAATTTTTATAAAAAAAAAAAAAAAAAAAAAAAAAAAAAAAATTTATAAATATTTAATAAAAAAAAAAAAAAAAAAAAAAAAAAAAAAAAAAAAAATAATAACCAAAAAAAAAAAAAAAAAAAAAAAAAAAAAAAAAAAAAAAAAAAAAAAAAAAACAAAAAAAAAAAAAAAAAAAAAAAAAAAAAAATAAAATTTTTAAAAAAAAAAAAAAAAAAAAAAAAAAAAAATTTGTGAAAAAAAAAAAAAAATTTTAAAAAAAAAAAAAAAAAAAAAAAAAAAAAAAAAAAAAAAAAAAAAAAAAAAATGCGGGCTGACCGATGTGTGAGCGTGAGCTGTGTTGACACATGTCAATAAAAGAGATTCGTAATAAAGGTTTTCCAATCCTTGCAGTCATCATTTTGGGATTGGAAGAGCCTTCCAAGCTTGAGAAGAAGCCTTGGGACCTCGACGATCGTCCTGAGGCCTGGGAGCCTTTCAGGGATCATGACGCTTTTCTAGGCCTCGGACGACCCTTCGACCTATGAAGCATATTTTCAGGTCTGATGGAGTCCTTTTAGATATCGGGATTCCCCTCCAGGACTCGGAACTGTCCTTTTAATCTTTGGGCGCCATTTCAGGTGTGTGGGCACCAATCCAGGCCTCAGAGCGCCTGTGCAGGGATGAGGAGCACCTGTTCGGGTCCTCGGGTACCATTCAGGTCTCTGGATGCCCTTGGACATTTCCTGTGCATGAGCCGCCGTCGGCGCCATATCAAGGCAGCACGTGAATTAATGGTTAGCATGGACACGTGGTTAACAGTCCCATATTCCTTTGGTGTCGCACTCGCTAGTAATTGTCATTCTCAATAATGTTGTCCGAGGGTAGAGTCATAGTTCTCCTTGCAATACTACAACGGTTTGAGGTGCTCTGGACCACATCTCGGAAAAGATCGCATTAGGCCTAGGGCGGTACACTGGACATTTTGAACACAAAATGTATTGTGCACTCGAAGTCTGAGAAGAGGTATACCACTGAAGACCATGTTACTGGATAGCATAGCTCTAAGGATGTGCTGCTTTCGGAAAATTGCATCGCTCGATGAAAAGGGCACTTAATGAAAAAGGAAAGTTTTCCAAGTGCCTGTGAACCTCCGAAATCCATATCGCTGAATGTTTCTCCGTCAAAAACATCATTACCATTGCCGTGCATCAAACGAAAGGGATTTACCGAGCACGCAGATCGCGAGTCACACCAAAAATCCCCAGCGGTCAACTTGCTTCTTCTCGAGGAATCTGTTCGGAGAAGGCGACGCTCAACAATCGCAAAGCCAGCAAGACGGGTGCAGTCATTAGTCGTGCCAGCGGTGGCTTTGGCGTATCATCCGGCGGCCAATCAACAGGAAGGCGCGCGTGGAATACCCCGGCGACGCACGGTTTCACCCGCCCGAGGTCACGGACGACCTTGTCGCAGATGACCGCAGAGCGGCACGTTTTTATCACAGACCGGCAAGCTACGACCTTGTCCCAGACGTGGCGTGGATGAAACGGAGGAGGATCCGAGTCGGCGCAGGAAGACGGAGTTCAGTTGGGTCTGGTGCGAGCGGCACGGTGGCCGGTTGGGCTGTGGAGGGGTCACGGTCGAGTTGGACGGGGGACTGTCCGGCCCAGTGGCTCTTCGGGTCGGTGGAGTCGCCATCCATCAGCTGCAGGATGCAGAGTCTTCTGTTGGCGGCACTGCTGCTGACCGACCCCGGTCACGCGCAGAACCCGTTCCAAGGTTTGTCATCGCTTGATCCCAGTTATGCTTCATGATGGATAGCTTGTATGCTCGGGAAGGCTGGTAGATATATTTTACTTACTTACTATTGTATATAATATTATTAATATATATAATATAATATTGAGCCACATATATAAAATGTGGCTCGAATGTTCGAATGTATATGGTGCGATGGATATGAACGGGAACCTGGAAAACCGTACTGAGCACATAAACACGGAAGATATTATGATTTGATCGTATATAAAGCGCATTACTTGACCGCGAGAGGAGCCCGCCGAGTACGCAAAGTATGAATGCTTTTGCAGTATCAAAAGACCGGCACCAACAGAACGATCCTCCTCCTTACTACGCATTTCCCAGCATGCTTATTTTTTCGCATGCGATAATCTGAGCGTGTTGGCTGGACATCGACTACACTGCCTCCTCCATTGACCTCGATATATAACTCGACAGACAACTCGACTTTTCAAAATGTTCCCGACGACGGCGCCGCATATGGGCAAAACGTCGGCGCTGGTAGGCGCTGCGCAGTGTGTTGTGGATGTAAAGCGGTTATGCTGGGGCGTTCTAGGTGGTGAAAATGACTATATCATTTTCAAATGATATAGTGATATATGAAGCAAAAACGTTTGCTTGATATCAAGCAAAAACCACATCACCAATTCCCCATTAAGCCTGCACTCCGACCTGCCGCGCCCCCGCCGTTCATTCCCTTACAGAGACAGATACTGCGGGCACAGGGGACATGTGTCCGCTCATGGCAAGGCGCCATCTTGCCAGGAAAAGTGGTCCTCCAGTGAGGCTCGAGTGCAACCCTTTCTAATTTTTCAGCGAAAGGCTGACAAATAGTGAAATCTTGAAATAGTGAAAATAGTGAAATTAATAGTGTGTGAATAGTGAATAGTGGAAATATAAAAATCTTAATTCGAGATGAAAATGTGCCCCTTAGAATCATTGAGTGCACCCCGTTAAATTTTTAGCCGAAGTCTCACTTTCAAGACCCTCGAGTGCGCCCCTCTCGAAATTTTCAGCTGAAGGCACCCCCGAGGGCTCATCCAGTGGCTTGCAGACATGCCCCTTCCATGAAAAATCCTGGATCGGCGCCTGCCCTCGTGGCTACGCCCTTGAAAGAGGTCCCGGGCTAATAGAAAGAACTACAATTAAAGAGAAAATCCTGACTGCACGGATGTTGCTTTATGAAAATTATTCGGGCGGGGGGGGGGGTAAATACACGAAGGCTATGGGCAGGCACAAATTGATTGGGGGAGCACACTCCATAGGGTCCCATGTTAAATCTTGAAATTATTGGCGGGGGGGGGGGGCAAAGCCAGCATTGATGGGGCACTTGCCCCCTCGAAAGTACATAAAGCAACACACCTGACTGAGCGTCAACCTGTGCCCTGCAGGATGGTCGTGCGAATTCAGGGATGGCCGGCGGATTCAGGGGTATTTCCCATGGAATTTGGAACCGGCGCCCCTCCCGGGAAGGCTCGAGTGCTCCCCCTCATATTTTCAGCCAGAAGCACCCCTTCAGTGTGCTCAAGTGCATGCCCCCTCCCCCGCTAAGCGGACTTTCGGTGGTATGCGCCCCTTCAGGCAATTTTGCAGGGTGCACCTACCAAGAAATGGCGCCCCCAGACAAACACCCCTCCCCCATGACAATTCCCGGATCCGCCCCTGATTAGGGTATTAGATGCACACAAAGTGCACATATTCTGTCAACTACAAACATTTCCAGCGTTACTTCACTAGCGTTTATCGAGTATCCGGGGTCTTAATTCCATGGAGTACACATGCCGAATACCGCACAAAGTTGGCAAAACGATGATACAAGTTAGACCTCCAAAGCACAATTACATTATTTTACAAGGTGTTTCACCATTTCAATCTGCTCATCATGAACCCAGCATCATTTTACACTACTTTTATCAAAATCTATAAACAACTTTTCAATTCACAATATTTCATTCCAGAGCCAAAGTGCATAGGAGCGGAAGGCACGCCCGATCTTTTGCCAATATATCGCCGCTCAGACGCCTCCAGCCGGGAACGGCCGGAATAGGGCGCGGAGCCTGCGGCGGGCGGCGAGTCGGCCGTCTAGTTATTATAGAGTACATATATAGAGTAAATAGAGTCTTTCTTGCTAAATTCAACGGCGGCGCCGCCGCGCGGTATGTGGCGAACGCGTCCCACACAGTCATATTATCCCTTTGTGAATCGTTTGCCACAGTCGAGGAAAACGCCCCCCCCTCCGAATTTGCACGGACCCTACTAACGTGCCTTATGTAACCAGAAGACGGATGAAATGTTGGTGCATGGCGTGCGATGATTGCTTGTTCCAACTTTTTGAAGGAGGATGTATCGTGCCGACAGTGATTTGTTGCGTATTTACCAATTGCAATGCGTAGCATGAACCAAGTGTGTTGTAACACTCCAATCATTTTGATCATTATGGCTCTCGATATTACTAAATGCAAGCAGTGGCGCAGCCGAGATTTTCTTAAGGGGAACCCGAAAAAAAAATATAATGGAGAAGGGAATGATTTCGGCGCGCGAAATTGTTTCCAAAATAAAGCACATGCAAGCATGATCGTCAGCATTGTTCCGCAGAGTCGCTAATTGTGCACAACTTAATGGTATGCTTCAGTGGCGCAGCCAAGATTTTCATGCGATGAGCCCCATTAAAAGAGCATGAAAGAGTGAACGCTATCGGTGCGGGAAACACGCGGAAAATTTCTGGTTTTGCGTGGTGAAAATCTCAAAATTTAATGTTTTATCTGGCGTATTTTTGGTTGCCAAGGAGGGGGCGGGGCGGGCCCCCAGGCCCTCCCTTGGCTGCGCCTCTGGTATAATTAGATGTTAGCTGTTCATGACTGGCTGTCAGAGACGGCTTGACAATTCCTTTTGGATTGGGCGTAACTGTCGTTGGAAATCGCCGTGGTGATGCTGCGGAGGTACTAGCCCAGTGATGATAGTAAAACACAGCAGTTAAAGAGTTAATAACTAAGAGGATCCAGGTACATGTACACCGTACAGAGGACACGTAAGCAAGAAAATACTGATTGTTAATCATCTCTGGACCTGCTTGCAATGTGCACTGTTGCTTTAGTTGTTATTTCCTTCTTCAAAACCATTGGGTTGGCTCAAATCCTTACTGGGGCAGCTCGAAGGAAAGTTGAAGTGGCTTGAACCATCCCCAAAAAATATGCAAAACGACGCCCCTGTCTTTAAACAATATTTGTTCTCACGGTTAACCCCGTCGTAACCTGAACCGTGGATTTTTATCCATTTTCGATGACCATCTTCTTCTCGCTACACAAATAGCCGATTTTTGCTTGCGCTAGAGCTGCTTAGGTTAGATTTCGTAATTATTTGAGGTAAGTTCACAAGTGTGCTTCAGCACGTAAGTATGTACGTGTGCAATCAGGCCACGTGCGTGACCTGATATTGAGCTGCCATAGCTAAGTAACCTTGATAGATCAGAACTGTTTGTACTACACGTGTGCTCATTAAATGTAGGAAGGTAAGCCAAGCTTCAAAGCGACATCTTTAGCAGCTCAGGAGCAGGACATTTAAGATAGCCCTTCTCCCCTTCAGGGTTCAACCTGGGTGGCTTCCTATCTTTCGCCGCCAAAGAGACATCCAAGGTGATTGGGAGCCACAGTCGCGGACAAGTGAGGGTTGTCAACCCCCTGGAGGCCTTCAATGCCGCGCTTCGTCAGAACTCAGGCCAACAGCTGACCATCGGCACGCCGTTCGGGAATTTCAACATCGGCGGTGGTCAGAAGACGACTGGTGCACCGACTCCAGCCACCACCACGGCGACAACAACCCTGTCCACCGCTGCGCCCACCACTGCAGGTACTGCTCCCACTGATAATCACAGACTACGGCACTCCACCGCAACACCGACCACCACAGATACGTCTCCCACTGACAATCACAGACTACGGCACCCCACCGCAACACCGACCACCACAGGCACGTCTCCCACTGACAATCACAGACTACGGCACTACACCACCACACCGCCCACCACAGGCACGTCTCCCACTGACAATCACAGACTACGGCACTACACCACCACACCGCCCACCACAGGCACGTCTCCCACTGACAATCACAGACTACGGCACTACACCACCACACCGCCCACCACAGGCACGTCTCCCACTGACAATCACAGACTACGGCACCCCACCGCCACACCGACCACCACAGGCACGTCTCCCACTGACAATCACAGACTACGGCACTACACCACCACACCGCCCACCACAGGCACGTCTACCACTGACAATCACAGACTACGGCACTACACCACCACGCCGCCCACCACAGGCACGTCTACCACTGACAATCACAGACTACGGCACTACACCACCACACCGCCCACCACAGGCACGTCTACCACTGACAATCACAGACTACGGCACTACACCACCACACCGCCCACCACAGGCACGTCTCCCACTGACAATCACAGACTACGGCACTACACCACCACACCGCCCACCACAGGCACGTCTACCACTGACAATCACAGACTACGGCACTACACCACCACACCGCCCACCACAGACACGTCTACCACTGACAATCACAGACTACGGCACCCCACCGCCACCCCGACCACCACAGGTGCGTTTCCCACTGACAATGACAAACAATGACACCACACCGCAACACCGACCACCATAGATACGTCTCCCACTGACAATCACAAATACAGGCACCACACCGCCACACCGACCAACACAGGTACTGCTCCCACTGACAATCACAAGCACTGGCACCACACCGCCACACCGACCACCACAGGCACTGCTTTGCCTAAAAATCACAAGCACCATTAAATGCAAACAATTAACGCGACATGCAACGCTACTCCGAAAGGACGGAAATGCTGCCATCCACACTGATCGCCGGTGCCCGTTGACAGCTACCAACCGACCGTGTAAGGGTGGTCGCTGTCGGCCGCACCCCACTAAAGGCGTTACCTCTGAACTCCACTCAGGTGAGTCCAGTGGCGGCGCCACCACCGAGCTCCACCCAGGTCAGTCCAGTGGCGGCGCCACTACCGAGCTCCACCCAGGTCAGTCCAGTGGCGGCGCCACCACCGAGCTCCACTCAGGTGAGTCCAGTGGCGGCGTCACCACCGAGCTCCACCCAGGTCAGTCCAGTGGCGGCGCCACTACCGAGCTCCACCCAGGTCAGTCCAGTGGCGGCGCCACCACCGAGCTCCACTCAGGTGAGTCCAGTGGCGGCGCCACCACCGAGCTCCACCCAGGTCAGTCCAGTGGCGGCGCCACTACCGAGCTCCACTCAGGTGAGTCCAGTGACGGCGTCACCACCGAGCTCCACCCAGGTCAGTCCAGTGGCGGCGCCACCTTCAAGCTCCATTCAGGTCAGTCCAGTGGCGGCGGCACCTCCGATCTTCACTCAGGTCAATCCAGCGGTGACACCACCACCGAGCTCCACCCAGGTGAGTCCAGTGGCGGCGTCACCACCGAGCTCCACCCAGGTCAGTCTAGTGGCGGCGCCACTACCGAGCTCCACTCAGGTCAGTCCAGTGGCGGCGCCACCACCGAGCTCCACTCAGGTCAGTCCAGTGGCGGCACCACCACCGAGCTCTACCCAGGTCAGTCCAGTGGCGGCGCCACCACCGAGCTCCACTCAGGTCAGTCCAGTGGCGGCGCCACCACCGAGCTCCACTCAGGTCAGTCCAGTGGCGGCGCCACCTCTGATCTTCACTCAGGTCAATCCAGCGGTGACACCACCACCTCAGGTCAGATCAGTGGCGTAGCAAGGAACATGAGCAGCATTGCGTATGGTACTCCTCGTGCTCACGCATATTCCGAACATAACAGCCAAGCATTGCATACGTGGTGGACCACTACAGCATATTTCACCAGTCATATGTTGCTCCAGAACAAAATGAATGCCACCGTTGAATGCACAGGTCGCTTTTAGTTATGGACGCGAATGATCCCAGACGGGTCGAAGTGCCACAAAGTCCAAATAACAAATAAACAAGGAAACCAATCGCTTGCATATATTTGGTTATGCATAAAATTCAACAGGCAGAAACGCTGAATTTGAACCAAAAGCGATTTTTGTTGTTACATATTTGGAACATGATGTGGGAGGAAACCTGTACAAAGCCTGAGCTGCTTTTTGTTATTGGGCACGGACATATACCAACCAACTGCCAATGGAAACCACAAAACTATTTTCCCGGCTGGCTCACCAATGCCATTAGGAATATAGGGTAAGAATCATAGGAACTTCCCAATTATCCTCCGGTGACCCATTCAGCAATTGATGGTGCATCTGTCAGTTTTTGCTCAATTCCCGTCGGTAAAATATGGTCACAGTCACAGAAAAAGGAATTCACCAACTAGCCAGCCGATGGGCAAAACGCCACGGAAGTCTGTTGGCCACTAACCATCTGAAAAGTTCGGTTTCGTAAATTCTGCGGTTTTCTATCAGTTAAGCAATATGGTAAAAACGTGTTCTCCGTGGTAAGTCGCCAGCTCTCACCTCTGTGGTAAGTTGTCAGTTTCCACCGAGAAGCCATGACAGTTTTGGATTCATTTTTAATTGGCTGAAATGAAATGGTTGTGCAAAGAATCCCAGGGCATGGGTAAAGGAAGCTGGCAATGAATGCACGAAGAGCCCTGATAAACTCCTACAGCAGCAAAACCGCGTCTTCCACTCAGTTTGCGTTACGGCCGCCGGAGGCACCGCGGCAGCCGATCCGGCTCCTGCAGGGCAGCGGTCGTCACTAGGTGCAGGGCAGCGGTCGTCACCAGGTGCAGGGCAGCGGTCGTCACTAGGTGCAGGGCAGCGGTCGTCACCAGGTGCAGGGCAGCGGTCGTCACTAGGTGCAGGGCAGCGGTCGTCACCAGGTGCAGGGCAGCGGTCGTCACTAGGTGCAGGGCAGCGGTCGTCACTAGGTGCAGGGCAGCGGTCGTCACTAGGTGCAGGGCAGCGGTCGTCACCAGGTGCAGGGCAGCGGTCGTCACTAGGTGCAGGGCAGCGGTCGTCACCAGGTATAGGGCAGCGGTCGTCACTAGGTGCAGGGCAGCGGTCGTCACTAGGTGCAGGGCAGCGGTCGTCACTAGGTGCAGGGCAGCGGTCGTCACTAGGTATAGGGCAGCGGTCGTCACTAGGTGCAGGGCAGCGGTCGTCACTAGGTATAGGGCGCGGTCGTCACTAGGTGCAGGGCGCGGTCGTCACTAGGTGCAGGGCGTGGTCGTCACTAGGTGCAGGGCAGCGGTCGTCACTAGGTATAGGGCGCGGTCGTCACTAGGTGCAGGGCGTGGTCGTCACTAGGTACAGGGCGCGGTCGTCACTAGGTGCAGGGCGCAGTCGATCACGCTTCTGCAGGGGCAGCGGTCGTAAATGGAGGTAAGGGCAGCGGTCGATCCGGCTCCTGCAGGGGCAGCAGTTGGGCCGGCTCCTGCAGGGGCAGTGTTGATCCGGCTCCTGCAGAAGTAGCGATTGATCCGACTCCTGCAGGGGCGGCGGTCGATCCGGCTCCTATAGGAGCAGCGGCCGTAAATGTTCACGGCGGCCCGATACGGCTTACCGGCCAGAATATCGCGATATTTACACATGAAGCGGGTGTGATACAAAGGTATGTCGGGGCCGTTGGAAACTCCTGCATCACAGAAGCACGCAACTTGGTTAGCAAGATTTCAGGTGCGACAAGAAGAGCCGCGAAATTAGCAACATACCGGCTAAAGGCTTCATCGCATAGCATTATGCCTATAAGAGGGAGTGAGCGGGACAGAAGGACAATTTTCAAGTAATGAACTGACAAGAAATGCATCAGTGTTCATCATCCTCTCGCTAAATTTAGTCCCGTGTCCCCAAATCCCAATCGTCAAGTCGCTTTTGCCCAATTTGTCTGGCTTCAGAACTGCTGAATTCTTCATTTGCAAGCTGGGTGTACCCCGGACAGGAAAATGATACACTGTATTTGTGGACACAACTCTGGTTGAGGATGTTGCACAGGTATTATCACCCTTCAAGTTGACCTCTGTCCTCATGCCAGACATAATGCAATGCTTGGCTGTAGTTGCGATCCCCGATGCCCGGTGTGCCCATATTTCCGTTGCATCCCAACAAATGTAAGGTTTTACATTCGATGCGGCGGTGCATTTCAGCTTCACCAAATGTCTTGTTGAGCAGGGCCACGATAACAAGAGAACGAAAGTCGCATGCGGCGAAGTATTATATTATGTTGGTGTGCAGCATGCTTTAACACATAACTTTTCTCACCATAAAAACAAGTGCCGTTTTCAGTGTGCTAACCCATAAGTAGTTCATCCAAGATCCGGCCGGAGCCGCCTCATTAACTAAATTACTTGGGTCGCATCCTAAGTGAACGGCTACCCGGGGACGAGGCTCTCCATCGTGTCTGAAAGGAGGACAATAATTATCCCGGAATGGCGAACAGCACAGCAATCAGTTTGCTCGTCGTGGCGGCTTCAAGCTTAGCAAAACTGTTCGTCGTCGTCAGGGTGCGGGATCAATTTCCGGAACGTGGGAACCCGCATCGTGGGCGGAGTGGCAGCCGATCCCAGTGCCTGGCCCTGGATGGTGGCCTTGCTGCGGAGCACACCCGGCTCCTTCTGCGGAGGGGTGCTCGTCTCACAGCGGCACGTGCTCACCGCAGCACATTGTGTCCAACAGTAAGTAGCCGAACTTGGGTAAGTCCAGGTGGGTGCGCCCCAGCATTGTAGTCCAATAAAAAAAGGGAGACGCTTGAGCCGACCAATCAGCGTTTGACGACCTCCGTCGGTCGTGACAATGGTAAACAAACACATTTTGTCTTTAGTGCGGCGAAACCGGTGACATTCACACAAATACCAAATTTGTTTCCCTGTCAATGGTGACATTGTGATAAAGTAGCATTAAAGATCAAGATTAAAGTAGCAAGAATGTCTTCGTAGAAAATTAGCACGAAAAAAATGGAATAGCATATGAGTAATAGCTTGCACAAGTTTTTCCCTACAGCCTTTACTATTGCCACGATCGGCGGAGGTCATCAAACGCTGATTGGTCGGCTCAAGTTTATAGAATTGATGGTCCTCTCAAGCGTCTCCCTTTTTGGGAAGCGGAGCGTTCTACCTGGTGTTCTATAGCCTTGGGTCAGTCGTCCCGCAATGATGCGCGGGGCCGTTTAGGAATGATGCGTTTCAGATGGCTATAGGATATCTGACTTACGAAAGGATATGCATTGTTCTGCGCCGCAGTGAGACGTTCGTCGGGTTCCTCCGTGGGAGGTGCACCGTCTCAACGTGCACTTCAGCAACGACACTGTCGTTAGGTTCCGTCCGTGGGAGGTGCGGGTCCGTCTGGGCGTGTACGACTTCGGTAACGACACGGTCACGGCCGGCGAGGCGATCCGCCGGATAGCTGTGCACCCTCGGTACGACTCCAGCACCTACCGGAACGATGCGGCAGTGCTGACACTGGCGCGGCCGGCGCGGTTCCGAGACATCTGGCCGATTTGCCTGCCGAAACCGGGCGGCAGCTTCGAGGACGTCATGGCAACCGTGGCAGGTGAGAGCCACAGCGCATATCCTCCACCTCCACCCAGCTGGGCGACACGGGGCCGACCATCGGACCCTTGTCAGCGAGCTAGCTGGTGTCATCGACTACGAGGGACGGCAGCTGTCAATTCTTCACAGAAATTTTCAAATTTTTGCTTACACCGATTATTTCTGGAGACTGATTTCGAGAAGATTAATGTTTACTTGTTTAAAAAGTTTAAATTGATGCATTTAATGTAATGTACCACGTACGTATGTAATTTAATGTACTTAATCGAAAAGTTTAAATTTAATCTAGCGAGGACGAAAACTAAGGAGACTGAGAAGGCAACAGGATGGAGTAACGAGTGGAGCATATCTCCTGAAAGCGCCCGCTTATCCATACCCCCAAGATTCGCTGCCCATGCTTCCACGCCGAATTGTTTTTTTTTCATAATTGCACTTCGGACCACACACGGGTGGAGAAGTTCGAAAATTATCGGTGGGGCATAGTGTACTGAGGAAATAAATAAGTGCTGCTAATTTGGTTTGTGGGGCCCACCCCATAGGGTTCCTTGCTACAGGGGCGGATCTAAAAATTTTGATGGGGGCACTTCGTTCTGGAGGGGCCTTTTCTACTCCGAGGGCGTTGGGTTGAGCGGGGTTCGGGGCGGTGTGCACTCGTTTGGGTGGCGTTCGGGTGGCATTTTTTACCTCGATCCTCGACCGGGAGCACATGCCCCCAGTTTCCCCTGGCTCCGCCACTGCCATACTAAGATAGCAAGAAGTTGGTGGGGGCCAAGGCTGAGGCCCCACCGAAAGCATAGGAAACTCCACCATATGGGCCGTTCCCCTCAATTATTTGTCCTTGTAAAAACCAATGATTGGACCCCTCTACTACAAATTGGTACAATACTTGCAAATTGACCTACAACAAATTGGTATCCCGAAGGGTGGCAGGATGCAGTTCATGTTTCTGATAACGTCCTAAATAAAAGTTAATGAAGCTTCTGACAAAACATTGCATGGAACTTCTACCAAGCATGTTCTTGAGAACGGTTTCATATCTGGGTCATACAGTAAAGAACAGAAACTTCTCTAGGGCCTCCTCAAACATGCTACGTGGTGGAGGGGAGGGGTGTGGCACCATAGTCATGACCGTACTCCTCCCCTTAGTCAGTGATCTTTCCCAATTGCTTTACCATTACTGGGGTGGGGGGTGGGTCGGAGTCTGACTGGCTCGGAGGGTGGTCCAGCAACCACGAAAGGATTGGATTTGATTGGATTGTGGCGTTTCGACGCACTCAGCAGCTGAGGCCATATGGCATCGTCTGCCTCTCACCCTGGAAGGAAGAGCGGGCAACGCGGGGAATCGAACCCCGTACGTCTGGCGTGCCAGACGCTCAGTTTAACCCCCGAGTTACCAACGCCCAACCACGAAAGGTTGCGGCCTCCGAGTCCAAATTACTTAGCACAGGCCCTGAACTCTCCCGAAGTGTTTGTTGTTTCCTCTAGGCACGATAAACCCCTAGAATGCATCGTTTCATTGCGTCCAATTGGTTTTTAAAATGTACGTGGTGCCTCTCCCGAGCGGATGGCCCTGCTGAAAGTAAGTCACTGCTACTCGTGTCGCCACATTTCGGTCCAGCACACGGTATGAACCTGGAAAAGATGCAGAGATAATCCCCCCGTCAATTCCATGTTCGCCCTAGAATGAGCCATTTCGAGAGAAAAAATTCCTTATGATCCAATTCGAACGCAAATCCACAAGTATTTAAAACTATTCAGAAATTTTCAAAGTTGCAAAGTTGGAAACTTGATTTAACCATCATGGGGATTTCAATCGGAATATTCTCGAAGCTTTACATACGGAACTTCCGAAGAAAGCCTCTCCCATGATAGCTTCAAGGAAGGTGAACTTAGCTAGATTGTACGTTTTCCTGTTCCAGAATGGTGTGATTGTGCCGAAAAACAAATCATTGTCTCTAACCACAGCCACCATTGTCTCTTCGCTCGGAAGTCGTAACTAACTCAGAGATCACTTTTTGTCCGGGTGGGTCGGCAGAACCTCCACCACCTGGCGTCATTTTGTGACATTGATTAGGGGGCAAATGACGTTTGTGATGGTCAAAACTGCCACCAAATCCATTTTTGTCCAGTGTACGTCAACAGGCGCAATGGATAAGCTTCGGTCTGATTGGGGGAGGCGGCTAAGTCAATGATTGAAGGGCCAGTGGCCCCCCTTAGCGTATGCAAGGCAAAATATCTGACCTTCACACATAACTTGGTGGGCCGGCAGGATGGGGCACCATCTACTCGGACGGACCGACCAGCAGTGTGCTGCGCCAGGTGACCATACCCGTGTGGGGCGAGCGCGAGTGTGACGCCGCCTACCCGCAGACCATCGACCGAGTGTTCATCTGCGCCGGCGGCCGGCGGGGCGGTCATGACGCCTGTCAGGTCAGTCGTGACCCGATGTCACGCTGTCCAGCGCATAGTCACCTCCCAGTCGCACTAAACGAAGTTCAGTCTCGAGTCGCTGTCAGGACGGTATTAAGCCGCGGAGCCAGCGTCGGATGGGTTAACGGGAGTCGGAGCTGTGTACAACTTTCAGTACGGCAGGACGGCAGGGCATGCTGTTATCGAGCAAGACCAGGCAACAGAATACAATCACAACACACTTAGCAAACAAATGTGATTATGGAAGTATAGTAAAGGATGCCCATTGCCCAGTCAACGATGGAGGAGACAATTACACAATGTTCTGTTCGGGGTACAAGTGGTCTGTATGTGTCGCATTGCCAGGTCTGAATCGTACCCCGATTTTTTTTGTGATATACAAATCAGATACCTGGGAACACAAACGATTGGTATCTTCAGTCCGCCAGCAGCTCGAATGCCTTCCGACAGTGGGGGAGAGCGGTGCTGGTGCTCGAGCCAGACGTAGGGGGGTTTTTCCGGGGTGGGGGAGGGTTGCTCGTGGCAGGGACCCAGGCGACGTACGAGTAGCTCGTTTCGCCAGGCCTGGTGGATACGGTGTCGTATCTCGTGGCAGCGCCGTGTGATGTCCCAGGGCGACTCGTGAGGTTCGCTGCAGTACCGGCTGCAGTTTCGCCAGGCCTGGTGGCCGCCGTGTCGTATCTCGTGGCAGCGCTGTGTGGTGTCGCAGGGCGACTCGTGAGCAGAGTGGGAAACTTACTTTCTGGGTTCGGAGTCGGAGTGCATATCGACTTCTTCCGGAGTACATTTTAATGGACATATTATTTTTATATGCATGGAATCTGTTTACCGGTAACCGACGAAAAAAGCCAATGTAGTCAGTACCTACGTAATATGCATGAGTAACATGCATTGTCATTTTTCGTCAAATCAAATGTCAAAGCATAGGAACAAAGAAGTGAACAATGGATGGCACCGCCCGGCAGAGAATCGCGATAGTCAGCACAGCTTCGTCTCTCATAACTCACAGGAGCAATGCGCTTTCCTTTCACTGTTGGTTTCAGTATAAGGCTAGCCACATGAAAAACAAACAAAAATACTTCACACTTCACCCTCAGCTCAGAGCGCATACCTACGTACGCAGCCAATTACCTACGTAATACGAACCCACCTCCGCTACCGCACACGCCACAGTCGGAGGTCCGATGTGATAGCGGTGCGCAACGCAAAGGATCAGTCAAGGTCTTGTGTTTGCGGGATGACACTGTTAACAATGTGTTCAAAGTTGCTAATGGTTATGACGTCATATAAAAAATATCTTACATCAGTTGGTTCACAGACAGATTTCAGAACATTTAACACTAACGCAGCCAATTCTGATCGGCGGCCTCCGGGACTCCGGAGGACGTCTCTTAAAACTGTCAAATTTTCCCATTATATGGGTGGCGCGAATGCAGGTTTTCGGAGACGCGGCTCCAGAGTCTGAGTAACCGGAGAACATTGTACTCAGTGCGCAGGTGCGCCGTCTTGCAAGCGCTGTTGCCGCGTCGTCGTCTGCGTTTCCGGTGATTGAGATTGAGATAATTGTGTAAATCTGTGTTCCGGCTGCTGACTGCTACGAAAAGTGGTTAGTTTGAGTGGTAACCGAAGTGGAATAACCAGCGTTTTTGTGGGTGTCATTCTGTGTTTGTTTTTATTGACATATTTGTTCCCCCATTTGTGTCGCAGTGCATGTGAAGCCCGTCCTATCCAGTATGAACCCAGAGTGCAAAAAATGTTTTCAGAGATAAAATATCTGAAGAAGTGCCTTAATTCCCACCCTGCTCGTGAGGTTCGCTGTAGTCTCGCCAGGCCTGATGGCCGCGGTGTAGTATCTCGTGACCGCGCCGTGAGGTGTTGACAGCGCCGTGTGGTGTCGCAGGGCGACCCAGGACGTCCGCTGCAGTACCGGCGGCAATCTCGTCAGGCCTGGTGACGCGGTGTCGTTTCTCGTAACAGCGCCGTGCGATGTCACAGAGCGACTCGTGAGGTCCGCTGCAGTATCGTCTCGCCAGGCCTGGTGACTGCGGTGTCGTATCTCGTGACAGTATCGTGTGGTGTTGCAAGGCGACTCGGGAGGTCTGCTGCAGTACCGGCGGCAGTCTCGCCAGGCCTGATGGCCGCGGTGTCGTATCTCGTGACAGCGCCGCGAGGTGTTAACAGCGCCGTGTGTTGTCGCAGGGCGACTCGGGAGGTCTGCTGCAGTACCGGCGGCAGTCTCGCCAGGCCTGATGGCCGCGGTGTCGTATCTCGTGACAGCGCCGCGAGGTGTTAACAGCGCCGTGTGTTGTCGCAGGGCGACTCGGGAGGTCTGCTGCAGTACCGGCGGCAGTCTCGCCAGTCCTGATGGCCGCGGTGTCGTATCTCGTGACATCGCCGCGAGGTGTTAACAGCGCCGTGTGTTGTCTCAGGGCGACTCGGGAGGTCTGCTGCAGTACCGACGGCAGTCTCAGCCGGCCTGCCGGCTGCAGTGTCGTATCTCATGACAGTGCCGTGTGGTGCCGCAGGGAGACTCGGGAGGGTCTGCTGCAGTACCGACGGCAGTTACCAGGCCTGCCGGCTGCAGTGTCGTATCTCATGACAGTGCCGTGTGGTGCCGCAGGGAGACTCGTGAGGTCCGCTGCAGTCTCGCCAGGCCTGGTGACTGCCGTATCATATGTCGTGACAGTGCCGTGGTGTTGAAGGCTGTGGTGTGAGGGATTCTGTCAGTACCGACGGCAGTCTCGCCGGGCCTGATGGCCGCGGTGTCGTATCTTGCATCGCCGCGAGGTGTTAGCGCCGTGTGTTGTCGCAGGGCGACTCGGGAGGTCTGCTGCAGTACCGGCGGCAGTCTCGCCAGGCGGCTGCGGTGTCGTATTCTGACAGCGCCGGAGGTGTTAACAGCGCCGTGTGTTGTCGATGTCTGCTGCAGTACCGACAGTCTTATCCGGCCTGGATGGCTGCGGTGTATATTCATGACAGTGCCGTGTGGTGCCGCAGGGAGACTCGTGAGGTCCGCTGCAGTCTCGCCAGGCCTGGTGACTGCCGTATCATATCTCGTGACAGTGCCGTGCGGTGTTGACAGCGCCATGTGGTGTCGCAGGGCGACTCAGGAGGTCCGCTGCAGTACCGGCGGCAGTCTCACCAGGCCTGTGGTGCCGCAGGGAGACTCGTGAGGTCCGCTGCAGTCTCGCCAGGCCTGGTGACTGCCGTATCATATGTCGTGACAGTGCCGTGCGGTGTTGACAGCGCCATGTGGTGTCGCAGGGCGACTCGTGAGGTCCGCTGCAGTCTCGCCAGGCCTGGTGACTGCCGTATCGTATCTCGTGACAGTGCCGTGCGGTGTTGACAGCGCCATGTGGTGTCGCAGGGCGACTCAGGAGGTCCGCTGCAGTACCGGCGGCAGTCTCGCCAGGCTGTGGTGTCGCAGGGCGACTCAGGAGGTCCGCTGCAGTACCGGCGGCCGGACGGCACGTGGAGCGTCATTGGCATCGTCTCCTGGGGCCGGAAGTGTGCCCAGGCCGGCTACCCGGGCGTCTACACCAGAGTCACGCACATGCTGCCCTGGATCCGCCGCAAGACTGACTGAATGTTACTTGTTGAGATTGCCAGCAATTGCTGCCTTGATCACCGATTATGGTGTAATGATGCCTACGAAGAGAACACATTTTAGACAAATTGAGTAATACATTTCATCAGTCAATCTCTCCACTATTAATTTACATGTGTTATCTACGTCCCACCAACAGAAACAAGAGTCCAAGCAACGAAAAACACACACATGCTCCACATTCACAAACGCAGCGATATATACTAGTTGTCAGATACCATAGTATCAATCCAGCTTATTGTATCAATCTGCATACTTATATAAGTAGGAAAAAGTAATGCGATTTGAATGTGCGATATTTAAGTCATGCTATACTAGAAAGGAAACACATTCAGCTAAAAACGACGTCTAATCGATAATTGGTAACATGTGGGTATCAACGAAGTGCATACTGGTTCGAATAAGTCACACCACACAGAGAAACAGCATGGTCTTCATCACCGTTTAGAAGGCGACTGTGGATGTCGTAGCAGATTCTGTCCGTGAGCACAAACGCACCTGGCCCCTCGTCGCAATCATCTTAGATGGGCATCACGTCATAATCCCCTCATTGCTATAACGGGCAAAATCTCAAAGATAAATAAATTAGCATTGCGTATGAGTTCAACAAGCTGGAAGATCTCTCTTCCATGACACTCGAGCTTTGTGTTGCATTCAGAATTTAACACGCTTGTCCAGACTCGTCACGTCTGTTAGTGTTCTTCCAGGATTCGTCAAATCGTACTTGCCAATTCGTGCAAGTACGATTTACTTTAATGTCGAAGGATTCCCGAAAATAAACCACGAAGTCACATAGATGGTGCAAAGAGCCACAAACAGGAGGATGCCGAACCGACAGGAAGAAGCAAAAGCTTATATACACAAGCACAAACTACAAACCCTAATGGAAGACCTACTCGCTAAGCTGCTCTTTCATCAACCAGGTCAGCTTGGTCAGGCCTTGGCAAAGATAAGCATCGTTGCTAGATACACAGCATCAGCTTATGCAAAATAATTGCTAAGCTCCAGTGCATAAACTTTATCTTCATATGTTCCATTAGGGACACGATGAGTTTCGTACAACCTTAAAACCTCAACCCTGCGCCGTTGCCTTCATGATTTCACTGAATATAATTCACGTCAGATCGAGTTCCATTTCACATTCCAAACTACACTATATACATTCTCGGTGTTACAGAGAACGTCACTTCATTTATGGCTGAAGAAATAGAGAAGTTGATTAAGTTGCGCTCCGACATCGACGGGGACGCGCCGTTGCTCTTCACTGACCAGAACGTGACATCACTCTTCAACCAGTACGACGTGAACCGTACCGGCGTCATCAGCGCTCTACAGTACACCGACGGTAGGTGTCACGGGCGTCACCAACCCGCCGCTCAACTAGCAGCATGGTCATGCCAACGCAAGTGGAACTGGGCGAATAGCGTTCATTTGATAGCCACATTACCATTATAAGGCGTAATTGGGGACGAGATCCGAGCGATGCCGGGACGCGGGCTGTCGGCCTCCCGTGTTGCCGGCGCAGATGTGACGTCAGACTCATGTCGACAGAGGACGGGGTGGCGCGGTCCGAACGAGGGCGAGACGCAGGCTGTAGGCCTCCAGTGTAGCCAGCACAGGATGTGGCGTCAGGCCCATGTCGACGGGGAACGGGGTGGCGCAGTCCTGGCGTCTATGAGTGCTGAAACACGATTTGTTTTTTCCGACAAATCATTTTATCTTTGAATTCAAGGACTCTGAAAGCTCAAGCCTCAAGTCATGTTGTTTGTTGCGTGTGCTCCGTGCATTGTTGACCATGGCCTTCAATCGTGCCATTTCAAAGTCCAAAACATAAGATTGTGTAAATCCAATCGTGATCAGGGTTGGATTTGTGTTTTGTAATACTGGATGTGGACAGGGGAAATTTTGGGCAATCGAATACCAAGTATTTAAACATGTGACATCAGAATCTCGGTTTGCACGTTGCAGTGAATCTTGACCATTTCATCACAGGGCAGTTCATTGTCAAACAGCACCATTCAACTTCAAAATGAGAAAAATGAGATGATAATTGTATGTAGACGATAATGTTCCGAATGGCAGAAATCCAGGAACCGCCTATTTCTGTCAGCCCTGATCGTGATAAATGTCGTGCCCCGGCGCGCCACGACGCCTATACTAACACCGCATGGAGTGTCATACAGCTGTGTCATAAAAGTAAATGTCATAAAACTAGCTGACAAAGGACAGTCTTCGGAAAGAATATTGAGATGACGAGCAAGCAACAAAAATTCCGAAGAGAACTTCGAACCGTATGGCTTATTTCGCATGAATCGGAGAAATCGGGTTCCATCATGACGTCACAGACGGTATAAGTGTAACAGGATTTTTCCATGTTCCCGAAAGATCCGGAAAAGAATATTTTCGTTAAACGGAAAGATATAATCGAAATTAAATATAACAACTCTCAAGTGCGTCAACCTGCGTAATGTTACCCGAAAACCGCAAGCCTGTCCACGTCTGAGCTATGTTCCGACGCAGATGCTTCTAATGCTTCACGCCACTGTCCGCCAGCTGCCTCCGGTCTGTTTCTCTTCAAATTGGAGGCAGCATGAATCCATCTGCCTGCAGGGGTGTTGTTTTGCATACTTTTGGAGGTCATCTATCAGTCCCCTCAATGGCAATTTTTATTCCGGTATGTCATTTTCGCCCTCAACATATTTTTTTAATTAATATTCCTGCCAAGATGCTGCCACAGCTGCGCTTAAAGCAAAGCTGAAAACTTTGTTGACACTTTCGAATCCGCATATTGATAGATAATTGCACTCCTGGCTTCTCTCAACTGATCAGCCTCATTAAGAGACAAGGGCCTGAATATCAGCTACCAACCGATTAGCAGGTCTAATTCTGCTTGAAGAAGGCAGGATCTGAAGCGTTGTGACAGCCGATAGTCAACAAGGTTTAAAAACGTTACAGTCGGAGCGGATCGGACCGCCAATATTAACTCCTTCGTATAAACACGCGCGTAGAAATCGCTCGGGCATCGTCCCCGCAGGCAATATCACCGCTAGTACGTGCAGACGCATTACTCCCACTCACAAGAATGCACGGAAACAATTGTCTGTTGCACACCATGCATGAGCTGTATTTCTGGGGATTTTTCTTAGGTGACACCCTGGCAGCTATGATCTTAGCCAATAGAGGAGAACGTTGAAGGTTATGATACCGGTAATGTAATTGTGTAGTAGGACACGCAAGCTTGTGTGCGAATTCCAGAGCCTGTCTGTCATTGGCGACATATTTGATTATTCACATGGCGACTTATCCGACCATCCGTGGTACCCCACAGCCTTCAAGACGCTCGGTCTGCCGCTGCACGTCACACCGGAGCCCCACTCCACCCAGGCACAGTTCCTAGTCGACGTGTAAGTACAGTGCCGATTTCACGCTATATCCGACCACAGACCCACTGCACCCAGGAGGCACAGTTTCTGGACGACGTGTAAGTACAGCGCCGACTTCACGCTATATCCGACCACAGACCCACTGGACCCAGGCACAGTTTCTGGACGACGTGTAAGTACGGCGCCGACTTCACGCTATATCCGACCACAGACCCACCGCACCCAGGCACAGTTCCTGGATGGCGTGTAAGTACAGCGCCGATTTCGCGCTATATCCGACCCCAGACCCACTGGACCCAGGCAGTTTCTAAACGACGTGTAAGTACAGCGCCGACTTCACGCTATGTCCGACCACAGACCCACCGCACCCAGGCACAATTCCTGGATGGCGTGTAAGTAGTACGATTTCACGTGATGTGTCCGCCATGCCCAACCATAGAGTCGCCACTCTGTTGAAACATATTCATACAGTGATCATTAGCCCTTTTCACGACGGCCAATAAGCACCGGGATGCAATGTCGATGACTTCGTCTAGTATGAAAGGCATATCATTGAAATATATGTACTTTATCTGTATATATGGAATGTTCAAGAAGTTTTAACTATGAAGTAATCAATTCAACATTAAACTTAACCAACATATTCAAATTGTGGCACTGTTTGAAAAAAGCGCTTAATTCACAGAAACAACTAGCCAATCTGGCCGCATTTGGCATCATGGCCGGGAGGTAAGAGTTGTCGGATACAACATAAATTTGCCGTTGGATTGCCAGCAAATATGCAATATCAGGGAGAAAGTGGTAGTATATATCCTGCAGATGAATATTTTTCCTTTTACGTTTTATTTTATGGCTGTGAAGTACCTATATTATGACTAAATATTGACATACATCATTTCCAGATGCTACGATTCCCTCTTGACGTTCCCGAAAATATTCATTCTCTCCACTTTACAAGCGGGTTGTTTACAGTTGTAAAGACGTCCGCTGAACCGCACCATACGTGGCTCAGTTTTTAAATGTTGCTGTACTCCTACCTGAATAACCCCTACTGTGGGGGGAGGGTAATTGATCCTTGTCTTTGAATATCATACACGCAAGAAAGAACAAAGCATGAATTGTTTACAGCACCCAAAGACCGCAACACGTGCAAAATATGGCATCTGAGACAAACTTGTTTGTTGGCTCGCCTGACATATTTCAGCCGTAAATGATGCAATCAGAGCACAAATAATGACGTATTTTTTAAACGTGGATTATGATTCGTCCCAGCTATCATAAAGGGCCAATCACTTACTGAAGTTGAAGTTGGCTGGCGATATTGATCAGAGTGGTCGAGTGCTCGGAAAATTTGGCATTTGAAGACCGCCGAATTCGACAAACAGCTGTTGTCATCGAGTTTACTTCCGAAGTCAGGCTCGCTTGGTCTGACTTCCAGATTTCCGACTAGATGACGTCCCAGGCGCGGATGTGGGCGTACATTTTCAGGGTTCGTGCATAAACAAGTTGTTACTAGACCAAAACTTGTCGCAATAGGTAACTGAACCTACTCTGTTTGTTTATTGGTATCATAAATTGGTCCAATCTACAGACTAAAAGCTTTCAGATCAACGTAATTATTATGCCCTGACCCCGCCATTGGGATGTCATGACGATTACTTCCCGCTAGTGCACGCGTGAAACCGCCTATTGTTACGGCCAATTAAGGGATACGTCACATTTGGAGATTAACAAATTGTACACCTTAATTTTCCACGCATTTCTTCCGATAAAGGGGCTCAATGACATCCAGCAAACAAATAAGCTATGGGAAACAAAAGCAAGGTATGTGCTCAGTGTATTCTATAAGTGTTGAGCATGGTCCTCCATAATGCGACTGCATGGCCCAAAACACAATATTGCACACGGTCCGATGTTGCAGGTAACACAGCTGAAACACTTCAAAAACCTGAGCGAACCTTTAAATATGGTACACTTAAGAGTGCATTTCAGAGTCCCTAACTGTCATAACACAGTAGCGTACAGCCTTAAGTTCCGATGCTCAGAATAGTGCCTGGGGTACTCAATCAACAGTGGCAATACAGGTTGGTTAATTCACGGTTGGTACATAATATCGACATGTCTGAAATACAACGAACACGCCAGATCCACCAGACAAGTGCAGCACGTAAAACATACCGTCACATATTCAGATTATAAATAAATACTGATGGTACCGAATGTTCTGTTCCACGGCGACAGGTCACTGACTGAACATCTTCTTTTTCTTCACAGGAGGGCGAGTCTAAAACTGAAGGCGTGTGCCTTCTACTAGACCAAGCATAGCGTCTTTACGCATGACCCCTGAAAAGACAGTTCAGAGTCAACCGCTGGATTATCTGCAGGAGCACCTGCGTTTCACGCACAAAACAATGGTGCAAAGTTGCTGCCGATATCAGTGAGAACTAATAGAGTTACTATCTAGTGCATGAGAGCTGAACGTGAACGTGAATGACCTAGTGAACGCTTTTTACACATGTATTCGGTGTTGCAGATAATGTCTTGCAAATTTTACCAAATAGTACGCTATTTGGTAAAATTTGCAAGACATTATCTACAAATTTAGTACAGAACATTAAAATGAGAACTGTTAAATTAAGCTCATGATCCGGAATGCCTAAAAGTATGGCGTTAGTTACCTTACGCTCATCAATGCCAGACTCCGGTCACTTTGGGCTGTGATACACAAAGGGCATTTTTCGTGCGATCTATGTTCGACATTCCGATTGGTCACCTGTGTTATGGGTGGCTAAGGACGCAGCGATAGGTGTAGCACGACCGATCCCACAACCACCGGTAACAGGTCCCACAGCCGCATCCACAACCATCGGCAGCGGGTTTCACAGCCGCACTCACAACCATCGGTAACGGGGAAACGGGTCTGACAGTTGCACCCACAACCATCGGTAACAGGTCTGACAGCCGCCCCCACAACCATCGGGAACGGGTTTGACAGCCGCTCCCACAACCATTGATAACGGGGTGACGGGTCTGACACCTGCACCCACAACCATCGCTAACAGGTCTGACAGCCGCTTTCCCAACCATCGAAAACGGGATGACGGGTCTGACACCTGCACCCACAACCATCGATAATGGGTTTGGCAACCGCTCTTACAACCATCGGTAACGGGTCCGACAGCAGCTGGAAAGGGGTTTGACATACAGAAAGGGAACCGACAGCCAAGAAAATATTTGACAATCAGCAAAAACACCTTGCCTACAGTAGACAGAACTGGTTATCAAGAAGAGATAGAGCGTGGTTTAGCACCACGTAAGATTTGTGAAACATTGCGCCACGTTGATTATGTGTTGAGTCTCATTAGTATTTGACCCTTTGTCCACCCGTTGACGATCAGTTCAAGAGTGACATGAGGGGCACAGTGGTGCAAACTTGCCACAGCAGATCCACCTCGCAGCAAATTGTTACCTTGATGATACCTGTGCTATTTCTAATGACCGGACCAAACGTTCGCCGAATGTTGAATATACGACGGAATCAACACCGATTGAATATCGCGTACAACAAAGTCCGTCAAAGTATCGAAGTACGCCTACAGGCGGAAAAAGTTTGACAGTCGGCAAATGCAATGCAGAGACGGTAAGGAAATCTGACAGCCGTGGTCGTCAGATTTCCTATGGGCTATCTGGTAGAAAACCGAACAAGCCAGTATAAAAAATTAAACCACGGGCAAGGCGTCTAACAGCTTATAAATGCGCTTCAACAGACAGCTATAGGGTCTGGAAAGTGCGTCAAACTGTGCTTTTCACTTGAATATCATGGTAATACATACATTTATGTGGTCTACAAAACATGAAGTAAAAAGTGAAATATTTTGGAAATACCGCAAGCAATGAATGTGTGCACACTCACCAGCGCGCAGCGCGTGTGTTCTCCTTTATGTCGTCGATGATGAACTGGATCACGTTGCTCGTTGTTTGACTGCCGCCAATGTCTGTGATCACCATACCAATATGTTAGCACGGCACCGTGGACGGCGTCAGGTTCGGCACGGCCATCACATGGTCTGCCCGCAGCGTCAGGTAGCCGTGATCTATCCGCAGTATCAGGTAGTCGTGATCTGGCCGTGTCTGGGTGACGTCAACCGCTAGCCCGGCCGTGGTGGGTGTATATCATGTGGCGGCCATATGGGAAACGTCTGCAGGGCCCGCTGTCTAGTGTCAGGTAGCCGTGATCTGGCCGTGTCTGGGTGACGTCAACCGCCAGCCCGGCCGTGGTGGGTGTATATACATGTGGCGGCCATATGGGAAACGTCTGCAGGGCCCGCTGTCTAGTGTCAGGTAGCCGTGATCTGGCCGTGTCTGGGTGACGTCAACCGCCAGCCCGGCCGTGGTGGGTGTATATCATGTGGCAGCCATGTCGGAAATGCCTGCAGAAGAAACTGGACCGTGCCGCTGGAGACCGTGACAAGGGAGAGGAAACAGCTGATAGGGTGGCAAAATCAAGCTGGGTCGAGGGTATGCAATCTAAATATTATCTCAATATTATATTCAGGGTCAGTAGTCAAACCCATCAATTCAGGGTCCTTTGTCAAACCCATCAATAGACCTTTGTCGGCGGGAAACGCTAACGACCAGGCGTGGCAAGCCAAGGAACACGCGTTGGCATGACACTGGAACACGCGTTGGCATGTGACTGTGGAGTGTTGGGATATCTGCAGTCTTAGGATGCACTGGTAGGTTGTCCGTGCACTTGTTTGTGTGAGGAAAAGGTACAGCTTAAGAGATATACGGCTTCAAAACATTTTTGGGCCACTCAATACTCGTCCTGAAACGAAATAATCACCGCACTAACAAAGGACGACATATTTCATAGTAACCACCTTCTCTGACGACTCCCCCTCCCCCGTTAATAGATTCCTACTGAGACAAGTATCTTCGAGCCGGTGAACTCGTGGTTGATACGAGACGCCACAGTATACCGCCAGGTGGCCAGGTCAGAGGCGCCACTGACCGGGTGTGACGATTCGCTCCTGGATGGCGCGCTCCACGGCGCTCCGGACGAGGTGCTCGTGCTGCTCCAGGTCCAGGTGGTTCAGCAGATCACAGCCAGAGTTGAGCATGGCCAGCGGGTTAGCGATGTTCATGCCCACCATGCTGCTGCCCGTGTTGCGCGTGCCCGGTTCAAAGACAGCGTACTGTAGCAGCAGGGTGCAGGGGTAGAATGTAGAGTTCGCATACAGGTAACCGTGGGCTTGCACCATCTTAAGGTGGAGGCAAACACGTGCCCAGGAAAACACATTTTGCTACGTTTCTCATCGACATCAAATGTGCTTTAAGGCGTCTGGAGACCACTGTCAAGAGGGTCGGTTACCTTAACGCCGTAGTTTTTGCCGGACATGATGCCCGGTCCGCCAGCCAGGCCGCACGCCACGTTCGACACCACCGTGCCGTACAGGTTGGGCATGACCATGACGTCGAACTGCCCGGGTCGCGACACCATCTGCATACAGCAGTTGTCGACGATCATGCCGCTGAATTCGAGCGTCGGGAAGTCCTTGCTGATGCGCTTCATCGTGTCCAGGAACAGGCCGTCCGAGAGCTTCCTGCCGGCGCCAGCATGTGGCGTTACAGTCGGCGTATGTCGGGCCGGCTGATCGCGTGCGCTACAAGTCATGACTACTCATTCATATATTATAATAGAGTCCCTGGCGTAATTTGCCTACAAGCAGACTTATGATTGATGTGATGTTCAATCTGTGTTGAGCTTGTTTCGTGTTCAACCCTCTGAGAACACTCGGCCCAGGTCGAGGAGAGATGCAGTTCCTGTAAGAATTTGCAGTATTGTTGAGTTATTTATAGGAAATTTACATCTCTCGTCACTACGTTCTGAAAGCATCCGGGCGGATTGAATTTGGAGCATAAAGGGAAGCTAGCACTGATCCAACGTTGCGTAAAACCCAGGCTCGCTCACAAGGAACGTTGAGGTCACTAGGCTTGCACCATTTGTACCGTCGACGCTCGTCTTCGCAGAACCCATAGTTGCCTCAATTGGCTTTGTCGCAGAGGTTTCCAGGTATTTCCGACAAGCGCGAAAAAAGCGTGCGGGCTTGAAGAATATGCGAAATTTGACGCTCACGCGCACAATACCCTCTCAACTCAACGCCCACCACACAGCTGGTGACACTGACATGATGTTGGCCTTGTGGATGGCGATGACGTTCTTTCGACCGTGCTCCAGCGCGTAATTGAATGTAAAGCGGGCCAATCGCTCGCAGTTGGAGAGCGTTATCACCTTCAGGCTCTCGATCACTCCCGGAACGTTCTGCAAAAAGGGCCGGCGCGGTCAGTTCAGGTCAGATTGGTTCAGTTGCGTAGGTCGATGATACCTGTTTGTTTATTGGGTGATTCACGACGCACTTTATGTACATTCACGGCTAATGACGCCGCCCACATTGTTTCGCCGGTGGACCGTGGGATTGGGAAATATCCCGAGCAGTGCGAGTGTTGAACCCAGGACCTTTGGTACCCAGAGCTCAACACCTTAACCACTCGACCATACCCGCTCATCGATGATACATCGGGTTGGTTGGTTGGTTATTTGGGCTTAGAGGCGCATCGACTGCGTTGGTCATACAGCGCCCATTGATACATCGGGTGTAAGTCAACCAAGGCAGGACCCCAGTAAGTCAGTACGTGGCACTTGCATGTACCACCTTAATGAAATCATGGAACAAGCAAGATACATAATTAATTAACAATCTTACATTCAAACGTATCTAGATGAGTGCAATTGACGCTGCAACTGTACCCGTCAATACCGACGATGCACGAAATCATTAACGGCTCTATTCATTTCAGAGTGTTAACCGGTGACGAGGGCGCGCCACTCCCCATGCCGCAGTGGCGCCGTCGACGTGCGACAGTGCCCACCTCGTGCTCCATCATGGCGTACTCTCCCTCTGTATTCTGGCGCACGATCACGATGTCGATGTCGGGGTGGCGCGTGGGCACGGTCGGGTGCGAGCGACAGTGCAGCACGTACGCGAACAGGTCCAGCTGTTTGCGTAGCTCCACGTTGTGCGACATAGTGCCAGGCTGGTTACTGCGTGACTCGATGTTACCTGCGCAGGATTAGGATCGATCGTCCAACTACAGCGGAGGAGAGAGACACGGTCTGAATGCAACCACACACCATGATTAAACCTTTGATTTTCCCCATCACCCAGCATCGACATAATAAATATAAATATATATTCGAGACAAAATGTGGTTAAAAAAAACAAAGACATGCCAAGTGTCACTACTATCCAGTCAGCAGCATAACAGCACTCCAAGCTTAATTTCTTTAATTCATGTCGCTTGTGTTTCACCTTTGATGGCGACTCCGTTGCGCTTGATGGACGTGATGGCACTGATCATCGAGGTCTCGTCACTGCCGCTAGTGTCTACCATGATCTCTTCAAAATCGATCGGCACACCGGCGTACCTTCAGTCAAGGCGACCAAGGTCAGACTGTGCTGACACATTGTGAGAGGTCGCCGCACGTTCCGTCGCGCCACCATGCTACCTGACGTCGAAAACAGTTCCGGATGCAGGGCCGAAAGAAATTCTGCTATGGTTGAAATTAATTACAGCAGAACGTGTGCACGGGTAGTCACACACTGTGCCACCCTGCGATGGCTTCGTACGCCCTGCTCTATGCCATCGCCAGCGAAAACACTCCTGTTCGAAACTGCACAAAGGTGGGATGCTACCCAAACGCTGGAACACAGCCACCGAACCGATGTCCTGGCACAGTTCCGGTTCCGTACCGTGACGGTACCACCGTGCGCGTAATATCACATGACGTCCCATCAAAAGAACCATCACGAAGCACTGGCTACCGGTACGAGTGATGAAGTCAGCATGGATGCTTATGTTTCTTAAAATTGACGGTGGCGTACCAGGTCCAGCACAATGATGCAGCATGTTATCTGAATGAAACAAATCTGTCATTATGAAAGCCCAGGCTTTGATATGAAATCAACTTCAGTATGTAATTGCTGGTCAGGATTGCAGCGGGCATCACGTCGCCACAATCCCATCATTTTGTCCTTTTACCTGAACACTGCAGCCTACCAAAAGCAGGGTCAGAGCCACGTATTCACTCATCATCCATCTGAACACCTCCATGATCCATCCTGAACAACATCCCGTCGACACGGGTCCCACGGCAGCGCCGGTAAGTGGTGTGGAAAAGTCACCATATTCACCAGTCACCCACCTGAACACCTCCTTCAGGTGACCCATCATCTCGGGTCCGATGCCGGCGCCGGGAAGCATCGTCACCGTGTGTCGACCGCCATATTTAGCCAGAGAGCTCTGCAGTTGTGACAGCAATAGCTGGATTAGAGAACTGATTCTAACAAACTTGGCCACCAAACGCTCAGCAAAATACATCCACTACAATTCAAGGTATTAGTGATGAATTCTCTTCTCTTCTTTCTGAAGAGATGATTCAACCATACGACATTCTGTCCAAGTGAGATACAAATATATTTTTTTAACCAGTTACTAGCATGTATAGTGCATTGCCTTTACTGGCTCATTCCCCTTTTTGCTCATGAAATATCATATTTCTCCTCTCTATAAAATGCATCATACAGCAGTGTTCCCTGTCATTTCTGCTCTTATTCCATGTAACTACTGAAATTCTTGAGAGAAATCCTCCAGTTGAAGACTATGGTTGAAGGCTAAAAGTAGAGGGTTAGAAGAATCATTTCAACTCACAATGAACAGTGGGCAAAGTACATAGTGAACCATACTTAGAGTAGGAAATTATTGAAGAACTTACATGTGTTCCATACCTCCTGTTGGCAGTAACACTACTGAGTTTACTGCTGATAACCTGAAAATAACATGGCATGGCATAATTAATCTGAAAAACAACCACAGACAAACAATGGTGCCCCTAACCAGGACCCTGGAATCTGTCACACTTCATAAAGATATTTTGATGTTTCCATATTGCTCACACATATTTCAGCCTGATTCTTAGACAGAAGCTCAGACCACAAATATCTATCACTTTGTGTACTCTAAGGGGAGCCACTAGCCCCTCAATCATTGATTTGGCCCCTCCAATTAGGCCAAGGATTAACCATTGGGCATATGGGCATATGGGACATGGAAATGGCTTTTAAAGCAGTCTTGGCCATCAAAAAGGTCCTTCCTCAACAATGAAGTAAGGAAGCATTTGCAGACAGAAATGAGTTGTCAAATAGTCTTAATCACATTCCTAAACATTACATTGGGATACAAAAAAAATACAAGAATTTGTTCAACATAAAGTGCAAATTTACCCAACATCCTTGCCCTCCCAGAAAACAGAAATGCTGCTCCAGCAGTTAAACATGGTTGAGGTTGTCCATTTTGTGATTGCATCACACACACCAGCTTACACTGCATATTCAACAGTGGAAGCTGGTGTGATGCAATCACAAAATTTGATCTGCTTAACTCAAGTGTTGAGTTCAGCCAATCTCAGAAATTGCTATGGCTGAGAGCAAAAGGAAAAGTAGGTAGACATGCACTAAAAAAAGCAATGGCACATGGAGCATGCACAACTGGGATGATTGATGATATTTCATTGATGTACCTACCTAGGTTATGGCTTGGGTTCCTTTTTATGAGACATTTCACTGCTGGGTCATATAGCAACACCAACCTCTCATGTTGGTTGGCTCCAGGTGGGCTCTGTAATCCTGCCTTTTGTGGGATTTGAACCCATAATCTTATGACCAAGAGTCCATCCCCTATTGCTGCTGAGGCCCCCTGCCTAGATTAGATCTGGATAGCAGTGGGGAAGTGCTCTGGAGCCACAATCATATGTTACATTATTATTATTACAAACAATTATCAACACAACACTACATGAAACCTAGGTACCTGCCTAAGATCCACGCCATTTAACAAAAGACAGAGCAGTATTATTTTGATACAAGGTGTTTCTGGAATTTTTGGAATGTTCTTTCGGAATACAATGTTTATGAACGTGATTCGGAAGATGCGACCACTCGTTTTCTGGGCTCATGCTTGCCTCTCAGTTTATCAGAGCTATAATTTATATAATGCACCATCCATGCTGCCCTGCTGTTTTTGTGCAGTAATTTATCCATCCCTCACATGGCACTTTTCAGATGTGATGAAAGAGACATTCAACACTCCATGCAACTGATTCAACACTTCTTCATGTTGAAAATGCTTAGTTTTCACCTGTTTATCACACAGATCACGTACCACTATTATCACACACAGATCACACAGATACACAAGAACACCTATGGAAACTGCACAGGCTGCACTGATCGGGTTGTGATGTACGGATGACGTCACAATATACAGTATGGTTGTTTTTACATTATAATATATTAGTTTATATTAGTTTATATTACTTTAGATTATAGTATATTTTAATATATTAGGTTAGGTTAGGTTATGTTATGTTATGTTATGTTATGTTATGTTAGGTTAAGCTACTTTGACCATCTCATTAAGGTATGTGAGCCATTTGTAGCTTTAGCCCATAGAAGCCTGAGTGCCATTCCTATGACATCATCACACCATACTGAGTGACTATGACATTATTCAAATTGAAAAGCAAGCACGAGCAACAAAAACAAAGTGGTTGCATCTTCCAAATCATGTTCATAAACATTTTATCTGAAAAAAAAAACATCCCCAATTTTTTTTTAGAAACACCTTTTATAAAAAAAATCAACAGAGCAAGTAAAGTACATTTAAAGGTATTATTGTGGTCCAGTTAGGTTAGGTTATGGATTTTAAATTGAAAATTCTGAGATAAAATTTATTTGAATTATTATCTCAATGAAAACTGGCATGGGAGATTATTTCAAGGAATTAAACTCCAATCTGTTTCTCAAAGACAAAAATTCAACTTTATTGTTTGAAAAGTTAAAATAAAAAATTGTCCAACATCAAAGAAAAGAAAAGGCTAACCTAATCAAACTTATCCCCTCTGTTTCATTTCATTCATGGATGTAAAATCTGTGTGAAACTTGTCTTGTGGTCCCATTGAAATGTAATAATATCATCAGTCTCCTTTTGGCATTATTTTGCCTTTTAACCAAAAAGCAAGCATTTGCAGAGGAAAGGAGTGGTCACATTAACCACATTCATAAACAGGTATATTTCCAGGTCAGGATAATTTTTGATTCCTTGAAATATATTTTTATAATGCAACATTTATGAATGTGCTGAACATGATATGACCACCCATTTCCTCTGCAAATGCATGCTTTTCAGTTGGGAGGCAAATAACACCCACAAAGGGCACAAAATTGGGTAATATATATATATATATATATATATGCATATATATATATATAAAAATATGTTCAATATACAGAAAATAAATACAACATAACCCAACCTTCCATGCAGGAAAACATTCTTTCTTATGGAAATTTTGTACAATTTTTTCTCAAATTTTCAAATAAAAAACCTAACATATCCTGACCAGTTCTTCAAGAAACCAAAAATCAAATTTTCTTTGAAAAAAAAACAACAAAATCCAGCCTAATCCAGCCTAACGTAACCAAACCAAACCCCTTGGTTTGCTTCATGGATGAAAAATGTTTGCAGAACTTTTCTCACAGCTACCTTAAACTTCATAAAGACATAAATAAAAACATAAAAGATCAGTGCAACTATGAGCCACAAGGGCCCTTCCTGGTTGCACTTTGTACACTGAACCAGTTGCCCACCAAATCTGTATATGAACCCTCCCTGGAATACAGAAACACAAGCCCCCTATTCTTGTAATGATTGTCTATGCCGTTTTTAAAGATGTTCAGTGTGTTGCTACTGACAATTGTTCCTGGCAGCTGGTTCCAGTGTTCTACTACCCTGTTGGTGAAGAAAGACTGTCTTAACCTTGTCCTGCTGTGATTAACTTTAATTTTGAATTGATGACCTCTAATTGCATCATTTCTGTTAAATTCAAACATTTCCCTGAGATATCCCTGTTCCTGACCATGAACAAATTTAAAAACCTCGATGAGATCTCCTCTCAGCCTTCTATATCTAAGTGAAAACATATTTAATTTCTTCAATCTTTCCTCATATGCCAGGTTGCCTATACCATTAACCATTTTTGTTGCCCTCTTTTGTACTCTCTCTAAAAGCCAACAATCTTTCCCATAACTAGGGGACCAAGCTTGGACACAGTATTCCAAATGTGGCCTGACATATGCACAGTAAAGCTTCCTGATGACCTCCTCACTTTTGTATGACACATTCCTCTGTATCGCCCCAAGCATTCTTAGTGCCTTCTTTCTGGCTTCTTTGGTCTGTTCTGATGCCCCCAATTTTGTGTTCAAAATAATACCTAAGTCCTTCTCCTGCTGAGTCACAGATAGTACTTGGCCATCCATCAAGTATGGCACCTTCATATGCTGCCTACCTACATGCATGACTTTGCACTTATCAAAATTAAACTTAATTTGCCATTTTTCGGACCACTTTACAAGCTCGTCTAAGTCGTCCTGCAGAAAAACCTGCTCATTGTGCCCTGTTATTGCCCTAAAGATCTTCAAATCATCCACAAATTTCAAAACCTTACTGCTTAGGCCACATTCAATGCTATTCACAAATATAATGAACAACAGTAGCCCCAGTACCGACCCCTGAGGGACTCCACTAAGAACATTTTGCCATGATGACTTTGTACCATTAAGCATCACTCTCTGCTGTCTATCTGCAAGCCACAACTCAATCCATTTTAGGATGCTACCTGCAATGCCATGGAATGCTTTATGAATTTCTGTGGGATGTGCCTAGCAGTGGATTTGGCACCTTCCTTCGGGATGTGATGCTGATGAGGTTGTCTATGGTGGCACGATGGGTGTGATGGGAGGAGCTTGTGATTATTGAGGGTGTTAGGCAGTAGCAAGTGAGTGGTGTTAGATGGGCTGGGATATATAGCTTCCTAGGAACTTGGGATAAGGGATTGATTGGGGTGGGAGTATGTACATTCTAGTACCTTTTCTAGATAGGCTTAACCCAGATGGCCCTGTGGTCTTATTAAGCCTTAATACTTTATGACTTTATGACTTTATGACCTGAAGTTGCATCATTAACCGTTTATGGGGTACCTTGTCAAAGGCCTTACTAAAGTCAAGATATGCTATATCTACCTGATTTCCCTGATCAAATTGTTCTGTAGCAAAATTTAAAAAGTCCAAGAGATTTGTGAGACACAATCTCCCTTTTCTAAACCAATGTTGAGTATCTTGAATCAATCTGTTTCCTTCCAGAAAACTAACTATTCTATCTTTGATAATTGATTCCAGTACCTTGCAGACTAGGGATGTGAGGCTTACTGGCCTATAATTTTCAACTTTCCCTCTTTCTCCTTTCTTGAAAATAGGAACTACATTTGCCCTTTTCCAATCTGTTGGAATTTCATTTTGTGAAACTGATCCACAAAATATTATACTAAGAGGAATTGCCAGTTCCTTTTCAGCTTCCCACAATACCCTAGCATACATTCCATCAGGTCCTGCTGCCTTGTTTGGCTTTATTTTTCTGATATAATTGAAAACAACATTACTATCAATGAAATCAACATTGTGTATCTGATCACCTGTCACTGAACTGTGGTTCACGGTTGGCAAATTTGTCACATCCTCCACTGTAAACACTGATTTAAACTGCTTGCTCAGCTCCTCAACCATCTCACCATCCTCACTCAATATAGTCCCATTTACTTCCAGTGGACCAATTGTGCTTGAAACTTTACTTAGCTTGTAGAAACTAAAGAACTTTTTACTGTCCCCATTACAGTTCCTAGCCAAATCCAATTCTTTTGCCTGCCTTGCTGCTCTGGTTTTCTGCTTCACAGCATCTCTAGCTTTTTTATACGACCTTAGATTTACGATATTTGAAGCTTCCTTAAATACTCTAAATGCATCTTTCTTAGCCTTAATTGATCTCCTCAAATCTGGTGCAAGCCATGCTGGCTTTCCTACTCTTCTTTTGTGCCTTTGCTTTTGGGGGACATGTCTAATCTGAATTTCCCTCAAGTAAGATTTGAACTTTTCCCACATTTCACAGGCATTTAAATCACAAAATTCTTCTTCCCATTTTATGGCACTTAAAGCCTCTCTCATGGAGTCAGTCTGCCCTGTTGAAATTTGGAATCTTTGCCAAGTTATCCTTGATTGTCCCTGCTATTTGTACCTTAAATCTCACTATGTTATGGTCACTTCTTCCCAGAGTTTCTCCTACAGTCAAGTCTTGAACTAAATCACTTAAATCTGAGAAGACAAGGTCCAAGAATGAGCCCTGCCTGGTTGGTTCCATTACAAACTGGTGTAAGAACAAGTCCTCTTCAAGGCATTTCCTAAACAGTTTACATGATGGGGAGCCAACACCAACATTTTCATATCCTTTTAGATTAAAGTCACCAAGAATAAGGCATTTCCTCTGAAAGTTTCTACTGATTTCCTCACAAATCACCTTATCGAGCTCCAGTTGCTGAGAATGTGGCAAGGTTCCTGATCGATACAAAGCTCCAAACCTCAGTTTATTGCTGTTGCCTCTTCCCACAGCAACATCAAGCCAAATGGACTCCACAGACACATTTTTTACCCCATCTGCTACTTTCTGAGAACTGTATAAGCTATTCACATAGAGCATTACACCACCCCCTTTCACTGCTGGACCCCTATTGCATGAAAACATATTGTATCCCTGGATCTCATAGTCCTGCAAGTTATCCCCAAAATATCCCTCACTGACCCATGCCTCAGTAATGCAAACAAAATCTGGTTTCTCCTCAGCAACATAACACTTGAACTCATCAAATTTGGATTGAATGCTCTGAGCATTAAGCATCATACACTTAACAAAAGTTCCATAACCCTCTTTGGCTTTTTCATGTTGAGTAGCTCTATCATCTCTGGATGAGCTACCACTTTGCCCCCTTGATCTACTGCTACCCCTATTTGCTGACTGTGAGGTGTTTGCAAGACTTCTCTCTCTATCAGCTACATCCCCCCATGACCTGCCTAGTTTCCCTGTTTCCTAATGAGAGCCTCCTCATACCTATTGCTGAGCAATTCAACTCCTCTCTTGCTCAAATGTAACCCATCTAATGCAAACATTTCAGTCCTCCCCCAGAAATCCTCCCACAAATCCAAGAACCCCACCCCAAGTTCCTTACAAATCTTGGCCACCCTGGTAATCAGCCCAATGGCCCTTGAGTACCACTCTATGCTTGCGTTAACCATAGGGGAGGATGGATGTTACCATTCCTCGTTTCCTACTCACAGCTAACCTACCTATCAAAGCCCTATACTCTTGTATTGTTCCCTCTGTTTTTGCTTTTCTTACATCATTTTACACCAACCTTTTATAAGCTTCACACTATTTACACCAACCTCACTGTTGTGCTCTCTCCACTACCCTTCATCCCTACCCTTCAATACTCATAAACATTGTTTCTTATTGAAAAGAAATAATGAATTAATCTAAAGCACAAAATTATCCATTAGACTGGGGTAGGCTAGGCTTCATTACGTTTTTTTAAACATTATTTTATGTCATGCTTATTACCCAACCCCTTTTTGGTGTTAGTTTGTCTTCAAACTGAAAAGTATGCATTTGCAAGGGAAATGAGTGGTCACATCCTGTTAGCCACATTCACGAACGTTCAATGGTAAAAGAAATGCCAAGAAGTTAAAAAAAAACATTACAACACAAATCTACCCATTAAAATGCCTTAAGGGCCTGCAGATTGAGATGGTAAAGGAGAGTGAAGATATTCGCAACGTTCTACTCCAATTCAGACCGATGCTGGACGTTTACCTGAGAACCGCCCAGGATCCGCAAGCCCCGCAGCAGCATACAGCTAGTACCAATCGCACCAGCCATATTCGGAAATAATCCAAGTAAAATACGCGAGGGATGACAGCTAATAGATCAAGCTACAGAAGCAGAAAGATCGCGTATTCCGCTGGTTGATACATCGCAGGGCAAGAGGTTAGCCAAACAGCTGTTATAAATATCCTAATGGTTTTTCCTCTAAAAGTAAATTAGTTTGAATATTTTCATTTCCAGAAGATATTTCTTTATTTTGCGACAATACTCATCATGTCACAAGAACTTTTTATGATATAAAATATTTCTTAGAACAAAATTTTTAACCTTATTAGGATTGACAATCTAAGTAAGATACCGACCCGCATCCGAGGCGTGGGTCTACTCCTCGATAGGCCTTGGGCGCCTTGGGTCTACTCCGTGCCCATGATGCAGAGCGCCAAACAGATTCAGATTGTACATTCTTTAAGCCGTGCCTGCAAAGCCTGAAAACAAGCCTGCTTCAATGACCACTCCATTTAAAAAGCATTACCTGATGGAAGCTTAAAAGCAAGCTATCCATTGAGTTTGCAGCGGTGAAATCATGGCTAATTTTGAATAAACGACACTGACATAAACCTTTATGCACAAAATAAAATTTGCATCATTTCTGCTGTGGAATTATCAGTGCCGTAGCCAAGGGGGCGAAGGGGAAGTCGCCCCCTGGAATGTCGGAGGGGCCCTTCACTGCGTCGGCGCAGGGGGCCCCCAAAGGGTCTCCTAGGCCGATGTGAAGGGCTCTGGGCAGACGAAAGGGTCTCTGGACTGATGGAAATGGCCCCGAGCCGTTGAAGACGGTCCCGAGCCAACGGAGAGTGTCATCGGGAAGATGTTGAGGCCCTGGGTTGGGTCAACGCGAAGTGCTTCTAAATCGACGGAGGGGGCCCGGGTCGTTGGAAGGCCCCCGGACTGACGGAGATGGCCTCGAGCTAATATGAAGTGCTTCCGGGCTGATGACGGGGCCCAAGCCAAAGAAAGAGCTCCTGACCTGATGGACATGGCCAAAGCGTTTGAAAAGGGGCCTCCGGCTTGCCGGAAATTGGCCTGGATCGTCAGAGAGCGTCCCTGAGACGACGAAGTGGGCCTAGTTGCAGGAGAGGACCTCGGGCCGTCAAAAAGGGCCCTTGGGCCGACGAATGGTGCCCAAGCCGTGCAAAGGCCCCTGGCCTGAGGCAGTAGCGCAACCAGGGGGGGCCAAGGGGCCATGCCCCCCCCCGAAATTTGTTTGGGGCCCGCCCGGCCAGGGGCCCGCGAAGCGGGCGCCTGGCTCGGTGGGCACCCTACTCAGAGCCCTGGCTAGGGCCCGCGAAGCGGATCGTGGCTCGAATCAGGGGCCCTATGAACCAACTGAAAATCTGGGGGCCCGTTTCAACCATGGCCCGCCTCGAACCGGGGCCCTGATAAAGGAAAAGTGCTTTTATTTCTGCGAAGTTTTACAAACATAGGGGCCCGCTCAAAGTAAGTGCATGTTTTCCGCAGAGTTTTTAAAAACATGAGGGGGCCCGCTCTCCAACCTGGCCCCCGAACTGAATCCTGTTGCGCCACTGGCCTGAGGGATGTTTGTGTCCATTTATGTTCCGTAATAGGCTTTCTGTTGTTGGCTGTTGGCGGCAGCTAAGCGGTTGTTTTTTTTTGGCTGCTGGTCTTTATCAAACTGTTGCCTTGATTGCAGGTTGCGCATGAGCCACGCCAGCGCGGAGTGTCTTATATTCCCATGCATAATCATTGTTGCCTATAATGTCCATATATATATATATATATATAATATATATACTATATATATATATATATATATATATATATATATATATATATATATATATATATATATATATATACCCGCCCGCCCAGTTGGGAAGAGGCATAGTTTCTCCTCTCCAGTTTCAGGACTTGTTCCATTAGCTATATTTTAGAAGGAAAAAGCTTCTATTATCCCCCGGTTAATCATGCCCATAATAAAACAGCTTTCTTAATTTTCTCTATTCGTTACTGAAGGATGCCGACTAAGCATGTCGTTCACAACACACTTGATAATATTTGCAAGCCAATGGCCTACAGGCCCTGTCACAGGCTGTGTATCTACCCCTGGCACGCTGAATTAGACTCCGAATCGCCTAAGTTTGTGAGCACAAATGACATTGAAGCACGTTTGGAACACACGGTTGTTGGCACCGCACCCATCGGTATTGATTAGTTTCCTCCTTGGGTGTGAGCAGGATTGGTGCGACGGCTTGGCATTTTCACGTGTAATCAGTGTAATCATGTGTTCTTGTGTAATCAGTGTGTGAACTTAAGAAGTATCTGCTCACATCGTGAATTAATCTTGTCAGGTGCGCCTGCCAATATTACTACCAACCAGGTGCAAAGTCCCACATGTGGAAGCTTTGCAGAAAATATTGGTGGAGTCCAAAGCGTTTTTCCGACATTCTCTCCATCCAACACCGAAATGCAAGTGGGCGGCTCCCCTTATATAAAAAAATGCATTAGATCAAACGATAACTTCTGGGATCCGCATCATCCCCACCAGTGATGAGGCCACATTTCGCTATTTAAATTACAATAAATGGTCATGATCGCAGCGTGTTCCATAACCACCCAACACTGGGTGTAGCTGCGCATGCTTTTATGAAGACACTTGCCCCTTCCCTCAATGTTGGCTTTGCCCTCCCAATAATTTCATCTTTTAACATGGGGCCTATGTGGTATGCCCCACTCCAATCCATTTGGGCCCACCCATCGCTTTCATGTATTGTACTCTCCCAATAAATTTCAGAAGCCCACACCTATGTCAGCCAGCATCCAGCCATCTTCATCCACCATAACTCAGATGGCTGGGTCCCTCGGAGGGGTACTGCTTGATCAGCCCTTCCACCTATCCAAACTCGACCGGGTACATCCGCATCTATTGTGCTTTCCTCTACACTCAATATATGGTTCGGCACTACTCCTGGAAACGGAGTCCCCAACGAATTCGTGGGCCAAGTAAGCCACCAAGCGAATCGGTAACAAAACGCTGACATTCAGCCATCCTGCTAGACATCAATGTCGCATTTGCATACTGTTCCAGTCAGCAAACTGACTCCAAGCACAGATGGAGGCATTGCCATATGTCACCTATCACTTCTATTTAAAGAAATAATTCATTATTAATTGATCAGAGCGATCGCTGTATGAAAAGTACATGTAAGCGTTCTCACGTATCACGCTGATAATCATATCACAAAGTGCAATCGCATCAACATGCCAGCGCATGATGCGAATGGCTCGGGGCCAATATATTTCAGGCTCTCCTGTTTCAGACGACGCTGAGGTGAGGTTCAAAGCAGCGGGTGGCATGGTAGCAATGACACAGGCTCAGAAGACCGGCACATAATACGACGATACACCATGCAAGTCACATGATCATGACCATGATCACGTGAACGCATCACGAGGTCCCGTCACACATCATTGTCACGTGGACCACAATAGGCATGCACAGCACACCAATGACCGGCGGACCCGTGGCCGTTATCACATGGCCGCACCAACAGGCTCGCGCAGACCCTGAAGACCAGACGAGAAGCAGTTGTTGGCCAGACGAGACGCGGTATGACTGGTGCGATGGACTCAGATGCTGATCAGCTCTGACGCGTCTCGCAGCGAGTCGGCGTCAGCGTTGGCCAGGAAGGCCAGCCTCAGCTGGTCGACCACGTCCAGCGGCTGGTCGCGCACGGCGCTGCCGAGCAGGGCGGCGCGCTCCAGGTGCAGCCAGCGGGCGGCGTCGTCGACCGCCAGCTCGGCTGGCGCCCACAGCAGACACTCGAGCACGGCGGCGGCGCGCCGCAGCGACCGGCTGTCGTCGCGCTGCAGCAGACTCGCCAGCAGCTCGAACGCCGTGATGGACGGCACGTCGGGCACGCTGCTGACGGCGCGGCCGTCGCGGGCGCGGCCGGATGCCTCCGACACGCCGAGCAGCTGCAGCATCACCGCCAGCGCCGCCTGACACGCGGACAGCGGCCGCGCCACGCACTCGTAGTTGGTCAGCACGGCTGCCAGACGCCTCTGTGAGTCGCCCTCCACGGAGAGCGCCACGATCTGGTGCAGCGACTCGTCGATGGCCGGCTGTCCGCGCGCCTCGAGCGTCAGCAGCTGGCGCACCGTCTGCAGCAGCAGCAGACAGACGGCGCGCTCGTCTGCCTCTGTGGTCACAGCCGGCTGCGAGGACAGCAGCGAACTTAACGGCTGCACCCGGCTCGCCGCTATCACGTGCACGGTGGCTGCAAAAGGAAGCAAGCCACTGGTCGGTGCACTCGGCCGGTAGCAACTGATAACGGACAAAATCAAACAAACTGGCCATTTTGTTGGTTGAATAGCATTGCATCGGCTAGCAGCACGACAATGAAATACTCAACACGAAGTTTCAATCCAAATAACATACTCCAACCTATAGGATAAAGCATGTACGGCGAATTGTCCGTAGCACCCAAGTATTCAGCAAAGCACACTTATACCACAAAATGAGACACTCATTGTTCGAGCGAAGAACGCTGCTATTGGAATCCATTCATGATATTGTCCATAACGATCCATCCATTCATGCGACGGCATGCACCAGTTCCCGGGGCATGCCAGTGCACCAATTACATAAGCATGGGAATCAAACGGCATCAATTAATTACTTTACACTTCCCATTGGTGACTAGGCGGGATGCGCTACCGTGTTCGAAAACTACGCAGTTATTCCCACGCTAAGAAAGCCTTACCAGCGCCATCGGCCGGTCGGCCGAGCGGACCGTCGCCCGGCCGCAGGCTCGGCACTGACCTAGCACGTGATCGTCGGTGGCCGCCGCGCCACTGTCCAGCAGCGGCGCTGGCACCGTGTCCGTGAAGCTGGTCAGCGCCGGCACAGACAGTGGCGGCGTGACAGCGGCCGCCGCGCCGCCAGTCAGCACCAGCACGGTCGCGCCGGCCTCCTCGTGGCGGGCCTCCACCAGCACGTGCGGCCCGACCGCCAGTCGCGAGTGCGGCGCCACCTCGAACTGGCGCAGCGCCAGGCGCGCCAGCCGCAGCCGCTTCAGCGGCGCCGGCACCGGGCCGCAGCGGGTAGTCTGCAGGGAGACACGTGCGGCCGCGCTGAGCACACACTGCCGGCCAGGCGTGCGGCCGCATCGCCAGACCGCCTGCAGACACCTGGCATGCGCCGCCCGTGACCATGCCACAGGCATCACCGACCACGACCGGGTCGGTGTGTACTGGGTCACCCAGTACCGACCGAGCTCAACGCCTCCGATCGACAGACACACACCATCTCTCTCATCCAGTCACCACCGACCACCACTGGGTGCACACAGTACCGACCGAGCTCAACAACGCCTCCGGTCGACAGGCGCCCGCACTAACACTCATCTCGCCATGCTGCACAGCTCATGACCAGCGGCCAGATCTGTGGATGCGGCCGATGGCGGTGAAAGTGAAACTTCGGGCATAAAAATTGATGTGCATCACGCCGTACGGCACGAACCCAGTTATAAAGATCAGAACACTAGTTGGTAGTTTATGGGTACCGTGAAAACTCGTCATGCTCGTGAAGTTCCACACATCCGGAAGTAGACCAGTAGAATATGCGATTACAGCAAAAGCATGCAGCCGCATCGGCGGCGGCACGTGCCACTGCCACTCCTGCCCCGGCGCTCCGGCTGCTCACGAGACGGGCACCATTCTACCCACCTGCTCCAGCAGCTGACGCAGCGCCTGCAGGTTGCTGGCGGTGACTGCGTCATAGCTGTCCTCCAGCCGGTCGGGCACGACCGGACCAGGCTTGCGCAGACTGACACGGTACGGGTGGTGCCGGCTGGTGTCGGCCTCTGGTGCCGCCCACTGCCGACACGACGCCGTCAGGGGCTGACACAGACTGATACGGTACGGGTGGTGCTGGCTGGTGTCTGCCTCTGGTGCCGCCCGCTGCCGACACGGCGTCGTCAGGGGCTGACACAGACTGATACGGTACGGGTGGTGCTGGCTGGTGTCTGCCTCTGCCTCTGGTGCCGCACGCTGCCGACACGGCGTCGTCAGGGGCTCACATGGCACCGTCAGGGGCTGACACAGACTGACACGGTACGGGTGGTGCCGGCTGGTGTCGGCCTCTGGTGCCGCCCGCTGCCGACACGGCGCCGTCAGGGGCTGACACAGTACGGGAGTACCGGCTGGTGACTTGGGTCCGGTGCTGGCTGGCGTCTGCCTCTGCCTCTGGTGCCGCCCGCTGCCGACACGGCGTCGTCAGGGGCTGACACAGACTGATATGTGGCACCGTCAGGGGCTGACACAGACTGACACGGTACGGGTGGTGCCGGCTGGTGTCGGCCTCTGGTGCCGCCCGCTGCCGACACGGCGCCGTCAGGGGCTGACACGGTACGGGTAGTGCCGGCTGGTGTCTGCCTCTGGGGTCGCCCGCTGCCGACACAGCGCCATCAGGGGCTGACATGCAGCCTTTGGGTCACCGTCTGGGGCTGACACATAGTGGCGGGGTGCGCCACCGCCAAGGGCTACCCATACGCGACAAGGTATATTTTAGGTGATACCGGTAAACGTTGGATGCAGTTGTGCAGCAAGGATTTTCGTCGGGGACCGTCTGAAACAAAATGTGAAACAGAACGCTTTCGGCATGCGAAGCACGATACAAATGTTTGGTTTTGAGCTGTGAAAATGTATATATTTTGTGTTTCACCTAGTGCGTTTTTGATTGCTAAAACGAGGGTGGGTGGATCCCGGCCCTTCCCCTTGGCTGCGCCTCTGGTTGGATGCGTTTTGTCTCCATGCTCAAATGTGATAACGAGTGTTTCACTCAGTTTCCAGAAGCAAGGTAGTTGCCGGAGCACAATTCGCTAATAATCAATTATAAAATGATTCAAAAATCGAAATCATGTGTAACATGTTCATCTGTTGAACGGGTTCGATGAAGATGATTAGTATCGTCATTGACAGCATCCATCTCATTGGTATTGTCTGGTTGGTACGCACCCCACCATATCTCATTGAGCCATAAAAACAAGATGCAACTTCTACACTTCGCAAATGCTAGCACACACTGTGCATGCTTTCCTCTCGACAAGAGCAACACAAGTCGATGAATACTTAGGCACATCCAGCCATCATACAAAGACAAAGGCATACACATTTCTGGCTTCGAGCAGAATAACATACTTATTTCGAAGTAAAGATGCTTTGAGTAGAAAGTCAATGTTAAAAATGTTGTGGATAAATGCAAAACTTTGACAGAGGGAGAAATGATGAGGTTTTCAATGCAATGCATTGAATTTGTTTGTTCTCAGATGAACGGTCAAGTATACTAAGTAGTGATTATTGTTTCGAGATGCACTACTATTTTCAGTGGCATCAGTTTTTTTACGTGGAATATTTGAGTGATAAATTATTTGTGATTAGGAGCAAAGGCGCAACATTCTTCTTAGCTGGGCTTAGCTTAGCATGTCACCTCCAAATTAAGGACATTTAGGGCACTAATTATAAATGAAACTGTCGGAGCATATTTACAAACTACCACGGGCAATACCAGTCCCGGCTCGAGCGCTTTTCACCCAATGGTAAGGTGAGTCTAGTTATGTCTACGGCCTACACCCCACCGCGGTAACATGAACCAGCAACAAGCAGCAGTAACACACACGGCGGGCTATTTACACAACCGGTCGGTGAGAGCGTGCAGCGTCATGCAACAGGCATGCAGTGCTCCACTGGGATAGTGTAATCTGCACACAAGCACCAGTGTATCATTCATCACCGTAAGGAACATGCGAAATCAACAATTAGCCCATACGTGCTGGGCCGATATTCTGAAAGGAGTACGATGGACTCGAGCAGCCATGCATACAGAGGCGGCGGATTGAAGGATGGGGTGGGGTGGGGAATTTGCCCTCTCCTCCCACTCAAAAAGAAGAAAAAGTGAATTTTAGCACTATTCCCATGGCGTTGCATGGTAAATACTGAGTCTGAAATGAGCCCCACCCCCTTGGATAAACAAGATTCCGCCGCCCTTGCATGCAGATATCGGTGACTTATGGCGCCGCTCCGAGACAAAGGCGGCCCCCTCCCCTCCCACCAGCTCGGCGCGCGAGGGCGAGTTGTGAGCGAGGCCAGCGGGCGGTCGGAGCGCAGCCCAGACTCCGCCAGCGACACCTCACCGCACTTCCTGCGTCACGGCCGGCGCGGCACGCGTCGGCTCACTCCGCACACACGGCGCGACCGTGAGACGCCCGCCCGCCCGCGACCCGACCCGGCGTCACGCGGCCCGCCACGGCGTGTCACGCACCTTGTCACGCACGGTGACGTCACGGACGTGGGTGTGGCCGTCGGCCGCCGGGCGGGCGGCGCGGCCGGGCTTTTTGGGCGTCAGGCCTGCCCTGCTGGCGCCTGCGGGCGACACGTCGGTGAACATGCCTCAGCGGGCCGCCATCGCAGTACAGTCGGAGGGGCGTGCTGCGCGCCGGTCGGCACCCACCTGGCCGGCGTCGGGCGGTCAGTGGTCACACGGCGCGGCCGAAGAGTCCGTCCCGTGTCCGGGATCGTGCCGACCGGATTTGGTGGATGCTGGGTGGGTGGCGCTGTTTGGACGAACGATGCGACCGAGACGTGACAGTTGGCCCCGCCGCAGGGTCCTGCGGTTAAGTCGGCGGGTAACGGGACTGGCGCGATGTGCACAGGTGGGCCAGTTTTCCCGGCTAGCTATCAGCGCAAGATTCAGGGTTCCAGGTAAAACGGCCGTTAGAGGCTGTGACATAACTGGTTCGTGGTGCTGCGATCCCTCCACCAGCTTTACTGCCTGCATTACAAGGCCATACCAGCTTAAATGGGTGAATCACAAGGTCACAGCGACTGGGAATGATTAACAACGAGCAGTCAGTAGCACCTTGAAGTATGTGCGTGGGCACCTGGTGGGGGCAGAGCGTGTCCCCTTTCCAAATGTGTGCGAGCCTAACAATAATTCCGTGGGTGTTGCATGGAAAGGATGGACTTCAAAATGGCCCCTTGCCTTCCATCTTCTAACTTTGTGACAGTTCCTGTGACACTTCCTTGGTTGGTTGGTTGGTTATTGGTTTTACGACACGTCGACCGTTGAGTCATGTAGCGTCGCCAATCTCTCGCGCCGATTGGTCGGCGAAGAGTAGCGGGTGAGACTCAACCCACAACTCGATTGTGAGACGAGCATCTAACCCCAGACAGTCCCCTGTGCTTCCTTCCTTGCTAGATGCAGGTCATCCCCCATGTCCAGAAGTTTATTTTTAAAGTCCAATATTCTCCCTCTTCTAAAACAAAAATATGACAATGTCACCCTTCCTCAGAACACTCCGCCTCCTGACTTCCAAATGGTCGGTCTGACCGTTCTGACGATCAAACCTGGTTGTTCTAGACAAGAGAATGTGCGATTCTACAAAGTATTCGGGGGAAAGGAAAGTTATGAAATACACAACATAAGTGGAGAATATATACGGCAGGTATTGCAGTTGCAGTATCCGCTTCTGTGACGACCAGTCCACTTTTATCGACAATTAAGACGATTTCACATACTTCAAAATACCAGCCTACACTGGATTTGTGAGTGGTGGTGGTTATTGGTTTTACGACACATCGACCGTTGAGTCATGTAGCGTCGCCAATCTCTCACGCCGATTGGTCGCGGGCGAAGAGTAGCGACAGGTGAGACTCGAACCCACAACCTTTCGATTGTGAGACGGGCAACTTACCCCTAGACTACTCGTCCCCTCGGATTTGTGAGTGACGGGTTTAATTTGCAACACATCATAGATGCCATTTGTCACTTCATCCAAGCGAGGGTGAAGCGTGAATGTATCTACTTCGAGAATATGCATATGTTGGTTCATATGACCGACTCCACTCGATCCCTTTTGAATCCCTCGATTCATCGAATCCTTTCGAAACCACGATAATTGTTTTACAGCGCCTCAAGTCCTGTTTTCTCCACTTATATACCCTCATTGCACTTTGATTTTGTGCAGCTTCACAACATTTTCTTTCTCGTAATCTTTGCTCAAAGAGGATTGTGGCCGTACTTTCACCCGTGCACCTTGGCGTGTCAGGTCAGCCGGCTGACGATCATGTGGTTTATGACGTTCACAGTCCGTAGGCCATTGTCGTGTCACGTGACCTATGCGCCCCGAGGCCGAGGAAGCCGGCCAGCGCAGGTGACAACGGAAAACAAGATGTCCGCCTGACTGATTTTATGTCTCACGAACTGGACCAGAACGCTACGAAACAGGAAGGGCCGTTGCGCATCGCACCACTAATCCTGTTTTGCCAACGCAGCGTACGGCATGCAAGTTTTACGCACGTGCATCATCTTTGACCGAGAAGCCCAATTTCGGCAGGAGCATCTGTAACTACCTTCAACTGAAGCACATTGGCTTGACTGATTGCCCCTAGGGGCGAACTAATTGTTTCCAATTAATTGTTTCCAACTAATGACACTTATGAAACCGAACATATAATAGCCGAAATTGGACACCTCTGCTGGATACAATGCAGTTTTTTTTTTCTCGTTACAATGCCCCTCGTGAAATTACCGACATTAGTTATATTAGGCTCTTTTTAAATGCTTGTCATTCCACCAAACTTGGACCCAATGAGGTGTTTATACCCACGAGCTGCCAAGAGAACGCCGTTGCGTTCGGCCCATGATGTATTTTGTGCCACAACGGTATGATACCCAGTGGGAGTGGGACCAGGTCCAGTGGGACCCGGGCTCTCAACTTTTGGTAGCGGGGTGGGTGGCTGAGTGGGTGGCAGCAACGACAACACCACTTTGTAGTGCCTTCCAAATAAAAAATGAGCAAAATAGGCCAGGAATGTTTTTGCAAAGTAAAATAGAAATAAACTCGGCTCTCCTTCCATTCGAGTGAATGATAATTTTGGGAAGAAAATGCCATGAGTATACGTATGCTGGAACAAATACTCATCGCTGCGATTCCCGCGATAATTTTCGAGATGCTACTCACACACCCATGCCATCAGTAGTGTTTCTTAAATGAAGAATCTCATGAAGCGCGAAGCGTATCTCTTAAATGAGAGAATCTCTTAAATGAAGAATCTCATGAATTTCATGAAGCGCTAAGCGCGCCGAAAATTTTGAGCTTTGCGTGGTGGAAATCTCGAAATTTCTTGTTCTATCTAGTGCATTTTTTGGTTCCTAAGGGGTGAGGGGAGGGGGTCCTCCAGCCCCCTTGACTGCGCCACTTCATGTCATTGAAACATCACGTCAGCAAGCTTACATCTCCATCATCCCATCTTTTTCCTTATTGAAACAATAATATATTTGTTTTAACACATTTGCTGGGATGACTTCCTAAAGTCTTACCACAAAAAGCCCTGCCATACAGTCCTTGCATAACAATGATTCATGCAATTCCATGTCAACGGATAATTTTCTTTCGAAAGTTTGAGAGGACGCCAGGCCTCCTCACAACGCTGACCAAATCTTGGATATGCGATGGAAGTGATGCGATGCGGGGAATGCGATGCGAGGGATGCGATGGTAGGAATGCGATGGTAGGAATGCGATGCGAGGGATGCGATGCGAGGGATCCGATGCGAGGGATCCGATGCGAGGGATCCGATGCGATGGATGCGCTCAAGCACAGCGGGATGTGCGAACTCGCTAAGTTCACTGACGTTCATATATTTACACCTAATTTATCGTTGCCATGTCTTTTCAACATTAGGTGACACTTGGCGGTGAACTAAATTTAACATAGCATTATGCAACCATTCACCACATTTCAGGACGCTTTCAATCTTGTGTCTTCAATTGTCATTGTGCCCTTATTAGTTTCCAACAGTGACGCAGCTAGGATTTTCCTAAAGGGTAGGGGTGACGAAAAAAGGTGAAGACACCGAGAAAACTCTGGACACGTGAAGCGCGACGAAAAAAATTAGGGTTTTGCGTGATGAAAATATTAAAACTTCTAGTTTGATCTCGTGTATTTATTTTTGCTAAGGGATGGCGGCGGGCCTTCCCTTGGCTGCGCCTCTGGTTTCCAATATCCTTCCATGCATGGCAGCCGCAGAAGACGACTGATTTACTGGCTTTCGATTGCAGAGAAATAGATCAGCCAACACACACGTAGCTACCAAGACTATTGTATGAATATTGCGCAATCTTACCGTAAGAATTTCTTCAATGAGACTTTAATTGTGGAAATAAATGAATTTTCGTTCCATAGCTTGGTTTGCTATGCTTGGTCGCTTTTGAAATACCGTCTGAATGGCCTATCTATTTAGCACCAGAGGCATAGCCAATGTGGGGGCCATCGTGTCCCCTTAGCACCCAAAAATACATTATATGAAGCGATAAATTTTGATATTTTCACCACGCAAAACCATCAAGTTTCGGCGCGCTGCAAGCTTTCTCTGTTTCATCACATTTTCGGGGTCAGGCCCCCTTAGGAAAACCTTGGCTGCACCACTGCTTAGCACACAACAGATACATACAATGGATGATGCAACTTGGTATGGTTGTCTTGGAAGAGACTGTCCCAGATGTACGCTCGAATTTGAACGGAATACGTAGGACTATACAGGAAATTACTGTCTTTCCTGAAGCATGCTTATTTTTTCCAAATTCGGCCACGTTACCCCGAAATTTACTTACCCAAGTTACCCAACTGGGACACATGTTTTTAGCGAGTTACCCGGACCCTTTCTGAGCCCTGGTTCTAGCAATATCGCCATCATCAGCTAATCAGCTTCCGGATTTTCCGACGGTAAAACAACGTCAGCAAGTTGTGAACATGCTACAGCAGTCCCTTCCATTATAGTGTTGAATCATCGTGTCTTCTTATACTGGTACCAGCTGGACAAACAATACATCACATGAAACACGCAGTGATGTTGTTGGAGACCCCAAACACGCTTTCTAGCAGTCATAAATTCTTCCCAGCGTCAAATATCACTTCAGTGAATGATCAATGGTCAGAATGAATGGTCAGATTCTGAGCATTCAGATGAATGGTCAGATTCTGGGACGATTCCTTTAAGCAGCTCTTGGCATATTGCTATAGTGAGACAATTAACACGCGATAATAATTACCTATTCCAGGAGTATTATTTGGTGATAATACTAGGAAATATTGTAATAATACCGAAGCGTTGTGTCTTCCGCCAAAAAATCAGCACTTCCGAACATGATCACAAAATAACTGTTGGGTTAAAGACGGTTGCTTTTATTATGTGCTAGAGTCGCACTATGATCCGATGATACTATTTCAAAGCTTAAGATTCACCATGCGTAGTGAAAAGATCCGAGTACAAGGACAATTAATTGTGGTTGGTGCAATCCTCTCGTTGACAGCGAGAACCAACAACCACCTTCACATGGCAATATCGGAACTACACCACACACCGACCCAAACTATTTCCCCGTCCCAACACCGTGCAAGTGCACTATATTGTCTGTCTGGTGGTTATGGACACAGGCGAGCAGTCCCAACCAGTATGGGCATACCGTCCGGAGCGGCACACATGCTGCCGGCTGCCAGCACCGCTCCGGACAACTACGGCAGTGCCTACTACACAGCACCAGTGCGGTGGTGGACCCGGCCCGCACGAGCGGCACCGCTACGTCCGCCCCGCCGACATCCGGCGGCATGCTCCCGGCCGGCCGGCCACCCGCGTGCGACCCACTCACCCAGGTTGGCGTAGTTGGTGTCGGACTGCGGCCGGCCTCGGTCACGTGACCTGGTCAGCAGGTGCGGGTTGGGCGGCGGCGGCCGGGTGGGCGGTGACGGAGGAGGTCGCGACCCATCCGGCGCCTGGCGGCATGACGGTGGCGGCGGCGGAGGCGGAGGCTTGGGTCGACCTGCAACACGCGATTATTGAGTATAAGAAGAGGAATAGTAAGCTGCGACCTAGCACTTAGTAGCGCAGCTTCTAGCACTAAGTAACTGTCTATTAAGCTCATCTTTATCAATTTCCGCTTGTTGGTGTTATGACCTGTGTCTTATCTTTTACCATGCGCTTTGCGTAGCGACATCGTTAAATTGTCCTATGTTGTCCTCGCTGTTGATTGTTCGTGGAATGTGCTTCCAATGTCAATAAGTACCGGTGACGAAGAGTTCAGGAAGAACCACGCCATTGAGACGGGGTAAATTAACATTGATTGAAGATAGGGACTCAAAGTTAAACATGACGGTAATGTTTGAAGATAAGTATTACATATGTCACATTCTGCATGGTTCGTTGGTTGGTTATTGGTTTTACGACACGTCGGCCGTTGAGTCATGTAGCGTCGCCAATCTCTCACGCCGATTGGTCGCGGGCGCACATTCTCCATGGCAGATAAACCCTGTCTACAGACATGTTATAAAAATTTGCGGACTAATTTGTAATTGCAAATTATGGTGCCAAAAAACGGGCATCAATGGGCTAAAGCTGATTGACAATATGATGCCATAAAACACCGCAGTATATATATCCCGATATATATATCGGGATAACGATGGAAATTTTATGACATACTTAGAAAAGACTGTATTGGTATAATTAGTTACAGCTACGCTCAAGTCTTATTCTTCTCAAGGTTAATGTAAGTCTTTCAAGCATGCATTGGTCTTGTAAAGTACAGGATGTCGAAACGTTGAAGGAAAATACAACATTAACAGTAAGGGGAATTATGTGTCGCGCACATATGAGTGTGTTTCAGAGTGAGTGTGTTATGTGTTTCAGCTTTGCAGCTATGGACTCAGGGAGGGTAGTAGAAAGTTAAATCGAGACATCTTGCGACGACAAAAATGTGCCTGCGCGATAGCCGGGGGAATGCAGATTTCCACCAAACATTACAAGCAAAGTAGCTCACAGAAGGTGCGCATTGGCCACATTTGACATTGGAGTGGGAAATATTCGTACATCATATTTCTTGAATCACATCTCGTGATGTTACCCCCCCCCTTCCCCCGCCGAGTTTCGTGAGAGATCTCCATCTCCAATGCTGATTCGGAATTTAACTATCTGGAAAGCTAGGCGGTTTCATGCCGGCGCGTCTCTGGGTTGCATATTTCTGTCTCGATCTTTGTCTCTGTTCTACTATTTTTCGCATCAAGCCTGCTGTGAATGTCCTGAAGTCAGAAAAACGTTTGCAGAGGTGCATGAAGCTTTAGCTAGGAAAAGCTTTTTGCATCTGCAATCTTGCTGACGTCAAAAATGTCTCATGGAATTGGGCCACATTTGGTGTATCGTATTGTTCTAAGTTAACTGACTGCGAAGTTGTTAAACGGTAGAAAGCGTTACGATCCGGTCGAGCCGGATCACTCAGCTAAATTTCACCTTGCTCACGTAAAACTTCCTCCGCATGTCATGCCCAGATACCACTATGCATCACGTGAATTCATGGCGTGAAACCTGTCCACCCTAAGCTGTAATGGACTACTTCGCTGGGCGATCCATCGACGATCAATCTCAACACAGACAGACTTGGTTAGTCACGCCAGCGTGGCAGATTCACAAGTGGCCAGGCAGCGATGACTTCGGAGCGCAGTGCCTGGATCGCCGGTCGCTTCCCGTGCCGCACTGCGGCAAAAAGTCGTCCACCGGGAGGCCGGAGTGTGCTCCATCTCGCACCGGTCAACGGTCTGAGGGACAACGAGGGCCAGCTGACCCACAACGGCTCGGCCGGACGGCGACCGCGCCCGCGGCGGATTCCGGGCGCAAGAGGCACGCGAGTCGCCGCTGGTCGACCGCGCCCGTCGTCGCTGGTTACGGGTCATGGCGGTCACGGACGCGGACCGGGCCAATGTGCGGGGGCGACATCGAACCAGCGGTCACGGACCGACAAGGACACGACCCAGGGAGGACCGGCAGACGCGGGCATTGACCTGGCCGAGCCAGCAAACACGGACATTGACCAGACCGGGCCATGGCTGACACACAGCCAGGATCGGGCCGGGCGAGCTGGACAGTGGAACTGGACAGGGACGCTGTCCGGCGGCGACACTGACCAGATCGGGCCAGGCGAGCTGGACAGTGGACATGACCGCTGTCCGGCGGCGACACTGACGCTGACCAGACCGGGCCATGGCTGCCACACGACCAGGATCTGGCCGGGCGAGCTGGACAGTGGAACTGGACAGGGCCGCTATCTGGCAGCGACAGAGGTACTGACCAAGCCGGGACGTGGCTGACATACGGCCAGTATCGGACCGGGTGAGCTGGACAGTGGAACTGGACAGGGCCGCTATCTGGCAGCGACAGAGGTACTGACCAAGCCGGGACGTGGCTGACATACGGCCGGTATCGGACCGGGTGAGCTGGACAGTGGGACTGGACAGGGTCGCTGTCCGGCGGCGACACTGACCAGACCGGGCCTGGCCAGCTGGACAGTGGACACGGCCGCTGTCCGGCGGCGACACTGACCAGACGGCCTGGCAGCTGGACATGGACACGGCCGCTGTCCGGCGGCGACACTGACCAGACCGGGCCAGGCCGAGCTGGACAGTGGACACGGCCGCTATCCGGCGGCGACACTGACACTGACCAGACCGGGCCATGGCTGCCAGCTGGCCAGTGGATACGGCCGCTGTCCGGCGGCGACGCTGACGACCGGGCCTGGCCAGCTGGACAGTGGACACGGCCGCTGTCCGGCGGCGACACTGACCAGACCGGGCCTGGCCAGCTGGACAGTGGACACGGCCGCTGTCCGGCGGCGACACTGACCAGACCGGGCCTGGCCAGCTGGACAGTGGACACGGCCGCTGTCCGGCGGCGACACTGACCAGACGGTGGCGGCGGCGCCGCTCCCCTCGCCAAACACCAATCCGTTCTGTGATCTAAGTGCATACCACAGCATACGCTGGTGCACAGCTTATAAGGGCCAACACGTAGCCGACACTCGCTGATGGCACGTCATGGGGCCGCCGTGGCGGCTGGAGATGCCTGTCGTGTGGCTCGGGATGCCGACAGAGCTCAGGGATGTCCAACCGCATGGCATGTTGCCGGTCTTACAGATGGTGTCAGTAAAGGGTGCTTGGTTTATACAGATTAGGTCATAAGAAGGCGTGCCAGCTTTTGTGAGCAACCAATTAAATTATTTGCATGTACGGTAAAGCCGTCACGCTTTGTCACCGCTCGTAAAAAAACATACGAAAAATGTCCATTGCCTTTTTCATATATGAAAGACTCACCCAGGCGTCGTTATCGCCGGTTAGATGAACTGAGGACTCGAACCTGGTAACCAGATTCCTGAACTTGAACATGTCGCGATTCGTAATATGAAGGGATTCGTGATATCTCCTCCCATGGTCGGGGTCATGGTCTCACTGGTGGAACCATAAGTTCGTTTTGTGCTTTTAATCGACAGAGACGTCGACTTTAAAAACCTAATTAACGCTCCTTAGATTTTGATAAGTACGGATGAAAACGTCGCTTTAAATAACATTTTCCCGATTAAATGTGTTCAGAAATCGAGAAGTATGATTTATACAACTGCAAGGGTCCGTGGGGCCTCTGGTGCCGCCAGTGCACTAACTGGGTGTGTTTATCCTGGCTACGGCCAGAGTCACTCAATTTCAACTGTCAGCTCCAGCATGTTTTAAAAACAAAACGAACGAAATCGGTTGATGATGATCCTTACCATGAAGAAATCCATATGCTTTGCTGTCGGACTCATGGGCAAGAATGTACAGTAGATATATCTAACTTTCTACAATTTTTCCTTGTTCAACTAGATCCGAAGAAATACGGTAATAACAGTTACAATTGGAACGAACGTGAACTGCGTTTCACAACACCATTTTGTGGTATTATTACGAATTCTGCTCTAAGCGATTCCAACAGTTCTTATTTTTTTAAAGTATTCCAAATGCACATATTCTTTTTGCAAGCATGGCTGTTTGATTTGGCAAATCCCTCATTTTGTGTGTGACCCTTCCAAGATCAACATGAAATTGAAAATTCAATCATTTGCACCGGTTCTCGGTGCAGAAAAACAGTGCAAACACAGCTAGCGCAACACTGGGAGGACCACCTGAAATGAGTAGCGAACTGAAACAATGAGACCAGTAGCCAAGGGGGTGAAGGTGGCAGTCGCCCCCCCCCCACCCTGGAGGGCCGGAGGGGGTCCTTCAGATGACCGCCTTGAGGGGCCCGCGAGGGCCTCAAGGCGTCGGTGCAGGGGCCCTTGCGGGCTCCCTGAAGTGCATGACTCCTAGGCCGACGAAAGGGGCCCCAGGCTGACGGAAATTGTCCCAGGCCGATGAAGAGGGCCCCGAGTCAACGGAAAGTGCTCTCTGGAAGATGTTACGGGCCCTTGGCTGGTCTAACGTGAAGAGCTTCTAGATCGATGGAGGGGGCTCCGGATCGTTGGAAGGGCCTCCGGAATGGCGGAGAGCACCCCGACCCAATGTCAAGGGCCCCTGGGCTGATGGCGGGCCAGAGCCGAAGAAAGAACCCCCGACCTGATGGACCCAAGCGTTAAAAAGGAGTCTCCGGCTTGCCGATAAAAATGTCTCGGATCGTCAGAGGGCCCCTGAGGCGACAGATGCGGACCCTGGTTTCTGGTAAAGACCTCGGGTCGTCAGAAAGGGTCCTTGGGCCGACGGATGGTCCTTGGCCTGAGGGAGGGGCCCACGTTGTTGAAAGAAGGCGGCCATATTTCCCCACGTATTTAACCATCTTTGCCTAATATATATATATATATATATATGTATGTATGTATGTAGGTATGCATGTAGGTATGTATGTATATATATGTATGTATATGTGTATATATATATATATATATATATAACAAATGTAGAGACCTTCGAAGATAGTGTCCAAGGAGTTTCGAAAAGTGGGGTACCTCGGTAAGTAAGGGCCTCTCTTCAAATGTTCGCACCCCCCCCCATCCTGGACCGAATCCTGGCTACGCCAATGATTCGGTCACAGTGGGATTGTGGTGAACATAGTTCTCAGTAGTTCTGTTTTCCATTCAGCATTACACCATACGGGCGTTGCATGCATAAGTGTGTGTCAACTGAGTGCAACACGCGGTTCGCGGTTCACATGTGCTCCGGTATTGCAGCAAACATGTACCTTTTCCAGGGGTGTTGTTTGATATGCTTTTGAGGGGCCCCTTCAATGAGTCCCATTAGTCTGGGCTCTACCCCCACCCTCATGGTTTATACCTTTATCATGTGATTCTATGGAGTGTGTCCTCCGATCCTTTGGGGGCCCCCCATTCCCCCCTTTTTTTGGCCCCCCTCAAATATTTAAAAAAAAAAACCCGACTGTATCGTCGCAGCTGAAAAGGCGTCTCAAATTGGACTTGTGTCCACCAGTTTTGACAGCGTTGTTGTATCCATGGTTACATGGATAACAATGGACGTAGAAACCCTGATACCGCCCCCACCCTCACTCGTGGGGCGACGGTGGGCCGACAGTAAGCCAGAAGTGGGCCCACACTGCAGGATCTATTTCAACATACTAACTGGAGGAGTAGACTTACCTCCCCAGTGAGCCGCATTTTTTTTTGGGGGGGGGGGGAGAGCGGCATATTTAAATTCGTCGATGCCGATCAAATGCTTCTTTTTCGTGCATATTTTGTTGCCGTCATCCCTCTAATGAAAATGCATTAAAACATGCCCTGCTGCAGCGAACCGACGGTGAACCACGGCAAGGGCGGGCAGTGGGCAAGAGCCGGCAGAGGGCCGGCGGTGAGCTGGCAGCGGGCCGACGGTGAGCCGACAGAGGGTCGGTAGTGAGCTGGCAGTGGGCCGACGGTGAACCACGGCAAGGGCGGGCAGTGGGCAAGAGCCGGCAGAGGGCCGGCGGTGAGCCGACAGAGGGTCGGTAGTGAGCCGGCAGTGGGCCGACAGTGAGCCACGGCAAGGGCGGGCAGTGGGCAAGAGCCGGCAGAGGACCGGCAGTGGGCTGGCAGAGGGCCGACAGTGAGCCGACAGAGGGTCGGTAGTGAGCCGGAAGTAGGCCGGTAGTGAGCCGGCAGTGGGCCGATAGTGAGCCACGGCAAGGGCGGGCAGTGGGAAAGGGCCTGTTGCGGGCCGCTCCATAACGGACCGTTCCGCGCGGCCGGCCCGGAGCGCGCCAGGTCATGTCGTGCGACACAACCGCGCTGACATGCTCCGCCGACCAGGCGGCGATTTCCCCAGCGCCACCGCTCCGGCCGGCCATCATCCGAACGCGGAGCGGAACGGACGCGTGGGGTGCTGCGTGTCAGAGCACACTGTGTACGGCGCACACGGCAGACGCGCCGTGCGTGCTCCAGCACGCCACACACCAGTCGTCTGTCCCACAATGCAGACGGCAGTAGAATGGCTGGGGTGAGCAGAACTGCGCTCCGGTCACCTTTGGCATCGCCGCAGTTGTGGGTCAGGTTCCCAAGTGTTCGCTTGCTCGGCAATGCCGCTCTCGCAATAAATGGCATCGAATCTGCAGCGTCGTCATTCATCTCCGGGGGCGAGTGAAGGCTGCACGCCTGGTAACAAAGTTCCTCAAGGGAAATAGCTTCGCCATTTCTTCTTTCACGAACACAGAAGCACTTCTTGCACTCTCCGTGCCACGGTGGCACGGAGAGTGTCGCGCGGCTGTACCGTGACGTGCCATCGGCACCCCAGTCACGCGGCGATCACCGATGGTGGACAGGGGAAGCACTGGAGGCATGTGGCTCCTCCACCTCCTCATGGAAAGTGGCACATCCTGGCCGTGAAAAGGCGACCTTTTAATTTATGGATCCACATCTGATGGTGAACGGTCCACCTGCTTTGACACTGAGCTGCAATCCTGTCGACAGAAGGGGTGCCACCCAAACCCACACCCACACCTACACCAAGCCAGTGTACCAGGTGGCACTGTATTGATCAAGCCAGGGGGGTCACCTCCTCCGTCAGGATGGTCACACAGAAAGCCGCCTGCAGATTAGTACAAGGAGCACAACTTCCCACCACGGGAGGGCGAACTGCAGGGAACCGCTTGCAGTATGCTTGTTCATTTAGCTCACCTTTCCCAGCAGGAATGACACTCGGAGAAAGGTGGGGTGGGGGGGGGGCGGCTTTTGTTTCTAGTTCATCGAGCAGTTGCTTTACAGGTCCGACAGAAATGCGTCGTGTGGGGCTGCTACCCACCACGGAGAGGCGATATTTGATTAAGAAGCACAATCACACCTTCGTGAAGAAGCGCACCCGAAGATTGTTATATTTTTAACCAGCACGGGGACAACATCTCACAAAATTATCTTGGCAGGAAGGGAAGGGAGAGACATACTTCATCATCCCACAGACAAGCCCATTATGTTGAATTAGTTAAGGGTGGTGAAGGATCCACCTTTTCGACGTCAGGAGTTCAACAGGCAGTAGTTGGATCGGAGCTGCCTGTCCTCTGAATCTGCCTCTGCGACACATCCGGCGTCCAGTACGCGGTGCCCGGAGCGGAGGCGCACCACCACCTGACTGAGTCACCAATAACACACGTGACGGTAGCCGACACCGGCAGCCGCCGGAACGGCCGCCAATAGCACGTCCGCGCCAGTTCTGCTCTGTGGTGCGGTGGTCGGCGGGAGTGGTCGGAATCACAGAAATACATGGAGTAGTTACACCACTGTACCGATCAATGCGTATGTCATTGCAATTGCCGACCGTTTTCCGGATTGACTAGGATCGACCCTCATCATAGATTGCATCTAGTGAGATGCCTATCTTCAGGTATCTGCTTTGATGCAACGGCCAATTAGACCAACACCAGCTAATTCGAGTGGCGTACATCACGATAAATGAAATTCAGAGCGATATTTATTTTCCATGCATGGTTAGTTATTGGCGTTAATGATGCGCATCACATGCATCGGCCACAGAGCGTCAGTTTTATCTGATGAATCTTGAATGCATTGGAAAATTTAAAAAAAATTAACTCAGTAAAATAAATGCCGGCGGAATTCCTATTATAGATAAATACATAAATAAATGAGTAGTGCATGATATATATATATATATATATATATATATATATATATATATATATATATATATATATATATATATAATTTACCCGAAGGCGCGCCACTGATCGAATAAATTTAGAGAGGAGGCGCACTGAAAAAAATAAGGGAAGGTGCACCGAAGCGTTCCTGGAGGGGCACCTCTTCCCAGTCACCGCGGCGCCACCTTTCCATGGGGAGCACATATCCCCCTGAAACCTCCCTCGGATCCGCCTGACACACATACAGCAGTTGGTGAAGTTGACAGATTACGAGTAAGGTGACAGGTAAGTATTAAGCAATGGTTCAAGGTATAGCAGAGAATGGCAATAACAATCGAGAAAAGCACTGACGAATGTAGGATAACGAGAACACATAATGAGTGCACAAATCGTTTCCTTTCAAGCAAAGCCGCAGGGCTCATGACGAAATAATCGGAAAGTTGCAGGAGCAGACGTCTACGGACACACGCTTCCTCCCTCACCGCCCTGAAATTGTCCCCGCCATACGTGCGACAGTCAACGCAACGTGCATCATCTATCCAGGTGCTCATGAGAGCAGAAGCAAAGGCTTCGGAAATGAGCCTCCCACAGCATTTGTAGTAAAGACGAAAGAGCGCACCAGGACACCCGCTTGTCTGTGCCGACAGCGGCACCAAAGGTAATCCCCTCGGTTAGCTGTAGGGATCGGGTCTGCTTGAGCAAGATGGTTGAGGACAGTAGGGCTTGCACGCCCATTGTTTCCATACAACGCCTGCATGGAGTAATGCTAAGTTAAGTTATTAAGCAAGTTATTTGGTTAACAGTATGTTAAGTTATTGATGACATCTGTATCCAATTTACAATTACAAGTTATAATTTTACAATCAAATTGTACAATCATTGAAGTGGATTTATACCCCCACCCCAATGGTGACGGTATTCAATTTCACGGTGCAACGCACACTTCCCCGTCAACTCCAATACGTCACCCGCTTCTCTGTGTCAACTCTAGCACTACAGGTGCCACTTCTCCGTCAGCTGCATTATAGCACAAGCTTCTCAGTCACTTGCAGCGCAACCAGGGGTGGAGCTTGATGATGATGATGATGATGAAGGTGAGCTTAGAGGCGCGTCGACTAGCAGGGACATTTGCGACTAGCACGGGTGGAACTTTGCATGCTGAAGAGGAACCCGGGCCCCTCAAAGTTAGCGTGCCTCCTCCCCTCCCAATAATTGCATCTTATAACATGGGATCATATGGGGTGGCCCTCCTCGAAACGATTTGGTTCCTCCAATGTCCTCCATTCATTACGCAATCCAATAATTGTGTCGACGTTCTGTCCCTGAGTGCAGCAAATGCTTCTCTGCGGGCTGACACACTCATCTCCCTGGCAGTTGCAACACAGCACACGCTTGAACTGTCAGCTGCAGCGCCAATCACGCGCGCGTTTCTGGCCGAGCTCAACTGACGCCCCGGCAAGATGGCCACTGCATGCGGCTGGGGCTTCCGACACTAACATATGGGCGGGGGATGGGTGATGTGGCGGGCAGCCGGCACGACCAAGCCGCTACCTTAGCATTGTGGTCACAGGCAGGCGGGTACTTATCCCGCGAAATGAATAGTCAATAGTATGTATTAGCATGGGCAAAGGCGATTGCTAGCTGTCACTGCCAGAGTGCAGCGGCAGATGCACGAGCTACTATGACATGATCGGCTGCGGCTATCTCAGGCAGGGGATATTCAGAGACGACAGGAACTGCTGAGCGAGAAATGCGGAACAGAAGCGATCCGGCAAGCAGAAGCATGCAGAGCAACCAGCATGTAGGCAGGATATTTTTATGTTGGATCGCCAGGAGGCGTTTTTTTCTGTTTTTTTGTTTGCTGTATACGACGCAGCGTGTTCATATTTGACATCTTATTTGACGGACATGGATAAGCCGGCCAATTCCGGACCCGGAATTGGCACTCTGGCAAATGTTCGCATGACAAATGTTCGTAAGCAAACGTTATCACACGATAACATTCCCACAACACTTCCCGGACAAGCAAATATTTCCGTCGCAAATGTTCGCATTGTAACTCTTCGCAAGTTAACTAGTTATTGGCTTCATGATGCATAGAATACTTCAGTCATGTGGCGTCGCCAATCTCTCAAATTAACTGGTGGCGAGCGAAGATTAAATTGAAAATGCTTGAATACACAAATATTCTTATACATAAATGCCCATATGGGCAAATGTTCGTATTACAGGTGTCCACACGCACAAATGATCGCATTGCAACATTAAGACCCGTGGTGTTGTAACTAATTAAGTTGTCGCATAGTCATTCGACGTGGCTTGTTTCGCGGTCTCAGCAATCATTTTATCTACAAATGTATCTACATTTTATCTACAAACATTCATTTGATCTAGCCGTTCATCTTGTGAGTTGTTATTTAGCCAAATACAAATATTCGTATATTGGATGGAATGGACATTTCCAGGGAGACATTGGTTACTGGTCTGGAAGAAGTGGATTTGCCCGGGAAGTGGCGAAGAGGCCGATTATCAACATATAATTACACGGGATATCATGCTAATAACTAACATATCAACAGGAGAGCAATTAAAAGTAGCAAAGTAAAGTTTGTAAAATTTGAGGGCCACAATGTTATCTCCCGTCCCTGCATTGCTACTCTGTTCTAGGGATCACACTTCCTGCACTATATCAAGTCTTCCAGTGGGCTATGTACTCTTTAGACTCCTTGCAGAGCTCCGAACAGTCTCAACCTTCGCACATGACTCTCTAGCTTTTGCGCGTAGGTCATGATCGTCATAAGTCCATCTTCTCCCGTAGGTTAGTTATTGGAGTTTAGGGGCGCATTGACTGCGTCGGTCATGCAGCAGTCCCGTAGGTTAGATGCAACAGACAAGTGATGCCGCTGGAGACGGGCATATGTGTATGCGATGTCCTATGGGAAGACAATGACATATGAGATGTGCAATGTCTCATACATCTGTCCTGTAGAAATAGGGTTAATGGTCAAGATCACAATAAATAATTCAGGATGTCTATTGCTTTCCATTTACCGCAATGGTATGCTGATATCTCGGGAAAATATCCAAGTGTAGTAATCTCGTGTGACAATTGCTACATTCATCCCGTGGTTGACGACGAATAATGGAAGTCTCCTTGCAAAATTGTGTATATAATAATCACACTATTTATTTAACCTTGCCCATGCAGTGAAATGTCGTCCGTCTAATGATATTAGCCCCTGGGTCCTGATCGACTCATTTTCTGGCCATTTCTTTACAAGCACGTTTAGGCAAACGGTCCGCTGAAACCGTCAGGCTATTTAATGGCGCTTGGTTCATGTCAGTAGGAGGTGATTCGCGCACATATCCTGGCCCACACTAAGCCTGCAGAGATGCATAAGTTTTCGTTAAAGCCTATGGACTAGATGAGGTATATTTGTAGACCATTCGCCGCTAGTGCGGCCGTTTTCAAGGCGGTGACAACTCGGCTCGCGACAGGAAGCGTCCGAGGGCCCCCAAACGAGCACAAGCGGCTCATGTAGAGGAAGGTTGAGGGCATCCTGAAACTGATATGATGGAGTACCAGTGAGATTGCATTCACTGTTGGTATCAATATCGAGTCAACTCGCAAATCCATCAAGAGCCTACCTAAGCTACCGAAAAGCCTGTTGTAAATAGATACTTCACGGCCGCAAATGCACGACCACAAGTGGCACGTGAGACCGAGCAGTTTCTGGGGTCTGTGACAGTATTGACAACGGGCCGGGCCGGTCTGTGAGCTCGCGGGCTAGGCCCCGGCTGGGCTCCGGCCTGGGCATTGAAATTCGGCACATGTCAAGGTCAAACCTCAATGTGAAAGGCTAGCTTTATTTATTAGATGGCGATTTCGAAGCGATGACGACCGAACGCGAGGTTCGGTTGATGTCGCTTCAATTTCCATCAAGTGGGCGTCATTCGACGTGGCTTGTTGTGCGGTATCCGCAAGTTTAGCAATCTAATTATTGTTTCAAGGTCAAAGGTCAAACTGATTTCTTCGGTCGCTTCGCTTTTTTTTCTCGCCAAAACCTATACAAAACATCGTATCTAGCGATAGCCCGTGGTCAACCCTCGAGTAACATTGAAAACCGTGACATGTCGAAGTCAAACCTCAGGGCAAAAGGTTCTTTGGACTTTTCGATGGCTTCGCGTTTAGTCGATATGCATTCAAGTTTCATAAAATGGGTGTAATTCGACGTGGCTTGTTTCGCTGTATGACAAAGTTTTGAAATTGAAATAATTTGGAAGCTCAAATGTGAAGCCGATTTCTCCGGTCGCCTCGCATTCTTTCGCCTTCGCCCAAACCTACCCAAATATACTATTAAGCCAGTGATGAACCCTCGAGTAAACATTTCAAACCGGTTAGGTTGAATTTTTCGAAGTCCTTGCGTTTCGTCGCTAGGCCTTGAATTTGCGCCGAGTAGGTGTCGTTCGACGCCGTTTGTCATACGAGATCAGAAAGTTGGTAAATCTGAATAATTTCAAAGGTCAATGGTCAAGGATTATTCCGTCGCCTCGCATATTTTTTCTCGTTTTCGTCCAAACATACCCAAACCTGGTATCAAGTGATAACCCGTGGTGAACACTCAAGTAACATTTCAAACCGGATCATGTCAAGATCAAAGATTTTATTGAGTTCTTCGATGGCCTTGCGTTTCGTCGCTATAACTTCAAATTGCAGAAAATGGATGCCATTCGACGTCGCTTGTTGCGCGGTCTCAGCCATTTGATAATTCGAAATAATCTCGACGTTGAAAAGTCAATCTTATTTTTTTCGGTCACCTTGTATTTTTTTTTCGTTTTCGCCCAAGCCAACCCAGATCAACTACCAGGCGATGGCCCGTGGTGAACCTTCGAGTAACCTTTTGAAACCGGGACATGCCAAGGTCAAACCTCAAGGTCAAAGGTTAGTTTTAATTTGTCGAATTCCTTGCGATTCGTCGCTATGGGTTCAATTTGCACCAAGGTGGGTGTCATTTGACTTGGCTTCTTGTGCCGTATTAGATCAATCGAATCGAACATAATCGAACTAATTTAAATTGTCAAAGGTCAAGCCGATTGACCGGTCCCCTAATATTTCTTCTTCGCTCAAACCTACCCACAGCTCGTATCAAGCAAAGGCCCATGGTAAACATCCAGCAACATTTCCAACCGGGACATGTCTGTCAAACATCAGGGTTAATGCTTATATTAAAAAATTTCCGAAGTCCTCGCTCTTCGTCGCTGACTTAAATTTCCATAAAGTGGCTGTTATTCGACGTGCCGTGAGGTACTCTAGTTCACTGTTCAGAAATCAGATTCATTTTTATGGTCAAAGGTCGAACTCATTTCTTCGGTTGCCTCGTGTTTCTTTGTTTTCTCCCAATGCTACCCAAATATGATATCAAGCAATGGCCTGTGCTCAACCCTCAAGTAACGTTTCAAACCGGGACATGTCAAGTCAAACCTCAAGGTCAAAGGTTAGATTGATTTTTTTCGAAGTTCTCGCACTTCGTCACTGTGGCTTCAATTTGCCTCAAATGGGTGTCATTGGACGTGGTTTGCTGTACGGTGTCAGAAAGTTGAGAAATCGAAATAATTTCGAAGGTGTCGGAGGTCCGGTGTGCGTACAATGATTAAGTGTAATATTGTAATATGAGGATAAAATCTATTTTGGCTTACAGCAATTGTGATAGCCGGCACTCATACCATGTTTGACTAGTAACTCACCCAAGAAATCCGTAATAACCTGCTCGGACAGCGCTCTCATTGCTGGCTTGTAATCTACACTGCCATATTGTTGTTCCGGACATATAAAATATGGAACTTTTAAAACTTAACGCTTTACTGTCAATAGTTCACCGGAAGTTGTGAAATTTGCAAGAGAAGCCACACGTAAATGCGCACGATTGTAGGATTGTATCACCAGCCGGTTCATAACAGTTCAGTTCATAACCGGGAGAGAGAACAATGGCGTAATCAGGGGTGGATCCGGGACTTGTCATGTGGTGGGGCACTTGTCTGGAGGGGCGCCACTGCGGAAGTACCTGGAGGGGCGCCTCTGGCTGAAAAAAAAATCGATAGGGAGCGGGGGTGCACTCGGACCTTCACGGAGGGGTGCCCTTCCCTGCAAGGGGCACCTTTTTCTCTCAGAGGGGCGCCTCTGGCTGGAAAAAAAATTAGAAGGGGGGTACACTCGAACCTTCTCGAAGGGGTGCCTTTTCCCGGACGGAGCGACGCGACCTTCCGTGGGGGGGGGCGCATGCCCCCAGTGTCACCCCCTGTATCCAACCCTGGTTGTTATTGCATCGCATTGTCCCCGTAAAGCAGAGAAGCATGGGAATGTTTAGTGTAAGTCAATATTCACTATGACAAAACAATCGTACGATATTTTCTGCTTTCTTGTTACAAGAGGACAACGTTTAACGTAACTACAGCATTGCTCAATGGTGATTGTGAACTCGGGCCCAGTACATACGACATAGTTAGGTGTTCATTGGCAGCGATAAGCGGTGAAGATTGCTAATTTTGGCGAAACTTTTTGTCCCCAAAATATAAAATCTAACAACGGCAAATCCGAAAACCAGACCTTGAAAATGAAGTGGCTGAAATCCGAGGATTTTTTTTTGGGGGGGGCTTACATTTATATCCTGCCCAAACTTCCGGTGTCCCTGGTTTGCCCCCCCTATTTCCAAACCATGGCTACACACATGGATGGACGGCCCACATGACAATGTCTATACCGTTGAACAATGAGCATGGGCGTCGCTCCGGACGGAGACGGGAGCGGGACGCTTCCCGCAAACTACGTGAAATTCAACATTACGCCTACGGCGTTGCATTCAACATATTTTTATAGCTGACTCATTCTCGTCCCCCCCCTCCCCTGTGGAAAATCCGTGGTGACGTTCACACCGCTCATCTGACTGAAAAACCAGAGTCGCTGTGTATCTCCAGAACAGAGGTGACCATCGAGGGCCGGTCTTTCGCGCGCCACGAGGCAGGCCGAGGTGCGCGCGGTATCCACCTGTTGACACAGCCGATCGCAACACAATGGACGCGCCTGTCGCAGGGGCGGATCCAGTAATTCTCATAGGAGGGGGACTCGTCTGGAGGGACGCTATTTCCTCGAATAGGCCTCGAGAGTCCTTCGGCTGAAAGATTCGTTCAGCGGGGGGAGGAGATGCACTCAAGCCCTACCCGAGAGGAGCGCCTTTCCCGGTCAGAGAGGCGTCACTCTTCCATGGGCGGACATGTTCCGAGTTCCCCGCCCCCTGCATCCGCCCCTGGCCTGTCGCACGATTAACGGTCTGCGTGGCCGCCGCAGCTGCCCGCGGCGCGGCGGCGCGGCGGCGACACCCCGTGTGACGTCACCGCCGGTCTGTCGCGACTGCGGCGGCCGGCGCCGCGCCGATTGGCGGTCCAGATAATGAGGCCGGCGACTGGGAAATATCCGCCGACCGCGCTCGGAAGGTCGCCGGCTGCAGGTGGAGATTTGACGTGGGAACTGGTCAGCGGCCGGTCACCGCAGCGCAGTGAGATCGCTGGGTGGTCGGCGCGAACACAAGGTCTCCGGCGGGGCGTGCACAAAACATTGCAGATGCAGGTCGACACATGTATGGGCATTTATAGGTACAGCATGTGGTGATAGTCTTGAATACAGCACAGACTTCGAGTGACTGGAGCTGAAGCCTAGCAACTCAGTGGCGAATGCAGTCCATTATTCCACCCACATGCAATGCACACAGTCGCTTAGTATTCAGTAATGGAACAAAAGGTTAGCGCGGTTCCGGTGGGGCCACGGCTGAGAGAGCAGGGGCGTCGACAGATGCTTCACTCGACCGGAATGTCAACTCGGGAACGCGGTGATTGTGTCCTGGTCACGTTTCAGAGGGCAGGGGCGTCCGCAGGTACTTTGCTAGACGGCAATGTGAACTCAGGAGTGCGGCTGTTGTGTCCTGGTCAGTGGTCACGTCTTAGAGAGTAGAAGCGTCGGCAGGTACTGCCATAGACGGCACTGTGGACTCAGAAGCGCAGCTAGTGTGTCCTGGTCGGTGGTCAACTGGTCATGTCTCAGAGAGCAGAGTCGTCGGAAGGTAGGCACTTCGCTTGTTGAACTCAGGAACTCGGTGATTGTGACGATTTCGTCGTGATCGGAATCCAGAAAGGAAACGAAACGAAACGAAACGAAAGGAAACGAAACGAAAGGAAACGAAACGAAACGAAACGAAACGAAACGAAACGAAACGAAACGAAACGAAACGAAACGAAACGAAAGGAAGATGGGATGAGCTGGGATGAGCTGGGATGGGATGGCATGGGATGTGAAGAGAAGAGAAGAGAAGAGAAGAGAAGAGAAGAGAAGAGAAGAGAAGAGAAGGGAGAGAAGAGAAGAGGAGAGAAGAGAAGAGGGAGAGAGGAGAAGAGAAGAGAAGAGAAGAGAAAGAAGAGAAGAGAAGAGAAGAGAAGAGAAGAGAAGACAAGACAAGACAAGACAAGACAAGACAAGACAAGACAAGACAAGACAAACCAAGAGACAAGACAAACCAAGAGACAAGACAAACCAAGAGACAGACAAACCAAGAGACAGACAAACCAAGAGAGAAGAGAAGAGAAGAGAAGAGAAGAGAAGAGAAGAGAATAAGAGAAGGCTCCCGAGAACCTCCCCCCCCTCTCTCTCAGGCTTCTCCGTGATAGCGGCCGTGTGGGTGGATGTAGAAACACAACACTCTCAGTACCTTCTTATACATCTTCGCATTTATCGTACAAATTGCAGGTCAAGTTCATTAGAGGTCATTAGTTCAGGACAGGTCAAATGGGGTAATGTTACAAAATTTTCGAAATGTCGCCATTCGGAGTAGTTGCAAAATATAAATACCAAACCAGGTCATGGGGTTCTCTCATCAAGGTGACCAACTCCTCTACTTCTAAATATTTATTAAGGTCAAGGTTGCCGACCTGAGATCAAGTCAATGTCCGAGTCATTTCTCTAATGAATGTGGAAAATTTAATTTGAAATCAGTTATAATTGCGGAAAATGATAGAAGAGCATGATATAAGTATTCTGGATTTGAATATCTCGGAGCTTGATGACATAAAGTGATATCCAATATTTTATATATTCTACACAATATCCTCTTATTCATAATGTTGCTGTTCTAGTGAAGTCATATTTGAATTCAGTTTAAGCGTAATCTAAGTCGTGCAACATAATATTGGGTGGCGAACCAATGACCTTGAGATGAACTGTTTCGTGTGACCTGATTTTACCTCTCCATAAAATTACTTTTCAACCGTGTGTACGTAGGCGAAAGTTGAAGTGTGCGCTTCATCAATTTACATGTTGTCCCAATGTGATCTAAGGTCAGACCAGGTCAGAAGCTGCATAGTTCGCAAAGCTGCTTCAGTATTAAATCAGGTCTTAGAAACAATTTGCATACCCTAAGTGAGAGTTCATGTCACTAGGTTAAGACATTTTGACATTTAAGAACCTCCGCATGATCATATACGAAGAAATAGGAAATAGGCATATACGAATTATAGGCTACATTGGCTTCCTAAAGACCTCCTCCCTGAGTGTCTAACATGCGTAGAAGTTGACTTTGAAGCTTGGTTCTGATCCGGAGTGCTTACAAATGAGGACAATTGTGTGCGAAATGCGAACATAGGAGAGACCTTCGGTAATAGTAATAACAACAATATATGTTTTTCCATATATGTTGAAAGAGTAGGATTCCAACAGAATCATCAGAATCAACAGAACATTGATTCCAAGTTTTGCTTAGGGGAATTACAATGAGTTGAGAATCTTCCTGAATGAAAGTCATTTTTCTCGACCCGACATCGACATACTGATCTGGAATATCGACATATGTCGGGTTGAATTCGGCATATCAATAGCGGCCAGGTGACGTCGGGCTGTTGTCAGACATCTCACTCCCCAGCTGACGACGGCCACTAGCGTCGCGACAGCAGCTTGACAGCGGTCCCACGTTGGGTCCCACGTTGGCTGGCTGTCAGCCACATGTCGGCTTGGCGGACACTCCACTCCTCAGCCGACAGCGGGCCACTGGCGTCCAGACAGCGGAACGTCGGTCCGCTGTCGGCATGTTCACTGGGCAATGACCAATGTAAATATCCCCCCTGCCCTTGACATGCCTGTCATAACCTGCCCTGGACATATCTGATATTCATCTACCTATTACACGAACCATCTCAGAATGGTTTTGAATTTTTACTGTTGACACCATGTGCATTAAATTGGGCATCAGTGGCCAATAACAATAAGATCATGGGCGAGGCCTTTGTAGAATTACTGGTGTTGCCAACAAGTGATTCAACCGCATTGCTTTCATGTAACGACATGCAATGAATGCTCATAAAACTAGTAGGAAGGTTTACGAACAGCTACACAAATGGCTCACATAAGCAATCCGGCGCGAAATTTCACAGAACGTTCCGCGGCTGCAGTACACGAAATATGCAACGTCACACTCCACGGAATCCGCGGAATGAAGGAGACAAAGAACGCACCCTACGTAACTAGAGAAGTAGACAATCAAAGCAGGATGGATGTTGTGTACTTAAACTTTAGCAATGCTTTGTTCCACACAGGCGTGTAATTCATCAACTATGGCAGCATGAGACTGATGAAAAAGTTATAGGTTGGATTGAAGCAAGGTTAAGGTGACTGAAACAAAGGGTTGTGTTAAACGGATGTAAATCTGAACGGAGTGATGCATTGAATGGAGTGCCACAGGGCTCTGTTCTAGGACTACTGCTGTTTATCATATTTGTGGATAACATTGAGGTAGGGCTGAGGAGTAGGGTGTTCAAGTTTGCTGATGACATCAAGCTGGTAGGAGTGGCTAACAGTAGTGAAGAGACTCTCAGTTAAATTACAAACCAATAAAATGATTATGTATTGCATAACCAGCAGAGCTCAGCTACATGCATTTTATATTTTCCCATGGAAGATCCTTATGCCACTTTCCCCATCAACATACAACACTTACTGTTGGTTGCAATGTTGAGTATGCTGATAATGGATTACGTTCAAGAGTAAATATTTTAATAAAATTTGTTGGTATTGAAAACCCCACAGTTGTATTCGGTCAGTCACGCCAAATAGTCGACAAAATAAAAAAACCAAATCTTTTACCGACATTGTGCAATGTGCTTCCCATGCCAGAGTATATGCAAGGTTTTACTCATTCCTGTATTTCGTGAGAAGTGCTTATTTGTTAATTTCCGCGTAAAATGGCATTGTTAAGACCATCATTTGCTTCCTTGCAGTAACTGACTGATGATAACTGTTATTTAGTTGCCACTTAAGTTATCCAAAATTAGTTTTTAAATGTCTCCGTACTATATATGACGGTTTAAACCGGTATAAGTCGGTTCAAGCCGGCACATGGCAGAACAATGCTTTTATAAATTTAATTTTTTAGCCAAGTCTGTAACAATTCGTTGTATTAAACAACAATGCTTTTAGCCGTCTGAAATGTCAACCATGGTAGCGTGTAGATAGCGGATGGTGGGAACGGTATGCCTACGAGAGGCATAAGGCAACCTCAATTCTGGTCAGCAAGCTATCGTTTCCATCCATGCAACGTCAATATGTAAAATATGATGTTGCATGGTATTCGACAATGTTTGATCACGTCTGTCTGCTATGATTGTTCATGGCTGGGGGACAGACAAAGACAGGGACCGCCCATCTCACTGTTGCAACACCCGGTGGCACTCACCTTCAGCAGTAAGACCGGTTGATGCACGTTGACCTGACGAGGTCGTCGCAGCTGGCGGCCTCTCGGTCAGCCTGGCAGCCGTCTGGTGCGGTCCCTGGCACAACACGGCGAGTCACGTAACGCACATAAAGTCACGTGGCATCACATTACATCACGTCACGTCACGATACACCACGTCCTCAGCTTACAATTCGAACTGGCGGCGGGCAGGATCGGGCCGACCAGCTGTCTTGCCTGCGCACCTAATGCGCGCCGATATACATGCCCTGGGTGGTTCTGTTCAGAGAGCAGAGTGCGGCAGAAGCAGTGGCGCGATGAGATCGGCTTCACTCAGGACCGGGGTTGGATTTGTGCTTTATAACATTGGATGTGGACATTGTTTGTTTTTGGTAAGAAAATATGGAGGGGATATTTTTATTTAAACTTGTGATATCAGAGTCTCAGTTTGCATTTCCAAGTAAATTTTGAGCACTTGACCACCGACCAGTTGATTGTCAAGGAGCACGATTCAGTCTGAAAAGGAAAAAATGAGGGGTTGGTTGGTTATTGGTTTTACGACACGTCGACCGTTGAGTCATGTAGCGTCGCCAATCTCTCACGCCGATTGGTCGCGGGCGAAGAGTAGCGACAGGTGAGACTCGAACCCACAACATTTCGATCGTGAGACGAGCATCTTACCCCTAGACCACTCGTCCCCGAGAAAATGAGGGGATAATTTTCTGGAGAGGATAATGTTCTCACTGACAAAAAGTAGAGGCACTTGAGAAACCGTTTGTTGCATCTGGGATTTTTTCTCGAAGTACGTGCATTCCTTGACAAAACTGCGTCAAAACGTTTGTAACCACGTGTACATACTTGAGATGAGATGAGTGACATGATAGCTGGCTTTCCCGGAATATTCAAACTGTTTCAGGAGGCCGGGACTCCACCTTCCCCTAGATAATACGGTGCAAATGTGATAAACAATTTCGAAGATACGCTGGTATGAACTCGCGACGCTGACAACGTAAAAGCGAAAATGCGAATCAGGTGATCGATATCCAAGGGCGTTACTTCCTATACTTTTTTTTTGGGGGGGAGGGGCAAGATGTTGGTTTTGCTCCCTCCAAATAATTTCAACTTTCAACATGGGACCCTATGGAGTGTGCCACCCCCCCCAAATCCTTTTGAGTTCGCCCATTGCTTTCATGCATTGTACACTCTCCCCAACAATTTTCAGAAATCAACACCCGTGTCGATACCAATGTGGTAGCCCCAAGCTTAATTCCCGGTCCTTGAAAATGCTACAATACTTTTAACCCCGCACCAGCTGCCGTCGGCTCCGCGGGCCGGGTGACGTCATCAGGTGGCCACCTGCAGCCACTGCATCCCACGGCGAAATGCACTTACCCTGGCCGTGGGTGTCGAGTCGTAACTGACGGTGCCCTCGGCGACCAGCCAGTCGCGCCGGCGCCGCTGTTCGTCGTCGTCCCGGCGCCGCTGCTCGGCGGTGCGGTTTATCACCTCGACGCGACCGACACCGGCCCGGTCGATCGGGTGTATGATCTCCGGCTTGGCACGGAACTCGCCGTACACCTGGTCCTTGTCGCGGCGCTTCTCGTCCCGGCCGAACTTGAGCAGCTTCTTCAGCGAGAAGCGGCCGCGCGAGCGCGGCTCGTCTCGCCGTGAGCGTCGCTGCTCGCCGCCGAGCCGACGGTGCACCTGGTCGTCGCGCATGACGCTGGCGTCCAGCTGCGCCGGCCGAGGCACCGACTGCGAGCGCGGCTTGGCGGCGCCCGGCCGCTGACCCGCCGCCTCCGTGCCGGGCGCAAAGCTCACCGCCTGCGAGCCGCGCTTGCGTGAGCGCGGACTCACGGAGCAGGCTCGGGCCGGCGCCGCCGGCGGCCGGTCGTCGTCGTCGTCTTCGTCTTCGTCTGTGTCGGTGCTGAAGGAGGAGCGTGCTTCGGCCGGTGGCTCGTCTCTGGTGGTCAGTCGGCCCGGTCGGCTCTGCTCGGCACGCTGCGTTGCAAGATGGGCGACCTTGCCGCTAGGCCGGTGGGAGGATTCTTTCTCACGGGACCCTCTTGGCCGCAAATCAGTCTTGAGCTGACTGTGGAACGCGCTGACTCGCTGGTGCGGAGACGGCGGGCTGTGTTCGGGCTTCGGAGCGTCTCTTCGCCCCCTGGGGGCACAGGGCTCTGTTTCTAACATTTGTTCGCTTCGCTCCTGTGCCTTTTTCTCCCGGTTTCGTTTCTCCAGCTCTTCACGTTTCTTTTCCAACTCCTGCTCTCGCTTCATGGCACGCTGAGTTTTTGTCTCAGAATCTTTATGTATGGAAGACTTTGGTGAATAGGAACTATTTATTTGCTGGCAGCCCTTCTTGGGCTCATCTCGGGGTGCCGTTTCATCCCCAAGACTTTTTGTTTGTCTGATGGCAGCCTTTTCGACTTCATTTTGTTCTTTTGAATGTCTGACAGGTGAGCTTTGCTCAGAATCCAATGGGACAGCATTCTTCGAGCGATGTTGCATGTCCACTCGGGCACGGAGCTCAGACTTATCCGCTGCTGACGGCGCATGCGCCACCCCAGCCGTGTCCAAGCTTAGCCTGCGGCTACCATTCTCCAAAGTCGGATGATGTGGCCCTCTCACTTGTCCCGGCTTTGCAGAAAGTCGCGGCTTATCACCAGGAATGGTTGGCTTATGGCCAGTGGCGGTCGGCTTTGCCGTGCAGCCAACCTCCGTGTCGCCCGGTTTCACTTCCAAACGCTCGGCACTAGTCAGGTTCGAAGAACCGGGCCCTTCCTGCAATTGTTTCCGTTTGTTATCGGCGATGGAGGTTTCACCTTTTTCACCGAAGCCACCTGCAGAGCCCGATTTTTCGCTAGTGACGTCACGCCCAGCTGTCCCAGAAGTGTCAGCCGGATGTGGAAAGACACTTGACGACGAATTGGCACATTTTTCTCCCGCGGTGAGTTGCTCGCTCAGGTCGGCTTTCGGGCTAGCTGATTTGAACTTTGAACCTTTAGAGATGCCATCTAAGCAGTTGAGCTTAGCCAGATTTCTTTCTTGCATTTTGCCATGACTGCGCCGAGCCGCGGAGTCCTTTTGCCAGTTGGCTTTCTCAGCAAGCATCAATTTTATCGCGCTGATATTACTGCTGGGCTCTGATGATCCCTTCTTGATTGCGTCAGTGTTTTGCAGCTTTGTATCGCGGTGAACATCTGCGCGCTTTAGCGGAGGTTTTCGCACCGAATTATCCCCCACAGAGTTCTCAGAGACAACAAATGACCTTCGGTTCTGCTCCTGTTCGGAGCCATCGGCTTCGGTTGTATCTAGCTTAGCCTCCGAGCACAATCCAGGCATCTCCACGCGATCACTATCATTCCCCTTGGTGTAGGCGGAAGGCGGACCCTCGGGGCCATCGTCCTCTTCACTCGTTTCCTCGTCGCCGGATGTCTTCGGCGACTCGTCCAGCCGCGTCACCATGTGGCCAGCCAGCTTAGTCTTCTCCCTGGCGGCGGTCACGCCAAGCTCCACCATCTCGGGTCTACGCCGGCCGCTGGGCACCAGCTCGCCGTTCTGCATCGGCGCCACCGGGTTCACCTTGAGGTGGCCCGGACCGCGGCCGGTCGAGAACGGCGCCACGCTCACCAGAGGTGTGAACTTCTTGTGGCGGCCCGTCAGCGCGCTGCGCTCGGTCGTGCGGTCGTTCTCGTCCACCCAGTCGACCAGCGTGCGCGACGTGCCGGACAGGTTGCTGCTGATGCTGTTGAAGTCGGTGTTGCGCTTGGTGAGGGTCTCAAAGGCGCGTTCCTCGGGACTGAGCGCAGCCGACGGCTCGGCGCACTCGGTGTCGTCGTCCGCGTCCGGCTCGTCGTCGGACGAGGGCGTCTCGCCGCCGACGCCGATCACCTCTGGCTCGTCGCGGAAGATGAGCGCGAGCTGGCGGCGGCGGCGCGGCCGGGCGTCCGTCACCAGTATGCCAGCCGGGGCCGGCGGCCGCGGGGTGCTCGCCAGCAGCGAGCGGTTGATGGCCGACGTGACGAGAGCGCCATTCTCGTCGCAGTCTGCGTCGCGGTCGTCGAGGAACGAGATGTGGCCGCTTGTGCCGAGGCCGGTGCCGATGACGTCGGTGTCGGCGGCGCGCCTGCTGGCCATGTCCAGTTGCCGGCCGGCCATGGCGGGCCCGGAGTAGCCACAGCCGTCAGACCGCCACAGTTGTCACCACTGGCTGCCACCGGCGCCGCGCGTCACCAGGCACTGCCAGTCATCCGTGCAGCGGGCGCGCCTGACACTGCACCTCACCGATGCGCCGGGCACCACCCGGCAGACGAGCCCGGGCCGCGAGAGAGGGAGAGAGCGGCAACACGCGTGCCCACAGCTGGCGCTCGGCTGGCGGCGTGTCGACTCAACACGCCGGCCAGGTGTCGACTGCACGCACCTGCAACGGACACCTCGCAGCTGAGGCTAGCCCGGCCGACGAGCGTGCGCCGCCGTCGCCCGGTCGGGGAGCGGAGACACTGGCAGCGCGCGCGCTCGGCAGACCCGGCGCCACTCCCCTCGCAAACGCGGCCGCTGCACAGCGACACGTCACAGGCCGTGCACGGCCGCCGCGGCGCGACTGCGCCGCGCTGACGGCGCCCGGCCACACGCTGACTCACTGAAGGTCGGCCGGGGCGGCGAGCAGACCTGTCAACACGACCGGCGACTGCCGGCTCTCGTGCGTCGCTCCGCTGCCCGATCTGCTGCGCCGTCAGCCGGCGGTTGGTCTCTGTCGTTCGCGTCAGCTGCCCGGTCACCGCCGAGCACACACGGTGACGTCACACGCGTGCCGCACGGACGTTCCCCGAGTTAAACGCAATGACGTCACGATAAACACTGGGGTGCCGATACTGGCCGTGAGTCAGAGCGCGGCGGCGTCGGCTCGGCGAGCAGCGGCCGTCTCGGCACATTTCGCCGCCACGACTCGCACGGTGCCGACAGCACCTTTCCACCGGCTTCACTGAGCGTATCTGTTCCACAGCTCCGCGGTCAACCGCGCCTGACTCCCGCCTCTGCCCGAGCCCGGACGCGGAACCTCAATCCTCCGGTCGACCCGCAACCGTACACTGGCTGACAGTGGTCTCTCTACGTACACGCGCTGACATAGGCTGTCGCGGCGCGGTGCACATTGCGTCGATGCAGGATGAAATGTGGCCAACAGCTTGATGGAATGTGATCTGTTATTCCGAACTACGGACAGGGACGTAGGCAATGTACGTGCAGACATCAGCTGCCCAATAGCTTTAGCATATCTCAACATTATAAATATGGTACTTAGGGTCTCATATTTTCAAAAATATTCCCATGTCTTCAATTCTAATTAGATTCAATTGCACAACATGTCTAGATTTCCAGTCTAGTCTTCCAGTCAGTTCCACAACATGTCTAGATTCTAGATTTCCTCAAACTATCAAATACCATTGTCAGGGGCGGATACAGGAGGCTGGGAACACGTTCCGCTCCCCCATGGAATGGTGGCGCCCCTCGAGGGGCCCGAGTGCAGCCCACCCCTGCTCAACGGAATTCGTAGTCGAGGCCCAGAAACTTCCGCAGTGGCGTCCCTCCAGACGAGTGCCCTTCCTACCACGAAAATTCCTGGATCCGCTCCTGACTATGGAATAGTGTATCCAAATTGTTTAAATCGGAAATGGGTAAAACCAATTTATAGCTTGCTGGTTTGGTTTTAACACGCAGGTGATGTGACTCGGTGCATGCATGCCGTCGGTAACGCAGGGTGGACGGGAGTGGAGAGCGCTCCGTCAGCCACATGAGGTGACTCGGTGCATGCATACCGTCGGTAACGCAGGGCGGACGGGAGTGGAGAGCGCTCCGTCAGCCACATGAGGTGACTCGGTGCATGCATACCGTCGGTAACGCAGGGCGGACGGGAGTGGAGAGCGCTCCGTCAGCCACATGAGGTGACTCGGTGTGCATGCCGTCGGTAACGCAGGGCGGAGGAGTGGGGGTGGTGATGTACCGTCGAGCAGGGCGGACGGGAGTGGAGCGCTCCGTCAGCCACATGAGGTGACTCGGTGCATGCTACCGTCGGTAAGCAGGGTGGACGGGGGAGGCCGTCGCACATGGGGCGGTGCATGCATACCGTCGGTAACGCAGGGTGGACGGGAGTGGAGAGCGCTCCGTCAGCCACATGAGGTGACTCGGTGCATGCATACCGTCGGTAACGCAGGGCGGACGGGAGTGGAGAGCGCTCCGTCAGCCACATGAGGTGACTCGGTGCATGCATACCGTCGGTAACGCAGGGTGGACGGGAGTGGAGAGCGCTCCGTCAGCCACATGAGGTGACTCGGTGCATGCATACCGTCGGTAACGCAGGGCGGACGGGAGTGGAGAGCGCTCCGTCAGCCACATGAGGTGACTCGGTGCATGCATACCGTCGGTAACGCAGGGCGGACGGGGGGGGAGAGCGCTCCGTCAGCCACATGAGGTGACTCGGTGCATGCATACCGTCGGTAACGCAGGGTGGACGGGAGTGGAGAGCGCTCCGTCAGCCACATGAGGTGACTCGGTGCATGCTACCGTCGGCAACGCAGGGTGGACGGGAGTGGAGAGCGCTCCGTCAGCCACATGAGGTGACTCGGTGCATGCATACCGTCGGCAACGCAGGGTGGACGGGAGTGGAGAGGCCGTCAGCCACGTGGGGTGGCTCGGTGTCATACCGTCGGTAACGCAGGGCGGACGGGAGTGGAGAGCGCTCCGTCAGCCACATGAGGTGACTCGGTGCATGCATACCGTCGGTAACGCAGGGCGGACGGGAGTGGAGAGCGCTCCGTCAGCCACATGAGGTGACTCGGTGCATGCATACCGTCGGTAACGCAGGGTGGACGGGAGTGGAGAGCGCTCCGTCAGCCACATGAGGTGACTCGGTGCATGCATACCGTCGGTAACGCAGGGTGGACGGGAGTGGAGAGCGCTCCGTCAGCCACATGAGGTGACTCGGTGCATGCATACCGTCGGTAACGCAGGGTGGACGGGAGTGGAGAGCGCTCCGCCAGCCACATGAGGTGACTCGGTGCATGCATACCGTCGGCAACGCAGGGTGGACGGGAGTGGAGAGCGCTCCGCTAGCCTTTAAAATCTCGGAAACTAAGTTTTCTGGTTTTCTGGGTCTATGGGGTCATCGAAACTTTGATGCCACGGAGAAAGTGCATGCAGAAAATATGTTTAGTTTGTGTTAATGGTAGCAATTAGCTCACCAAGACTATGCACCATTTGAAAGAAGAAGACCTGACGAATGTAGTAAAATAGATGGGATTTCCTGGTGTCAACTTCAGTTCACGTGAACTCTGGAACTTGTATTAACCTGACCTTTCAAAGTCATATTTTGAAGTTGTCCTATCTTTATCAAGACCTGCTCCATCAATTGTCTAACTGTTGGTATTAATATTTATTTTGTGTAAAGCTGACTAGATTATGGGTCACTGAAGTGAAACGACGGCTTCATCTTACCTCCGCAGTTTCATTGTACGCGACCATGAGCATAGCCGACTTGGGTATCGTTTCAAGGCTATTCCCTGATAGAGCACTATGGTGGTATTGCCAAATACGGCATAGGTCAGAGATCACATCCTGGTAAGTGACCTGACCACACAATAGTACCTTTGTGTGTTGTTGATGAACGATATGGGTCCCATTTCAAAGCACCTTTCTCATAAATCAAGATAGTTACAAATGTAAATATATCAGAGGTGCAGAGATCGCACATGGGTTAGTGACCTGACTTTAGAATGATGCTTGTATAGATGCATTATAGAAGCGATCTGGCATAGAATACTTTCAACACTTGGTTCAAATAGAAATACAGTCAAGGACAGTTTTAAAGGGTCGGGAAGGTAAACATTCTTTACCCATGCGTGGAAGCAATGAGACATTTTCGCAGTGAAATGGATTCAAATATACCCAAAATATATAAATACCTAGAACAAAATGTCTCCTCTTATGAATCATTAATCTCCTAAATCATGAATCTCCCCTTATGAATCATCAAATCAATCAGCCTCAATCATTATTCTCCGACAGAACGGACCCAAACCGAAGAGAAGCCCTGATACAGCTTGTTTACCTCACTGACAAGGAAAAGAAACACCCAGAAACACAAGGTAGCCGGTTTTATTCCAGGTTTAATGCACAGAGCTAACAGAAGTGACGTCATTGGAATGAAATTGTTGTGTGCTAGAATGTCACATTAATGCAATTAATGCAATGATAAAGAATATGCAAAAACATTGCTTTTCTTTCTTGTGGACATGTGTAGCTAATACATTCACTAAATCATACAAATGTTTCTTATTGATCAATATCATTTTCAAAACAGAATTTAGTTCAAGAAGCAAGCAAAATGGGGGTCAATCTGCATACTACCTTATAATAATGCGAGCTGCCGAATTGAACAGTCTGCAAATTCTTAGTTTAACCCCAATAAGTACACCCATTGGCTAAGGGGTGAAGGCTATTTGAGGCTATATATTATCAGAGATGAAAGATCAAAGATCAAAGATGAACTACTCATTGTGTGTTGTTTACCTATTTTTACATACCCCTGCCTCCACTGACGACAGTGAGAAAAAGCTAACTGAAATATGTCCGATTTGGTGTCAAGTCATTCAAAATGTGCAACTGGTTTAGTGTCCAATAAAACAATGACAGCTAGTTGAACCACACGGGTGGAGCACACGGCTTCCGCAAAGTATGACGCTCTTTGATAACAATTGTATGTGTGTGTAGGTGGTGGGGTGGAGGATGTGAAGTTCACTTATGAAAAATGAGGCCATCAGGCTACTGGTAGCTCTCGCTGCGTTGCTCGATGAGATATATGTTCAGTAAGTGGGGAGGCCGGAGAGATGGAATCAAGCTTTCTGATGTCAACAATGTAGCCAGCTGACTGCAGCTGTCACCAGCCGTGTGCATCGGAGCAAGGGGTGGAGGTGGCGATTCAGCGACGACGCCAGAAATGTATCGGGGAGGGGAATTGATAGAGATACCAATTAAGAGCCAATTCATTGGCATGCTGAGGAAACTGTCGCGAGTCTCGACAGTCTGATTTGGGTGTCAATTTAAGGCCGGTTCCAATATTTTGTGTTTGGAAGGATGAGGTACTGATTCCTAGGTGCCATTATCGAGGAGTTCGCATGGGCAGTGCAGGTGCTAATTCAGGGGTGTCACCAAGAAAGTGTGCTAACGTATGGACGAAGAGTGGAAGTGGTGAATCCAGGGAAACTCCCGATGATCCAGGGGCTTTTCGAGGGTTTGTTTGACAGACTTAGACGGCGTCACGGGGAATTTGTCTGGAGGTGGTGGTGGCAGTGCAGATTCAGAGCCGCCACCACTCGCTTCCACTGACGACAGTGAGAAAGCAGTGTTATGTGAGGCCGTAGTCACATTGGTACGTGCGTTGATCTTACCACGAAGCGAAAATTTGCATGAAATGGAAAACCTCACTCGCCTTCCACAAAATCATACAAATTGAATTCTTACACTTATTAGAAACTTAATTGACATGACACAACGCATGTCAGTTACAAACACATCTAGCTAAAAGCGAATCGTGAACATAACAGATGCATATGTACATGATCCTCCAGAGCGCTGCACAACACTAGTAGAGGCAGTGATAGGCACGTTTGTTACGGACGAGGCGTACACGGTGGTCGACATCTGCAGATTAGCATACGCCACTACTCTCTTTCCATCTAGCGACACAAAGCGATGAAATCTTCGATTTCTTCACCAGAAGTGCTTCACGAAACCGAACGGCAAGTTTATCGCTCATTATATCGGTACAAATGTCGGACACCGAAACAAAGAAAAACTAACTTTTGTGCTGAGGGGCCACTGACAGTATTCAAAGAGCGCTTAAGGGGTTAAGATTTGCCCATCTAGTTGAGTGGGAGGCTGACGCGATATACCGCACGCTTAACCGACCAATCAATGTCACATGAATTTTTGTTGTGCGCGGTTGCCAACAAAAATCACTTGCATCTGATACTCCAATCTTTCTGATGGTTGCAAGTATTTACAAAGATATACGTGTTTGTATAGTGCCCAGCGCAGCTATCGGAGAAGTAGGGGACTTTCTCCAGTTCTGCATGCATCTGCCGTATGAAAGTCATTGGCACAGACTGGAACGGTGCCACTGCCGCCGTGTTCTGTGTTAGGAGTCAGAAACTACACAAAAGCTTTTGTATAGAGCGAACGACGGATTAAGAGTTCATTAGGAGTTTTTCCAATGAAAGCTTTGGGTCGCATCCTGGAGGACGAATGTCACAAATACGGAAAACCTACTGTTTTTAAAGTAGTTTTGGGATCGTCACGTGAACCTGGCGTTTAACGAGGATTTTCTCCACACGGTTTTATACTTTGCATGGTAGCATTTCATCGACATATTTATAATGACAGGTACACGCATATACAGTGCCTTGACATTGTGTATCCTCACCCTCTCGTGAGATGGAGGAACCAACTAATGCACTCCACATGGGGACTTATTGGAATATATCGGTTGTGCCATGCACTCCTTGGGCAAATCGGGCGCCCGTTGGTTTAAAATGCTGGTGATTCCCTTGTCTGACGGCTGTATTTTTAGAGACCGTTGAGGATTACTTAGCCTGGATATGTGAAATAAAGCCAGTTGAGCATGGAGGGGTAGACGTTCGCAATTTGCATTGGTACAGAACATGACTCTGTGGAAACTTTTGAACTGGCCTGGCTTCATGCATTTTAACGTTGCTCATACGGTGCTAGCTGTAAGCTGGTCGGTCCAAGCAAGTCATAGTCAGTCCCAGTCCTACATACGCACATAGCCTACATACATACATAGCCCAAAATTATATTTGATTTTCACCAACGACCTTGGATCTCATCTCCCAGACGGGAAACAGGTCGCCTACGCTGATGACGTGCAATTTCTGGACTCAGACACCCCGGCAAATTTTGAAGTATTAAAACAACGAGTAGGGTACACCTTGAGTATGGCTCTAACTTGGTTTACCCAAAATCGGCTCAAAATCAACCCTAGCAAAACGGAACTAATAGTTGTAAAATCTCGGCGTCTGAAACTTGGCGAAAACTTCTCTATCACATTTGGGGACAACGAAATCAAGCCCTCGCCCCACGCCAAAATTATCGGCATCTATGTAGATTCCGCTTTGTCATGGGACAAACAGATATCCCAAGTAACTCGCCGCTGCTACTGTGTTCTCGTCGGGCTGTCAAAATTATGGCACAAAATTCCCCCCCAAAACGAAAAAGTTACTGGTTCAGGCATTGGTTTTCCCCACATCTATTACAATATGACTGTTTGTGGAGCTGCAACAAAACTCAGAAACACCGAATTCAAAAGGTCATCAATTTCGGCGCACGTATCGTCTCTGGCTTAAGTCGACGAGAGCACATTACAGCGATGCTAGAGGCCCTGGATTGGCTGAAGTTCGACAACATGCTTCAGGAGCGCGATTTGGCCATGGTTGGAAGACTGCTTGCAACATCTGACCCCCTTACATTGGCTAACAGTATTAATTTCCGCTCCGAAATCTCCAGTAGGAGCACTCGAGAAACTGACGCGAATAAATTAGAGCTGCCCGGCATTAATACGGAAGCTGCGAGGCGCAGCTTTCTGTATCGGGCGGTCAGCATGTGGAATAATAGGGTTGATGCTCAGGGGCGTATTTGATGGCATGTTTTATCATTTTATCTTTTTCCATTGACATTTTGCGTTATTTAGTGTTTTTCATAATTCGAGTTTCTCTTGTATCATTGAACCATGTATTGACGCGAGTGCTGAAAAGCCATGAATATGGAGAACTCCATATACGACTATGACTATGACTATACATAAGAATTGTCACTAAGCGAATGATGCAGGGTACTTGCATTGCGATGGGAATCGTAATCATGGTTTTGGCCGCATCTCACTCAGGTGCAATCCACTGTGCCGCGTCGTCATCCGCCCGGAACGGGCAACCGGCAGGAGAGAACCTGATCCGTTAGATAAGTAGTCAAGGACGGGAAGCTGATGAAGCGCCTCAATGCACCAAACACCAAAGTCGTGATTTTGCAGAAACGAGCTTGGGGAGAAAGAATGCATGTGGGTTGACGAAGACGTTGACCAACCGGTACAGGACGACACGAAGGGCGCCAGACGAGCGGTATAGGACGACACGAAGGGCGTTAGACGAGCGACGGCGAGAGGCGAGCTCGAGGGTTCCGTGCCCTAAGCACAGGATAGGTCATCGCACCGTTGTCGGCGGAGAACGATGATGACACAGTCGCGGCCGTCATAGGTGGGGCAGAGCGTGGCGACCCGGCGTAGGAGATGCTGCCATAAACCCATTTTTCATCAAATAATGCGAGCAATTCATGAAAGATATTGTGATAAAGTTAGTATCGGACAAATTTAAAAAGTACAATTCTGAGTAAAGAAGGCATAGCATTAAGATTGGCAACAAATAAAAAATCGCAACAGCATGTCAGTCTGGTAGGGCAGGATCGAGTCGGGTTGGGTCGGGTCAGATCAGATCAGGTCAGGTTGAGCTTGGTCTGGTCAGGTCGAGTCAGGTCGGATCGGGGCGGATCTGGTCGCGTTGGGTCAGAGGTTGGGGATATGTGCCTCATGGAATTTTGGGCCCCTCCGGTCGGGAAAAGGCGCCCCTCCGGGAAGACACGAGTGCACCCCGCTCCCTCTCCTCTCGAATTGCTCGGCCAGAAGTGCCCCTTGGAAGGAAAAGGAAACGAAATTTTCCTTTCAATGCGTTCGAGTGCAGCCCCTCGAAATGTTCAGCCCGAAGCGCCCCTCCGAAGAAAGGATGCCCCTCCAGAGATAAAGTGTCCCCCCCGCCCCCTATAACAACTCCTGGACCCGCCCATGGGTCGGATCGGGTCGGTTCATACCTGAACATTATTCGTATATACAGCTAAATAAACTCGTCGGGTCGCGTCGCGTATGCATTAAAGAAGCTGACGTGAACCATCCGACCGAAGAGTCACGCATTTGTAACTATAAAATAAATCCAGAGTTAAAACGCTTGATGTCGCGATTTTACATTCACGTTCTATATGACTTCCCGTTCTGATTTCTCACCAGCCATCATCACAATGCTTCAGACGAGGTACTCGTATTCTGTATTCAGAGAAAGCGTTATGCAGTGGCAATGGAGTATTCCGCGTGCGTTCAGCGAGCCGTGTGACGTCGTGCCACGTCTGTGGCCTATTTGGTTACGCTCATCCGGCGCGCACCACTCCCCTGGAGTCGGCCCTCTCGCTCGACAAAAACCCTAGTTGTGCCACTGGTTCCAGATATCTGCCCTTTCTTTAAAGATAAATATTTATCCGAATCTTCACTTTCTGTATCAATTTGACAAAATTTTGGGGCGAGATCTTTTTTATTTCTCGGGTGATAGGTTTTAAAATTTTTCCTATGCTTGTGGTATTTTCTTACACCTTGTTCTTCGGGTAACCCCACAGGTTGAAATCCAGAAGTGTTAGTTTGTGGAATTTGCGGGCCAAGGTTGATTTGTCTTCCGGCTGATGAGGCGAGCGTAAATGTGTTCTGACAGCCACTCCATGGTCATCCTCAAAGTGTAGAGGCTGCCATATCCTGCTGTAAACAAGCTTGATCCAGGTCTGCATAGTAATATTTCTGCAGTTGGCTTCATGAGAAGCGCTTCAGTGCTTATGCAAAGCAGCTATTTTGTGATGGTTGCTGACAACACGTTAGGTTGCTTGAACTAGATCCTTCATTTGTGTTAATCACAGATTCCATTTCCTGTATTCATTCTCGGGGTTCTTATCGTACGTTTTCGACCTCTGCTTCCTTTATTCATCTTGCTTCATCTTGCTTGTGTTCGTTCTTTTAAAAACGTTTCGCGCAGGCGAAGTAGATATTGTCTTCTAGTCAGGAGCATGACTTGCTCTGAAGCCGAGTTGGAAGTTCCGCCGTGTAGAAACGAAAAATTATAGTTTATTTAATGAAGTGCATGTGCAAATTCACTGTTGGTTGGCCGAGCGCGTCCTGTGCAGTGTAGTATCAGGAGCGCATTGCCCACACCTGTGAATACTTGTGTCCGGAAATATAGATTTGGCCTGAAGACGAGCGTGCACGGACGGAGTGCCGACAGTTTGACAGCATTGCGATGTTGTTGCATGCAGGGATGCGGAGCCGGAGCCGGAGCCGGAGCCGGAGCCGCCGGGACATTTTACTCGGAGCTGGAGTCGGAGCCGGAGCCGTCAAAAGCAGGGCGGCTCCGACTCCGAAAGAGGTGTAAATGAAACAAAATTAGCAAACGTGAAATGAACACATTATACCTAGTATGGTATGGTATGGTATGAAAACGCATTTTTAAACGCCAAAATGTTTAAATACGAGTAACATGTAAAAACATAAAATAATGGTAGAATAACCAATAACCATATTCTAGCCTCAGTAGTCAATGCAATAGTTCCATGTTTAGTTTAGTTAAGTTCATTGTTTCCATCATCAACGGGTTGTTGTACCTTATTAGAGATGAGGTCAAACATTACAATTTACAACAATGGTGTTCCTTGGACCGTTCACGGGATGGGGAGTGTTGTTGATTCGAGTCTCCCCTCTTCTGATTGCCCCAATACGGTACGAAGCGAGCGTCAGTTTACGAGGGCCAGTTTCCGATGCAAGATAGATACAGGGTTTATATGGGAAAGTTGCTTATAATTGTCTGAAGTTTGCGCCCCTGAGTGGTCGCGGCTAACTTTTTTTTACATCCCCCTAGCTCTTACTTAATGGATCGATCACGTTTGGGATGTACGGAGCCGGAGCCGGAGCCGGAGCCGCCGGGACATTTTACTCGGAGCCGGAGTCGGAGTCGGAGCCGGGATACTTCCCCGGAGCCGGAGTCGGAGCCGGAGCCGTCCAAAATTTTCCCGGCTCCGCATCCCTGGTTGCATGCTATTATTATAGTTATATATTGCAATTACCGAAGCAACAACAGGCGCGGATCAAGAAATCCTTATAGGGGCATTTTTTCGAAGGGACGACATCGGCGGAAACATCTGTTGGGCCGGGGCAAGGGGGTGGGCACTCTAGCCTTCATGAAGGGGCTCCTTTCCAGGCCGGAAGGGGCGCCACATTTCCATGGGGAGCACATGCCCCCAATGCACCCTTCGTATCCGCCTCTGAGCAACAATGGCAACTCTGACATTTGTGTGGTAAAGAACAGCTACCAATAGGGTCCATATCGCAAGTACCCCAACTCACAAGTTCCCCGGCTCATAAGTGCTAAAAATAGTTTGAATTATATCGCTAGATGAAACTGTAAATGCCCATGGTACCAGAGCTTACCAACCCGTATGGCGACAGATGGCAGGAACATGTGGAGGTTGCATTGCTTCACGAAGGCTGAAAACCTAACCTAACATAAGATAACGCCTTTTTGGAGAATTGCAGCCACAACATGCTCCTGCCACCTGTCGGCACGCATGTAAGTTCTGCTACCGTTGTCGGCGTTTACGGTGTCGTCTAGCGGCGTAATACAGAACTATTTTTTAGCACGTATGAGCCGGGGAATTTACGACCTGGGGTACTCGTGAGCTCTATTATTAGTACCCAGAGCTCACCCTGTCTCGTGTATTTTAGAAGGCAATTTGCAACTATTAACACTTATGAAGCCAAATCTTGCATATTTTAGTACTTCTGTAGCGGGGTATATGTGAGCCGGGGCACTTATGACATTTTTCGGGTCCCTTAACATTTTTTTTTGCTGGGCCCTACGCGATTTTGAGGACTCCCTGGCGTGATGTTTGGGGCGGTAGAGCGATTGTCTGGACCCTGATTGATTTTTTTGGGGTCACTGCTTAGCTTTCCGGCGCCTCGGAGTTTTTTTTGGGGGGAGATTCGTTTGATTTTTGGGGCCGTCGCTGTATTTATTTAGGGCACCTAATAGGACCTTTTGAGACCACAGCGCGATGTTAGGGGCTCCGGTGCAATTTCTTCTGATCCTCAGCGCAATTATTTAGGCCAGGGCGCCAGTCTTCGGGGATTCCGACGCGAGTTGTTAGAGCTCCGATGGAAATTTTCTGGGCTAGACACGATTTTTTCGGGACCTCTTCTGAACTTGTTTGAGCGCCGGTGGCGTTCCTGGATCCCGTCACGACTTATGAGCCCCGGCGCGATTTTTTTAGCGGAACCGCCATAATCCTCTCTGGGGCCCGCATGTTTTTTCTTGAGGGGGGGGGGGTCTACGCAATGTTGCGGTCCTCTGGCACGATATTTGGGACTTCAGAGCGATTGCCCGGTCCAGGATTTATTGTTAGGGGTCCTGCTAAATTTATATGTCCACCGGTTTTATTTTATTCTGGTCCCGGTACGATTTTGGGGCACCAGGGTGTCTTTCCGGGGTCCCTGCTTATTTTTTGGGGGCCCGGGTTCATTTTTCGGGATCTGCTGCGATTTTTGGAACCCGCTGTATTTGTGTTGGACCCCGGAGCAAAGTTTTTCGACTCACAACGGGAACTTTTAGAGCCCTAGCGAAATTTGTCGGGCCCAAGCGCGATTATTTTTTGCCCAGACGCGAGTTATTGGGGTTCTGAAGACTCGCGGCACCCGCGTGATTTTTTCGGGGCCTCGCGCAATTTCTTCCAGCCCAAGCAACATAGCAACAACGAAGCATATATACCTACATTTTTTTGTCATGTAATTGCCTGATGCCCATGGTTGGCTATGTCCTTAGCCCTCACTTTTCGGTTAGATCCTCAACCCTGGCTCGGTGGGAGTCCCTCAAAACTTCCCGTCTAATTTCCACACTAAGCGTTGCACAAAAACGTGTTAACACGCAATTCCGGTGTTTCAAAGCACAACTACAGTGTGATTTTCGACAAACTCTAGAGGTAGTTAACTGTGCAGCTTGCACGGTACACAATATTTGTGCGCACGTGCCTTGTGTTTCTGGCAGTGTTAATACAAAACACTTGTGTTGAATAGTTTTCAGTGTAGATCTCTCCCAAGCCCCATTTCCATTTTCTGCATTGCCTCTTGGATCAGTTTGTTTACGTTCTCCATCACACGACCAATCTAGGTATGCAATCTATGCCATATCACGTAATAAGTTTTCAGGTATGTATATAATCTTGGTTTGTTTTGCTTACCAATTCACGGGTAGCACAAGCACAGTATCATATGAAAAATAAACAAGACAATCCGGTTACCTATGCCCTGTTTACACATGCGTTCGATCGGTCGTCATCAGAGAGACCATCGACCTTTGAGTAAGGCTACAGCGAAAGAAATAATGTTTGAATAAGAAAAATGCAACATAACCTAACCTACAAACAGTGTATCTCTACCCGATTTCAACTACGACAATCCCGCTCGATGCTATAATATGCCAGAGTTAAGGTATGGTTTGCCTGGTCGGGCCGAACTCGGGTTTTGGTCGACGTTCTGCTTGGACAGGTGTTTCAAACGCCAAGCACAGATCGGGCTGAACGCCAGTTTGCCCAATCCAGCAGCTTAGGTTAGCCGGAGCTACTGATCGGGGACACAGCATAATTGCTGGCTGGGTGAAGAGTGGTGCCTTTTCATCGCAAAAGGCCCAAGCATTGACCACACCAGCATCCAGAATTTCAAATCCAGAATACTCGAGCTCTTCCAAGGTCTCTTCCACATTGGCCAGTTATCGGCCTTTTCAACAGGAACCCCCAAGAAGGGGATGCCCCATGTCCCTAAATACGCCAGTGGATTCTATATGTCATGTCGAAAGACATTAGTAATATCAACACCACGGCGTGGGTCAGGCCCGTCGTGGAGTTGAAGACTGATGCGATCGTAGACTGGAGGAACTATCTCCGGGAGCTGCTCGTGGAGACCCCCGAAACCAGTTGCTGGATGTGAGCCCCAGAGACGACAGTCCAGATTGACGAATCCTTCTCCCGTGGTCGCCGGAAGTACCAAAGAGAGCGACATCTACAGGGCGCGGACATACTGGGGAGGAGGCCTGACAACCATACGGTCAACGGAACCACAGCCCATTGTCTTCGGGATACTGTAGGTGGAGTGTGGGGAGCTCCGGCTGTTTTACGTGGAGCGGCGCGACGCGGCCACCCTGCTCCCAATAATCGTCGGCAACATAGAACCTGAAACCACCATCCATTCCGACTAGTGGCAGCCTATGCCGGTATTCGAGCGTGCGTGACCACGCAGCAGAACGGGGGCGGATCCATGGACTATGTGCACCAGACCGTCGATCGTTTCCAGAACTGGATTGACCCGATGACTGGCGCCAACACTGAGAGGCCAGGACGACTCTCGCTCTGGACTCTCAGTGTTAGGCTGAGAGTCTCTCTACCAGGCCATCTGGCCTGGTTCTGGTTCCTGAGCCTCAACGGACCCTAGAAGTGTGCGAAAACTTTTTGCCGGATGTTCGAGATTGTCCAGCGCCGCTATCCTCACGTGGGGGGCAGTAACCTGGGATGGAAATTGACGTTTTTTTGTAACTTGTTTGCAAGGCTGAATGTGCTACTTTTGCAGACTGGTGACGAGAAGGATTCTTGACATTCACTCTTAATGTACGTGTGGCAGCCTACTGATTCATTCGTTTATGTTATGTCACTGCGAGCAATGAATGGTAAAATTCAACCCTTAGCCCTTGATGGCAAAATTGTATGATATATGATCAGACATTTCCCCCATTTTGTGTTGCGTCGTGCAATTGCTGTGGAATGGAAAAATTCCCACTGCACCTACCCGATACTTCTTGACAAATCTGGTAATATTAATTTGTTTCTTCATTAAGTTACATTCCCGCCGATCGAAAGGGCCCGAGCTGGATAAGAGGTGCCCTGAGCACAGGGACGGATCTTATTATGGGGAGGGGGAAGCAGAGGTGTTGAATATGTGGAAAGATGGTGCCCCCACCTGACCTGAAAACAATACCAATTCATAAAGGCTCAAGTACACATCATGGACTCAATTGACATGGCAACTGAAGGAAAAATTTCCTCTCCAGTGATCATATCTGTATGTTTATTTTTCAGGACAAGGGGTAAATGCGATACATTTAATGTTTAGGGCAGATGTGAAAAAAAAACAGTGAAGAGCGGTTTTACTGCGGCAATTTGATCTCCTGTCTAGTCGCTTTTTATCCTTCCAAGTAATTCCTGGCTTCAACTAAAACACTCCAGACATTAACTAAAAAAGTACATCGCAGAACATTTAACATTAATAAGAATTGGTTTCAATCAATTTTCTCAGCTTTTTCGTTGACAAAAATTGTTGCTTCGTGGTGGGAATAAAAAGATTTTAGACTGATTGTTTTTAGTACAATTTTCCTTAAACCATTTTATATTCCGAAACCCATATCCCAATAGACGGCAAGTAACAAATCAATCCGTGCACGAGCGTCCTCCTCATGGGTGTGTTGTGAATATTTATGAACTTGGTTGACATCAATTAAGCATACTTTTGCAATCATTTTCTCTACCGTTGCTCAGGAAGTTGGCTTATAACCGCATCCTTCGCTAATTTAACCATAGCGCCAATTTGTCATCTGGCAGTGATTCGTCGGCTGCCAGATACAGTAGAGTTGAGTGCAGTCTCCAGGTAAATCAGAAAGCGTATTGCAATTTGCTGATGTTCGTAAGTTTAATTCTACTTATTTCGGCAGCGTCGATATAAAACAACTATTTCGTTATTAAAACTGATGTGATAATTATATTTTGTGGTCGCTTTTAATTTATGAGGATAATTATGCCAGGTCCTCTCCCTCTATCTTGGTCCTGAGACTACGTGACCTGGGAGCAAAAAGCCGCCGTAAAACCACATATTATTTCTAGTCAACACCTACAGAATCAGTAGGCGGTTTTACAGCGGCAATTTGCTCTCACGTCTAGTCGCTTTTGATCCTTCCAAGTCATTCCTGGCTTCAACTGAAACATTCCAGACATGATCTAAAAAAGTACATCGGAGAACATTTATTATTAATAGGAAATGGTTTCAATCAATTTTCCCAGCTTTTTTGTTGACAAAATTATTGCTTGGTGATGGGAATGAAAAGATTTTACACATATTTTTTTCAGTATAATTTTCCTTAAACCACTTAATATTCTGAAACCCAACTCCCAATAGACGGCAGGTAACAATTCAGTCGATGCACGAGCGTCCTACCCGTGGGGTGTGTTGTGAATATTTATTAGTTGTGCGTTGTGAGCATATCGGAAATATCAGGTATGGATTTATAAACTTGGTTGACATCGATTAAATATACTTTTGCTCTCATTTTCTCTACCAATTCGCAGGAAGATTGCTTATAACCACACCCCTCGCTAATTTAACCATAGTGCCAATTTATCATCTGGCAGTCATTCGTCAGCTGCCAGATCCTGTAGAGCTGAGTGAAGTCTCTACGCAAATCATAAAGCGTATTGCAATTTGCTGATGTTCGTAAGTTTAATTTTGCTTATTTCAGCAGTGTCGATAGTAAAACAAATTTCGTTATTAAAACTGATGTGATAATTATATTTGGTGGTCGCTTTTAATTTATGAGGATAATTATGCCAGGTTTTCTCCCTCTATCTTGTTCCTGAGACCACGTGACCTGAGAGCAAGAAGCCGCTCTAAAACCGCGTAATGCCAAATTGAAAATTATTGGCGACAGTCGCCACACCTGTCCTATCGTCATGCCATCCTACGCCCTTGTTTCACGGGAAATATCGGCTATGCAAGCGATATATTCCATTTTCGCACACCTACCCACTGATTAACATTCTTAGATGGGCTCCTTGTGCACACGTCTCCCTCCTTGAATTTATCAGCCAAGGCGTCTTTTTGAGAGGAAAAGACGCCTTTTGGACTGGAATCGGCGCTAGTTACAGGATGATGTTTTCCAGGATAATAAATAATTATACGGAAATGCCCTGAGTGTCCTATAAATCCTTCGCGTTGGCAATTACCTCTCTTTTATAAGCGACGCTCCTGTTCAGGGGTCCCTCGTGCAGTATCGAAGACCCGAGGTGGGGGATTTCCGCAATCTCCGCACCTTTGGATGGAACAGCCAAAGTAACGAACTCCTTGGCGGAAATAGGCATTGCCATATTTAGTGAATTTAATAACGTCTTATTCAAACGTTCACCTGAAATGTTGATCCGAAAAATCCAGAAGTATAGAGAAATAAAGTACGTGTTGTTGAGTGGGCCTGCCTTGCAAGGAAAGTGATATAAGCCGGCTAAATTCAACTAAATTTTACTTTTTTATCACATGACTTCATTCATATACACCTCCACATGGAGCCCGCCGCATTCGCTGCCCTTAGCCGGTTTTACAGCGGATTTTGCTGTGTTGCCAGACCACTCGGTCTCCGAGATAGAGCGATCCGACATAAAATAATGTGAAGTAAAAAATACAAGCGAATAGTAGTTCCAATGATAATACCCATTTCAGGTCAGAAATATTTATCCAATGGAATGGACCGAAAGCTTGCAAACGAAAAATAACTTATTGCATAAACCACGACAACAAACTTCCAGCGAACGTGACCAAACGGCAACCGCACTCATCTCTAGTTCAACTGGCAGGTATCTGGCCGCGACTTGGACCAGACGATCGTCGTTTGCCAGATGGCAAATGATGTGCCCGTTTGTGTCTTAAAAAACGTCATATATTCCAATCCTAAGCCGCTGATTGGCTGAATTTCTTAATTTGTGGTGCGTGCAGATCTGCGAGCCGTCACCTGTACACTACCGTCTGACTTTGGTCAGTGAGGGTTGAAATGGATTGCATATATGCAGATTTTAAAGTTATTTTAGTGCCTTTTTCAGGAAAAATGACTTGCTTTGAGGCTGTGTGCTATTATTTTTAATCTGTTCCATCTATTTTTTTCTTGCATTGTGGTTTATTTTTTGGGAAAAAAAACTATTTAGATCTCTGGCATGGGAAGGAGGCCTATGCATGGATGATGTACGCCTGGATTTGAAACTCCGCGTCGGCGCCTTTGATCTGCGCGTATCAGCGGCACCAACCTGCCACCTAGCGGAGGGTAAGTAAAAACACGGAAACGCGGCCAGTTTTAGGCCGTGCGCCTTTGGGAGTTCGGGGTACGCATTTCGTATTGGAATTTTTTCCAATTGATTCAGCCACGCCAGGAGGATTGCATCTGCCTTTCATCATACAGAATTGATCAAGGAACCTTACCATTCTTTCCTTATTGATTTACGCTCCGTTCCGAAGTTGTGATGCGAAGTGAATGCATCTGTGAGAGGGAGCCCATTTCGCCGAAAGAGTCGGCCCACCGATGTTGATTTCGTAAAAGGATCGTACGAACTTTTTACGAACCTAAAAGGAAAGGAACTTTTACTAACGTAAAAGTTAGTTGTTGTGGTTTTGGGGCGCATCGACTGCACAGGTCATATAGCGCCTCTTAAAAGGATCGGAGGGGGCAAAGTACATGAAGGCAATAGGCAGACCAAAATGAATGGTGGGCGGGGGGGGGAGGGTCACATTCCATAGGCTCCCATGTTAGAAGTTGAAATTATTGCGGGTGGAGGGAAGCAAGCATTGAGGGGACAGTTTCACCCTCAAAGATAAGAATGAACGGTTCTGTTTTCGCCCGCACCCTCCTTGCTCTCTTGGTTTGTGGCTGATATTTTCCAGTGGAGTGGTTTACACAACTGAATGGGAGAGTACAGACTTCGGCGTACCCACCAATCCGCAAAGAGGATTGAGCGTAAGTTCCATGGAGGGTACAAGCCCCCTCCCCCTACACCATACCACTGACAGATTTATGAATTTGCCAAGGAGGCGTCATTTCTCCAGAGGGGCGACTCTTGGTCCAGAATATTTGGACGGGGTACACTCCGATTTCCCAGAGGGGCCCATTTGTTTTTGTCTGAGGAGTGCCTTTCGCCCAAAAATTCGCGGCGTGCGTTCTAACTCCCAGAGGACTGCCGTTCCCCGGCCGAGAATCGCGTTGCGATGAGAAATTCGAGGGAGGGGGGTACACTGGAACCTCCAAGGGAGGAGTCCTTCGGGTCATAAGGGGCGCCACCTTCGCTTCCTCCCCTTGGATCAGCCCTTGCAACATACCCTAGCTGGCAACGCCACTACCCCTCGCCGATTTGCTACCACTTGCCAGTCGTTCGACTCAGGGATGTTGCTAGAGGGGGAACTGCCACTTCAATGCTTGCTTAAACCATCCCCGCAATTATTTCAACTTATATCATGGGAGCCAATCGAATGTGCCCCCCTATTCATTTTGGTCTGCCCATTGCCTTCATGTACTTTGCCCCGTCCAATCATTTCAAGATAAAGATAAAGATAGAGAGATAAGAGATAAAGATTCAAGATAAAAACCATCAAGATATCAACATCGGTGGGCCGTCCCTTGGGGCGAGGTGGGCTCCCTCTCACAGATGCCGTCACTTCGCACCACGAGAACTTCTGAATGGAGCGTGATAAATCAATAAGGAAAGAACGGTAAGGTTCCTTGATCAATTCTGTATCATGAAAGGCTGATGCAATCCTCCTGGGATGGCTGAATCAATTGGAAAAAATGTCAATACGAAATGCGTACCCTGAACTCCCATAGGCGCACGGCCTAAAACCGGCCGCGTTTCCGTGTTTTTACTTACCCTCCGCTAGGTGGACTGATAAGCAAACAGCTGTTGGTTTCCAATCCAGGCGTACATGATCCATGGCCTATGCACCAGCCATGGCCGTATACAGGCACCAGTAAAATATATATGGAACATTAAAAATTTCGTTGAAAGTTGCCAACGAAATGTTTTCGTGGGAATATATGTGCTATGCTTCTCCATCAAGTGTAGTAGCTTTTCTTGTGATTCACAACTTATTTTTTCCTAAATGGCCTGTACAGTTTTAGATATAGCCTGCTCATGCTCTGTACCTATGTGTGATGAGCAGGAAGGTAAACGGACAAGAGGGATCACTATGTCTAATCAAGGGATGAGGCATGTGTGAAATGTGCATAGTTTACCAAGTGTGCCAAGTGCATGTAGTTTAAATTTGGGTGACTGGCCTGCCATAGGGGTGAAATTCTTCATTAAAGCTCTTTTTTGGCATGCAGACATGGCTAATCTTAGAAGCTACGTATCTGATCATTATGAAACCTCCACAAAATGATTGAACATGTCATAATTGTGTGTGGTTTCTATTTGTGTAATCCTGTGTGATGTCAATGTCTACCACATGGAAAAAATATTATGAACATACCTTACTCATACCAAATACTTCATGGAGCTGCATATGCTTTCTGCAGACAATTCAGCATGTGACACATATGTACCTATTAGGTTTTTACTTTTCTAGATTTTGTACTAGGTTCAAGGGGGACATTTTTCAAACTGAATTTTTCGCTTGCTGACAACCAATGTCTGACATGACAAGTGCTGACATGGCAGTTGAATGCCACTCAGTGCCATTCAACTATTACAATTTATTTTAGGCATATGGCAAATATTTGGGTTTGGACTTTTGTGACCTTGGATCAGACCAAAGGTTACCAAAGTTTTCAAAGGAGGGTTTTTGTCTTACAGGCATGGGAAATTGAACAAACTATGGAATTATTGCAGTTTAAATTGTTCAGAAGTTAATTTTACCTCGAAAAGGCAACAAAACGGGTTGGGATTGGTCAGTTAGGCTGGATATTTAACTTGAAATGTTTGAGGATAAAATGAAACTGAAAAAAATGTCATCAAAAAGGAAGTTAGGCTAAGTTATGTCAAGTTAGGTTAGAACAACCCAATGTCGTTCAGAGGGTTCCGCAAACCATCTCGACCACATTTATAGCCTAATGTGGCTGAGAGGGGTTGGAAAATGATTGACATCGTACCGCCGTTGGCCCGACAGAGTTTCGGATTTGATGTAGGCGTTGTACTTTACCAACAGTATCAGGTTTTACCAGGCGTGGGTCCAGGAATTGTGATGAGGGTAAGCTTGTCTGGATGGGCGCCGCTGTGAGTGCACCTGGAGGGGCACATTTTCCTTCCGAGGAGCGCCACTGGAGGAAAAAATGCTAGGGTGACTGGTAAACTCGGACCTCCCAGAAGTGTCTTTTTGCGTTATAAAGAGGGTTGCCTTCGCCCCTTCCCATACCCGCCCGCCTTTTCATCCTACCCGCTCCGGCGACCATGGCTTGAGATCCTGGGTGTGTTCGTGTCCACCAGGTATCGATACTAGAGCACATGGTACATCACTGGGACGTACTGCGATTTTTGGGGCCGGGGTTGATTTTATTTTTGTCGGGGAGTTGGGGCGTTTTTTTCGGCGCTATGCACGATTCTTGGGATTCCAGGTCGGTTTTCCAGGCCCGGATTCGGGGTCCCCGCTGGATTTTTCTAAGCCTCGGATATATTTTTATATGGTCCTGTCACGAGTTTTTGGCCTCACTGTTTATTTGTATCCCCAGCGCAAATTTTAAGCATCTCGACGGAAACGTTGCGGTCCCACCACTATTTTTGGGAGCTCCTGCGCGATTTTGCTTCAGGGTCAGGCGCGAGTCTTCGGGGCCATAATGTGTGTTATCGGGAGGCACAAGTTCTTGTGACCTCTTTTTTCGGAGTGCGAGTTGCGTTTCCGGTTCCCGTCGTGATATTTTAGGCCCCGGTGCGTTTCCTTCGTGGCAAAGGCACGTTTTTTTTTAGAGAGTCATACGCAATTTGTGACGCATTTTGGAGTTATTTTTGGGATTCCAGAGTTAATTTCCGGGTCCTGATTGACATGTCATAGGCCGCATGGTGAAGTGTAAATGCATACATTTTTAGGAACCAATTTGCCGATCCCGATTAAGTTCTTCATTTTGGTGTGTATTTTGTGGCCATCTTCCCCCTAAGGAAAACTTCTTAAAATATGCCCTTGCGTGTGTCATTGATTCGATATGTTGAAGTCATTTTACAGTCCGGTTTTTGGGGCGGTGAGATAGTTTGGTCCCCTTCACGCCGCTTGGAGAGTGGGGAGAGGGCATGGCCTCCCTGTCCCTATCCTTTAGATGCGCTAGCGCGTAGACCCTGTGAGGTTTTCTGAGAATGCATCGTAATTATTCACGGCAATCCATACATGTCTAGTAAGACGGCCGGTAATATCATTTGTACTATTATGCCACCAGGAAAACGACACTGAACCACCAGGTTCCGAATGGAAACTCTGATTGGTCTGGCCAGCATACTATGAGGACCATTGGAACCAATTCTATCGGGAAGCATTCAGACCATTATGGGCCATTAAAACCACTAGGAGAATCCCAATAGTTCCTAATGGTTTGCAATTATTTTTTTTCCTAAGATGGGGGGGGGGGGGGTTCGATTCAATCTGAAAATATGTGTTGAAAATAAAGACTTGGACCCATTCCCTTCGTGAGAGGTTTCTAGCGCTGTTGGCGACGATGCTACACCGTCTGATCGACTTGCTACGTTATGCTACCACTTGCCAGTTGTCCGACCCTTTTTATGTAGGGATTTTTTTGTCGACAATGCCTTCATTTCACACCACGATAACTACTGAACGGAACACCATATACCAATAAAGAAAGAACGGTGAGGTTCTTTGATCAATTCTGTGTCGTAAAATGCCGATTCAAAATATCCGCAATTGTTGAATCAATTGGAAAAAGGCATGCACAAAATGCGTGCCCCTGACTTCAGCAGGCGCTCTGCCTGAAACCGATATCTTACATGCGTACCAGATTTGTCGAAAGCGTACCACAACTGGCACTATAGTACCACGGTGGCAACCCTGGAGGAAGAGGAACGGACTGAACATGTCAGCTTTTAGAACCAACAAATGTAAATCTTCAAATCAAAGTTATATGAAATGAAAATTAATTTGTATGTACAATATCAGTTTATACGCCCAATAACGGACCACTCCTTTACTATAATCAACACCAAATGTCCGTAAAAAGTAAACGTATCTAGCTTTATGCTAGCTACTAACTTTTATACCATCTACAAAGTTGTTATACGAGCTATACTAAACACGAACAAATTTCCGCTGTAAAACAGATTCTTGTCACGTTTGCCGCACTTTGGAGAGAACGTAAACAACCGTGCGCTTCAGATGTGTTGGTGAGTACCTAGTAGGTTATCGGATGTAAGGAAATGGTGTGCTTTAAATGTTCCTTGATTGTTTATTTCTTCGTGTGTTGTTCTATTCAATCTATCAATTTTAGAGTAGCCCTAAAAATATAGTAGGTACCTACCTACTTACGAGTGATGTGATGTCCCACGCCAAGCCCACGTTTTCCCCGTGACTTGAATTTACCACGTGACAGAAATAAAACCTTTTGGATGATAGAAATGAAAACTCCCTTCCCCTTCGATGTTGGTGAAATGGTAATTCTGGTACGTCTTCCGGAAGCGTAAGTTTCAAATTTCAAGTTAGTTAAAGGTTCAATTTCACCGAAACTGGCGCACTTGTTGCATGTAAACAAAACAGGTTGTTACGGGAATAGCTTAGGCGTCATCAACGATTCTGGAAGAGGTGCAAATTGTATTTATTTGTTTCTTTTTAATTTTGTAAGTTAGGTTAGGCTAGGTTAGGTTAGAAGGAATGGTAAATTTGGAGATCAAGGTAAATTTTGATTTTTTGGAATTTTTTAATGTAATAGTATGCTTTCTGACATGATGAAGATGATGTGATCACTCATTTTCACTGCAAATGATTACTTTTAAGTCAATGGTGGTTGATACAATTGATGATGTCATAGGCACAAGTAACCTAACCTAACCTAACCTAGACTAAGGTAATGTAGCATAATATATAAAATGTATCATAGCATAATCTAATCTAACCTAATCTAACCAGAAAACTGGAATCCTCTGAAACAAATTTTTCGGCCATGACGTCATCAAATATATGCGATATTGTGTAGGCAGCTTTAGTCACAATACCTACTAAACTTCTAGAAGTTTAGGAAATATTCTTACTAAACACACTTCCCCTCTTAGTAAATATACATATTAAACATTTGAGGATGTGTTGGACAGCACTGCCCTTCACGATTACAGCATCACAAGGAATTTCCGGCCTTGGTCGCGTTGCGGACATGTCGGTTTTGGGGTTATGAATTCTATGGAATAAATGTCAAATAAGGCAGAAACATAAGGTTTTCTATGTCAAAGAGTATTAAATAGAGTGCATGAAGTTTTGAACTTCTTCTTTATCACGTCTATGAAACCCCAGGTACGATAATTATACACGATGTGCTATATTTGTACAGTGAAGATTTTGATTGTTTATTTCTTTGGCAACTGAAAAGTAATCATTTGCAGAGAAAATGAGTGGTCGCATCATCATTTTTACGTTAATATACCATGTATTCAAAATGCAAATTCTAAAGAATCAAAATTTACCTTGATCTCCAATTATACCAAAGGAATGGGGCAGGGGTGGGGACATAAAGAAATATGAAGTGTGCAGAGGGTGGATAGGGAAATGGGGCAGTTGTTCAGAATGAAAGCCTGCTGTCTTTAATTGCCAATTGGGTGAATTTTTCTTAAAAGGTGTTTTTTGTATTTCTTCAGAATGCCTTGTTTATGAAGGTGACTAAGATGATGGTACCACTGATTTTCTGTGCAAATGAAATTTGTTTTTGACTTTTTGTGAAATTTTTTGAAACATTTTTAAACTTACAAAACCTAACCTAACCTAACCTAACCAAACCTAACCCATTTGTTTCATTTATGGAGGAAAATGCATGTAAAAATGCATGATTTTTTTTGTGAAAAGCATCTTAGGTTAGGTTGGGTTAGGCTTCTTTTTGAATTTTGAGAAGTTTCAGAAAATAGATTGCTTGCCATTTTTCTTTTATTTTGTTATTTTCTTTCTCCAAAGGTAGGTTAGGTCATGTTGCTTTTTTAAAACATTTCTTTTTATGCTATGCTACCTAACTCAAAGCCCCATTTTAGCATTATTTTGCTCACAACCTGAAAAGTAAGCATTTACACAGAAAATAAGTGGTCCCATCATCTTAGTCATCTTCATAAACATGGTATTCTGAAGAAAAATTCAAAATAACTTTTAAAAAACACTGAAAGACAAATTTACCACCAATTGCAGTTTTACATAATAAATATTAAAATTGTTTTAAACAATTACAAATTTGCACCTCTTCCAGGAGTCTTGAAAATGTTAGAGCTGGTATTCTAACAACCTGTTTTGCTTACATGCAACATTGTACTTTGAAGCAGTGGGATGCATTTCTGTAAGATTACCATTCTGTAACAATCCATAAAAAATTTGAAGGTTTATAGCATGCCATACCAAGACATGTTTCTCGGTGGTGCGAAAAAAACCCCCCCCCTTTCCCATTAAAAAGAGGGAAAATAAAATAAAGAAAAAAAACTACTTTTTCCCCCCCAAAACCACCATTTTTTTTTAAAAAAAAAAAAAAAAAAATTAAAAAAAAATAATAATAAAATTAAAAAAAAAAAAAAAAAAAATAAAAAAAAATTAAAATAAAAAATTAAAAAATAAAAAAAAAAAAAAATTTAAAAAAATTAATAATAAAAAAAAAAGGAAAAAAAAAAAATTAAGAAAAAAGGGAGGAAAAATAAAAAAACTAAAAAAAAAATTAAAAAAAAAAAAAAAAAAAAAAAACAAAAAAAAAAAAAAAAAAAAAAAAAAAAAAAAAAAAAAAAAAAAAAAAAAAAAAAAAAAAAAAAAGTCACTTTATATTTCCTCAAAGTGGCTTTGGGCAATGAAGTTCTCCGAGGTGACAACACCAAGAAACCAATGCCATTTGTGACTTATGAATGACTGTCCATAATATTTTGAAATCTGTGCTAAGATAAATGTGTGCCTTGAAATATAACTGTTTGGACTTCATCAGTGTCGGTGAAGGGTCTGTAATACCTGCCATTTACTCCGACCCATCTGTTGCCGGCCCGGTAATCCGCCGTAGTTCTACCGCTGGGGTAGCGAATCAGACCCGGCTCTTTTTCCAGTACATCTTTGACAACTGTTGGGAGGGACGGGCTGATGGAGTTGGTGGTGTTTGTGGGTTGATTATTTTTAGGTGTGGGTACCCAAATGTGTACTGGCGTGATAGCTAAGTGTGCCCATTCGGTTTCCTCTCTGTCGATTGTCATCATGGATGTGAGTCGTATTTCCATAGTTTGGATCACACTGGCGAGTGTGGCGGAGTGGCGCACGATAGACCATTGTTCGAGAAGTAGGGGTTGGTGTGGTGTTTGCCGCCTGGTTTTTTCCCTGTTGTAAATAGATCAGCCAGAAGGTTTTGTTTGCCTGGTGCAGAGGTTGGTGGTGAAGGTGGAATGGTGTAAAGCCTTGGCTCGGCGGTTGTCATGGGTTTCGATTCCTCGTGGTGCCCGCCATCCCTCCCAGGGTCCACTGATGGGGTCCACCCCAGTTAATTGTATCTTGCTGTGAGGAGCTTGTAAAACCATTTTCATCATTTCAACTCATCTTTCTACTGGAAGTCTTCCTGATAGTTAGAAAACCTACAGTTATTCCCATTTTTAAAAGGGTTCAAGGCATGATGCACTACATTATTGCCCAGTGAGTCTTACTTGTGTCCCATGTAAAATTCTGGTGTGGTAAAACGTGTAATTGTTGAGCATGTAACGATGATGCTAAATTGATTTGTATTCCATTAAGCAATGCTACCTAATTATGGCAACTCCTATTTTTTACTGCGAAATTTTGGACATGGATGTTTGCCAAGATGTTTATGCATAACAATGCTAACATTGGTTTTGCCCCATTAAAACAAGGTTAATTGTGGGTGCATTGCTATTTGTATTCAGCTCAACATTTGTACTCAGTTAAAATTATGTACTCCACTACCAAAAAAAATAAACCTACTGTTCAGTATTCCATTTTTGTAAATAATTTCCACTTTTGGGAAGTGGGAACCATACCTAGGTAATGTACCTGCAAGAAAGAAAGCTGCCTTTGGGCCCAGGTAAGCTATGCACCTGAGAGTTGAGATAATGCACCAGTTGTGCCTTTTTTGGGAACACGGGATAACCTGAAATCCTTCCAACCAATTTGATCATCAAATGAAGAAAGTAATGTTTTGTTGGTAAACTTTAAGTTTATACTCACTGTGGCACTTAAGAAACAAATATTGTTGAAACATCTCTAAACATCATTCATTCCTGCTGGAGAGCTTACATTTCAGTTGTCAAATTATTGAGCCAATAATGTAACAAACATAACTAAACCTGACCTGAAAGGATCTAACCTGACCTGATCCAATTTGGAAGCTTTACTGTGCATATGTCAGGCCACATTTTGAATACTGTGTCCAAGCTTGGTCCCCTAGTTATCGAAAAAGATTGTTGGCTTTTAGAGAAAGTACAAAAGAGGGCAACACAAATGGTTAATGGTATAAGCAACCTGGCATATCAGGAAAGATTGAAGAAATTGAATATGTTTTCACTTAGATATGGAAGGCTGAGAGGAGATCTGATCAAGGTCTTTAAGTTTGTTCATGGTCAGGAACAGGGATATATCAGGGAAATGTTTTAATTTCACAGAAATGATCCAATTAGTGGTCATCAATTCAAAATTAAAGTTAATCACAACAGGACAAGGTTAAGACAGCCTTTCTTCACCAACAGGGTAGTAGAACATTGGAACCAGCTGCCAGAAACCATTGTCAGTAGCAGCACACTGAACATCTTTAAAAACAGCATAGACACTTATTATAAGAAAAGAGGGCTTGCTTTTCGGTATTCCAGGGAGGGCTGATCAACAGATTTGTTGGGCAACTGGTTCAGTGTCCAGAGTGCAACCAAGAAGGGCCCTTGTGGCTCATAGTTGCACTGATCTTGTATGTCTGTATGTATTTATGACCCAACCTGACCAAACCTAGCCCAACCCAATCCACCACAACTCAGACTAGTGTAGGTATGAAAATATGCAATTATTTCTTTTATAAATTCATAAGGCTGCTTTTTAAAAAGTCCATTTTTGGTGCATTTTGTGCAGGAATGAATTAAGTAATGGTACCATTGTTCATTTTGTTCATGGACATATCTATTCAATACCTCTTCTCAAAATGTCATGTTAGGCTTGAAGTGGAAACATACCTTTTGTAGCTTCTTGCATCAATATGTGAAAGTTCTGTTCACTGTTTTTTAAAAAATAAATTTGTTGCAGAACTAGTAAACCACAGATTGTGTATTTTGAAAACTTATGAAAGCCAAAAGCATGTTCCTGAGCTTAAGTGGAGAAATTATTTTGTTTTTGTTCTTTTTATTACTTGAATCCACCTACCATGACTAATATTTTCCTGATTGTTGCAGAACATCATTGTTTATATAACATACCTACCATGTTACCTACTGTGAATGCTGGTAAAATGTTAGGCAGATTTTCATTTCAGTAGTGTGGAAATTTTTGGGAACTGAGTTTGAATGCTTGGTTTATGAATGTGATTATGTTGATGTGACGACACACTTGTCAGAAATCCTTATTTTCACTTGGTGAGCAAAATAAGGTCAAAAGGGTCCTTTGGGTGAGGAAATATGCAATGGAGAATAATGTGAAATTTCCAAAATAGAACCAACTTACCCTAGCTGCTTTCAGAAAAAATAGAAAATATCAACCCCCAAAAAATCACTTATTTCATTCACACTTTCAAAAAACCTAACCTCCCATAACCTCTTTTGCATTCCCGGGGGAAAAGGTGTGTACAACTTATCTCATGAACACCCCAAACTGTAATAATGCCAATATGTATGCATACTTGGATGAACAACATCTGAAATATTTAAGGAGAGAGATGAAATATTTATGGAATACATTATTACTTCTCTACTTAAGCTGTTGTGCAATAACTACTTGAGAAACAATTACTGAGCCAGGCCAGACAGGATAGGCAAGATAAAAAAAACATTACGAAGAATAGATGAGCAGCATTATGAGACACTACAAACTAATAATATGAGAAAAATAAAATGCCTCCAGTTAAATTACTCCTTTTGGGGTTTTTTTTTTTTAGTTCTTTATTGCTAGTTTCTGGTGTTTATTTTATTTGTTTTCTTTAGGACGACTTTACTTTTTTTTGTTAACGTAAGGACTTGCAATCATTGGGTGAGGGGGACCTGGCCGGGGGGGATTTTAAAAAAAAAAAAAAAAAAAATGTAACATTCTGAAGTTGTCAAAGAACAAAATGCATTGCTATGCAGGTTCATTTATCAAACATTTCCAAAAGCAGTAGCTGAATTTTGAAATTTAATTGCCATGTAATGTCAAGTAAAAATGAAGATATATTAAACATCTCCAATATACCATTTTCATAGAGATGCTACAGACAGTGCCATGTCCTATGCTGAACTAAAAACCTGAAATCACTTAATTTGTGCCACAGAACATTTTGTAAATATATAAAAGAAGGCTCTAGGCCAATTTTTTATCATTTCTTTTACCTGGTGTTTCTGATATGGTTTGAAGGAATTGGATATTCATTTCTGTGGGAAATGAAAAGTTTTGAAATATAAGCAAAAGTTGAAGTACTGATATCTCAAGAAATTGTAATTTCACCAAGAAAAGAACATGAAAATCACCGAAATAACATTACAAAGGCACAAAATGTAACATTTTTTCACAATGTACATACTTGTTATCCTGCACTTGAACAAAATGTGAGATGTATACAGAAAAAGGAGGTTTGGGTGTGGCAATTGTAATGAAGAATTATGGAAAGTTATTTAAGCAACCTAACCAAACCTAGCCTAACATACTGATGTTTGATTGCCTAATATCATTGTGTCTCAAAAGGAGTCTGCATGATGTCTGCAGTGTCGATGCTCAGTGGCATGATTTTAATTAGTGAATTGCTTGCTTATATATGATTTCCCAAAGAAATGGGAGGGGAAGAGGCTGCTCGGTAAGCTTCAGCATGTGCAGTCCATATATGTTTCCAATTTGCACTTGGGGGCATGTAAATACTTAAATTTTAAGCTGTGTACATGTTCAGAGCATGATACATTTTTTCAAAATGTGTTTTTTCTTGTTGCCTGTATATGCCAATTGGCATATGCAACATAGTTTCCACTTGGAGGGGGCCCAACCTACAACCATCGTTTCTAAGTTACCGAATTTCAACCACTCCCCTGTTAACATGTTTGTTCTCATATACTTTGATAAGTCAGATGACACTGCTAAAATTACACCTGTACAAATCACTGAAAATGTATAATGTTACTATTTCACGAATTGTAGTCTATATCGCTCGGTTGCCACGGCGTCCGCGTTCGTGCACGAGTACCATGAATTATATACACCTCAATAGGAAAATCCCTGTTGATACCTTTGATCTAAGCGACCGCTGCAGCCACTTAGCAGCATAAGAACAAACCATCGACAGATGGGAGACGGCCGTGGGCCGCTACTTTCCGAATGCAAACCGATCAAGCCAATACCCAATTACAGAGCACTTACCAGAATGCATGACCACTGAGGTATATGTAATCATGGGCGAATACACGGACAATTGAGAGGAAAAGACACCGTTGAGAGAAACATACGCCCCTCCAGACGAGTTGCACTGTCCTTCAGACAGCAAAACATACGCCCCATGAAAATGCATGGTTCGACACTTGATATGCATAGAGCAATTAACTATAAAACAGTAATTTATACACTCTTCTAGGTACATGGGCGTAGAAGCGGCCAAAATATTGGAGGGACGCTGCGTGCTACCCTTTCAGCCTTACGCGGCAATCGGGAAACGGCTGCATTGCACATCATGGCTGGAGATCCCGGGTGGGTTGGGTGAGTCCGGGCCCCCTGGTTTGGTATCCTGCTAATGCTAACTTGCAATTTCCCCTATTCAATCTGAAAATATCTTCTGTAAATAAAGACCTCCCCCTGGTTTGGCGAGATATCTCCAGCCTTGCTGCACATATATATCATTTTGAAATCTGGTGTCGATTTCTATCATTTGTCAGTTCTTGATCTTGCCTAGGTCTATATCGGGCGCATCAGGGACCTGATGGGACTTGCACCCACCGTGACGGCTTTTAGGGACTTTTAGCCACGGACAGTGACGGCTTCGAATAGGGGATTCAGGTTTGCTTTCGCTCCACTGTTGCTTATTTCACTACTCTCAAATTGTACTCCTTTCCACATTGCACTTTATTAATCGCTCATGCCTCCCGGGCTCTACAAAGATGCAGCCAAGGGTGGTCCGCCCCTCTCCCTTAGCAATACAAATGCACGATTAAGAAACCATTTTGAGATTTTGACTACGTCAAACGAAACATTTTCCAAAAACCAGAATGCGATCTTTTCAAAAAATTTGTTGGTGTCCCTTTAAGAAAATCCTGGCTGTGCCCTTGCTCATCCAAGAAGTTGGATCTAACGTCTAACAGAGTACGGGAGGGCATTTATTGGCTGCTGCGTGGCCATCGTCACCGTCCAGCTGACTCCGACCCCCGCAGTATTGCTAAATCAATGCGAAAGGTCTCGGGACTGCGGGGCCATAGGCGTGACTTCGGGTCCTCTGCCCTCGCAGTTAGCATGTCAGACGAGTCCCTGGTCTTCTGCTATCATACTCAGCAACGTCCCTCAATGGCCGATCTCCAATATCTGAGGGTTCCGCATATTCGGATATGCCATCGGACGCCCACCACCGCCCGATAGTCTGCGTCTGATTTATCAAGTGCCCCCACCCATATTCACCCCGGGTGATATATCTCAGTGTCCATGAATGGTCCCGACGTTTATTCGTCTATTGATTTCCTTGAGGGCCCCAACGCATGTTCTTAGCCCCCAGCAGCTTTTCTGGCCCCCAGAGCGTTTTTAGTCCCACTGTGCATTTTTGAGACATCGACTCGTTTTTTGCTCGTTGGTTTTTTTTTGTTGGTTTCTTGTGGACTCACCGCCGCGCTTTCGAAGGTCCCGATGTGTGTATTTATTTCACGGGCGCCTTTTTATGACCATGTTGCTTTTTCGGGCACGGGCATATTTTTTGGCCTTTGACGGAAGTTGTTGATGCCCCCAGTGCTATTTGTGTGGGCCCCGGCGCGTGTTTTCTGTGGTCGACGCGATTTTTTTTTGGATCTCTTCTGATTTTTCCGAGCCCGTGTCGCTTTTCTGGTTCCCCGCGTTTTTTTTTTGCCCCTAGTGCGATCTTTTTTTCGGGGACCCGAACGTTTTTCAATCCTCAAGTGATTATTTGTGTCTGGGATTTTTTTTGTGGCTCCAGAGCTATTTTCCAAAGTCAGATCGATTTTTAGTGGTCCCTGCTTTTTCGGGGTCCCAAGTTAAATTACTTTGTGTCCCGTTGTGATTCTTGCGTCCCCCGCTGTGTTTATTTGAGCCCTGCCGTGTTTATTATTTGTGGCCCAGAAGCAAATTTTTGATGCCCCTGACGCACAATTTTTTTCGGGCCCGAGCGCGTTTTGGGGCTTAGGCGATATTTTTTCCTGCATATTTCGCCAAGTAAGTCCAGCTAGCAGCTCGACAGAACACATAATACTTATCTGGGCAAAGAAGGAGCGGAAGTCTTCGATTCTTTTCTTGCAGAAGAAAAAAGAAAAACGATGCACTCAAACCCTAGGTCATGTAGCGTCACCAACCTATCGACCCCCATTAATCGGCAGCGAACTCGGTAACCCCGTCCCGGTTGTGTGGATTTCAGCCGACGATCTTGCTATGAAGAGTCGAAACCCCTATGGACCGAGTCCCGCGACCCTTCTGGGTCATGTCGCATTGCTGTCAACGTCAACGCTATATTGAACTCTCAGTTAAACGATGCGGATAAAATGATATTGCGCGATTGGTTGCTGGATCACGAATCATGGTGTACGATATCTCCCTTCTTCTTTGTTGCAGGTCATATTCTGCCAGTACGTTCATATACATCCACTGAGTGAGCAACGAAGGAAGCAGCGAGGTTTCCTCAATATATTTGCTGCAAAAAAACATCGTTGCAACCATGCCACCAATCAAATTGTTGATCTGTGGTAACATAGACGGCAAGTTTAACCAGGTATTTAAACGAGTAGAAAATGTGAACAGGAAGAACGGTCCGTTCGAGTTCATGTTGTGTTGCGGAACCTTCTTCGGCGGCGCCAACTCCGACTGGGCCGCCTACCGGGAGGGCACCCGCCGTGTACCGATGCCCACCTACGTCCTGGGCTCGACCAGCAGCCTGTCTCGCGAACTGGTCGACAAGGACTCCGATGAGCTGTGCCCCGACGTGGTTGCACTGGGCGACCGCGGTGTGTTCACAACGTCCAACGGCGTCAGCGTGGCCTACTTGGCACCCTCATCTGGCACCGATCCGACCAGCGCCGACGTGCGCGCACTCGAGCAGGCCGTGACGGTATCCCGATCGGCAAGCGTCGACATCCTCATCACCACGGCCTGGCCGCGGGGCGTCACGCGGTATGTGGCCACCCCTCCCGGCGTGTACTCCATGGAGACGGGTTCAGTGGCGATGGCGCGCCTCCTGTACGCCACCCGTCCGCGGTACGTGTTTTGTGGTGGCCTCTCCTTACATTACGAACGTCTCCCGTACCGTAACCACCAGGTCCTGCGCGACCAGCAGAGTCACGTTACGCGCTTCATCTCCCTCGCGGCCGCCTTCAACAGCGACAAACAAAAATGGCTGTATGCGTTCGCGCTGGAACCGATGGCCAAGATGACACGCGCCGAGCTGGTAGCGCAGCCAGCTGATGTAACAGAGTGTCCCTTCGACGAGAAAGAGATGGCGACAACCGCGGCCGGTGGCGATGGCGCGTCACAACAGTTCTTCTATAACATGCCAGAATCTGGAGAGTCCGTCTCCAAACGGCGGCGACAAGGACCTCACGATGAGAAACCAAAGACTCCGTGCTGGTTCTGCCTGGCTTCTCCTGAGGTGGAAAAGCACCTGGTGGTAAACGTTGGTGACTTGTGTTACCTGGCGCTGGCCAAGGGTGGTTTGGTGCCCAATCACGTGCTAATCCTTCCCGTGGAACACGTGCGCGCTTCCACAGAAGCGGACGATGCGGTGTGGACGGAGATCGGCGAGTACAAGGAGCGGCTGCGACGGCTGTTCGCGGCCGAGGACAAAGCGGTGGTGTTCTTTGAGAGGAATTACCGCCAGTCGCACCTTCAGATCCAGTGTGTGCCGGTACCGGCGCGGATCTCGTCGGCACTGAAGGAGGCGGTACAGGACCACTGTGACAGCCAGAACGTATCGCTCGACGAGCTGCCGCCACTTGCCGACGTGCGACAGCTGGCGCGGCCCGGTGCACCTTATTTGTATGTGGAGCTGCCCAGTGGAGACAAGCTGTTCCACAGAGTGGAGAAGAAGCTGCCGCTTAGCATTGGACGGTCCATGCTGGCCTGTCCGCCGCTCCTGAACATTCCGGACAGAGTGGAGTGGAGGGACTGTGAACTTGGTATAGACGAACAGACAGCCATGGCAAAGGAGCTAAAGACTAAGTTTAAGAAGTTTATGTGAATTTGAAATGCATGTCGCATGTTCTCTTGTCCATCGTTTCATGCTGCACGTCTTGCACAAATTACGTGTGATCATTGTCCAATAAACTTCGCATCGTCTTGAACGGTCATGTTTGGCTCTTCGTCTGGAATGAATATCCACATCTCCAGATAAGGTTTATTTGAATTGAATGCTGGAATTCCAGACTGAAGCATGCATGTGCTGTATCCAGAATTTAAGGCATTGTGAAAAGAATACACTTGGTTTCGTATCCGTTGTTTTAAGCGGTGTCCGCCCTCCGAAGTGTCCTGCTCTCCCTGGTACCCTGTCCTATATAGTACTACTTAGTCCTACTTAGTAATGGTTGTAGCCTGCTATCGTCAGCGTCCTGTCCCCTTTAGTGTCCTCCTGAGTGCCATACCCACCCTCTTGAGTGTCCTCGGTGCACTACCCTCTTTCGGGCCCATCTATATTTCATACTGAGTACCCGCGCTCCTTAGTGTTCTGCTCCATTAACCACCCTTCTTAGCGCCCTGTCATACTTAGTGCCTAGGTTCACTTAGTGCCTTGCACCCATCAGTACCCTCTTAAGTGTTCTACCGTCTTTAGTGCCCTACTGTTCTTTTTGTACCATTCTCAGCAGTGTCCTGTCCTTGGGCATCCTTTCCTACTTAGTGCCTTCGTCCGAAGTGGCGTTCACGCGGTTTTATGTATAAATGACTGAGTTATGGGCGCTATATGACCTGTGCAGTCGATGCGCCTCTAAGCCAAAATAACATTAACATCCTACTTAGTGCCTTGCCCTGCGGGATGCTCTGTTCGCCTTAATGTCCTACCTCCTTCGGTTCCCTGTCGTCATAAGTTTCCTCTTCAGAACCCTTTGAAATGAAATGCCCTAGGGCGATAAACCGCCTTAGAAGGGCGGTTTAGCGCCCTTCTAGATGTCGTACTGAGTCAGGAGCGGATCCAGGAATTGTCATGGGGGTGGGGACACATGTTCAGATGGAAGGAAGGGCATTGACTTCACTTCGAAAGTACCTGTAGGGTCGTCTTTGTCTTCCGGGAAGCGCCTATGCGTAAACAAAAATCGAGGGGTGATGCACTCGAGCCTTCCCAGACGGGCGCCTTTTCCCAGCCGGAACGGCGTCACCTTCCCGGGTAGGGGTGGGGGGCTCAGTGTCCCCCCCCTACCCGGACTCATTGTATCCGCCCCTGTACTGAGTACCGTGCTCTCCTTGTGCTATATACCATCTGGGATATCCTCAGGAGTGCCCTACCCTCCTTAGTGTCCTTCCATCCTTTCCAGAGTGCCCTAACACTATTTTAACTTGAATCCATTTTTTCGACTATAATATAAAGCCAGTACCCAGGGGTGCCGTTTTGTATACTTTTGGAATGGCTCAAGTAGCTCCAACAAGGAGCTGAGCTATCCCAATGGTTTTGAAGAAGAAAATGACCATCAGAGCACCGGTGCCGGGGTGGGTTTCAAGAGCAACAAGGGTAAACATAAGCCCTTTTCACGACGGCCAATAAGCACCAGGATGCAATGTCGATGACTTCGTCTAGTATGAATGGCATATTATTAAAATATATGCACTTTATCTGTAGATATTAAATCTTTCGAAAGTTCTACATATCAGACAATAAATTAAATATAAAACTCAACCAAAGTATTCAAATAGCAGCACTGATTTGAAAAGAAGCACTTGACTCACAGAAACGACTAGCCAATCTGGCAGCATCTGGCACCATGGCGCGCGATTTGAGAGTTGTCGGATAAAACATAAATTTGCAATTGCATTACCAGCAAACGTACAATATGGGGGAGGAAGTAGTAGTAGATATCATGCTGATAATTTTTATTTTATTTTACGTTTTATTTCATGGATGTGAAGTAACTGTATTATGGATAAATATGAAAATACATCATTTCCAGATGGTACGATTCCATCTTGACGCTCCCGAAAATATTATATTCTCTCCATTTTACAAGCGGGTTGTTCAAATGCCGTCCACTGCAAATCACCATACGAGGCTCAGTTCTTAAATGTCGTTTTAACATACTACCTACATACATACCTGAATAAGATCCAGTGAATATGGGATTCGGTAACGGCTGACGTGTGCGTTTCAGATGGGGGGGGGGAGGGAGCGAGACTCCTTTTAGTGGATTCCTTTCAGTCAACGCCATAATGCTGATGTAAAATGACTGCTTAAGGGCGGTGTTGCACCCTGGCACCCCATACGTTCCGGCACCTCCACAAAATTACGTGGATCCCCACCCCCAAGCAAATGTCAAAAGGGTTTGAATGCAATTCACCAGGTACCTCACGAGTGGGGGAGGGGCAGCGGGGGCCTCGGCCCTTCATGGAACCCATCGGTAGAGCTACTTTCAAAAAGTTTTAAGATAACACCTATTGGACGTATACCCACCTTCCCCCACTTCTTCCTGGCTGGTCATCCCCCCCCCCACCCCAAGAGTAAGTTCTGGCCATGGATATATTTAGTGGGGGGGGGGGGGCGAGAGCACCTACTAGTTCCTTCACTTTTCGGCCAGGACCTCGTTGACTGCAGACAAGACCAGGGTGGTCGAATGCACCTCACTCTAGACATTTTCATCGACGGTGCCTTTCGGAGTACAAAGGACACCCTCCACCAGGATCGAGTGCGTCCCCCTTTAATTTTTGCAGCAGAATGTACCCTTCTAAGCAGGGTTGTTGTTTTGTATACTTTTGAGGGGGAAAGTGCCCCCTCAATGATGGCTTTGCCCCCCCCCCAAATAATTTAAACTTTTAACATAGGACCTTGTTGAGTGTACCCCTATCCATTTGGGCCTGCCCATTGCCTTCATGTATTCCCCCCCCCCCCCCCATGATTAAAAAAATAAACACCCATGCTAAGCAAATCTGTATGTACCCATTCTGGGACACTGGGATGCATCCCTTATTAAAATATTCTCAATCGGTGGCGCCCCTCCAAGCTGGCGCAACCTGATAATCGCGCTCCCCCCCCCCCCCACACACACTTTTCCCATCTTCGTGCATAACTTGGCTCGAGCGAGCTGCACAGTGGAATTGCGGAGCGGGAGGCGTACAGCGATGGCGCGAGCACGCTGTTGATGGCGAGCGATGTGGATGTAAGTGTTGCACACGATGAATGTTTTAATGGCGTTTCTAACGTAATGTGAACATCTCTACACTGCAATGTCTTGTTAAATGCCATTGGCCAGCGTCCCAAAATATGTGCCTCACCAGGTTGCTAGTACCCTTGCATTAGCTGTGTTCCTTTGATTATGACTTACGGAAAATACAAGTCGTCGACAATTGCCATGGAGCTGACAATTGACATGGATATTTATGCAAGCGACCGAGTGATAATTTAAGCCTCGTTGTTACCACACATTAATGTGTAAAGTATCGAGCTTGCAGGAGCGAGATTCACGAGCAGCCGGAATGTGACCTGATCTTGTCAGTAATTTTGTTCATACAATTTCGTTGTATCCTCCGAAGGAAACTCAGTTTAGTATCGGCCCTTCAACCACTCCTCGCCACCAATCTGTCCGGCCGGGTGCTCGCGTGCGTGGCGGCAGCCTTCGACCCAGTTCCTGTCGCACACCAGTACGGGGGGACCGGAGCCGATCACCTGTCGCGCTGCACGGCACAGCCGACGACGGCGGTGCCGCGCGGCGAGCCAGGCCAGGCGGCAGCGCCACCAGCCCCGCCGACCAGCCCGCCAGGTCGAGCGCAGCCGACGCCGGCGGTGCCGCGCAGCGAGCCAGGCCAGGCGGCAGCGCCATCAGCCCCGCCGACCAGCCCGCCAGGTCGAGCGCAGCCGACGCCGGCGGTGCTGACCAGCCCGCGAGGCCAAGCGACAGCGCCGCCGGAAACGGTCCAGTGAATGCTGGTCTTCGAGCGGAGCGTCGCAGGCCCCGACGTCTGCGTCCCGACGACATCGATAACCGGATCCTGGGCATTCTGGATCGCATGGACGCAAGGGGAGAGGAAACATTGGCCCTAGAGAGTCAAAAAGTTGGGCTACTGCGGCAGCAGGTGGAGACGGATCGGCGCCACCTCGCTACCATGGAGCGCCGAGAGAGCGAGATTAAAGCTGTTTTTCGCGCCATTATCAACCGACAAGATGATCTGGACTGAGCTTTTCCTTGCTATTGTTGCTGAGTTTCACAACCACGTGTTTTCCGCCCCATCTCGTCTGTTTCACCCATCCTGCATACACGGCATACACGTTAAGTCAATGTATGTCTACATTTTTACATTCAGTTATCAAACGACAAGTTGGCCGCCCGGTGTGGGCGGACAGCGGGACGTCATACCATGGTGGTGGCGACGGACAGCATTGATGATTAGACAAGATCGCGATTACCTGTTCTCGGTTGGCTAAGAGTCCGAAAAAACTAAAAAGACCTCAACTAGTGGAAAATTGCATGACTTCTACTCGCTAGACATATTCTGGCTGGATTACCGAGTCCACCTGCGACCAATCAATGTGAGAGGTTGACAACCCTATATGACCTAGTAATAGAATGCATCATAAAAGAACCCACGGTTGTTCTTCGTTGGACAGATTATAAACAAAACTATGCTTGCCGCGGTTATCTCGAAAAGTTCACATGTCCACGGCGAATAATCCCAATGAGCGAATCTGACATCACTGCATACCGAGGGAGGGCACGTCATTCATCAATTCAGCTATACACGCGCGCACGAATGAATTAAGCGAATACAAACGAACCAATGAATCTAACATAGCAACCTAGCAATCTAAGCATAGCAATCTAACATAGCCTCCCAAAATCGGCCACCTCGCAGCACCAACCGCCTCCTGCGGTGTGCCACTCTTCGGGCCAAAAGAATGGGCATAGTATGCTGCTGATGGTGGCCACCAGCATCTTCCAGCTCCCTCATGTGGGCTTCAGAGAGCCTTTTCAACTGCTTAATTTTGATGTGGATGACCAAAAGAATGAACAAACAACAGCACATGAACATCTCAATGGGATCCCTGATTCACTACCTATCTGTGGAAGAAAAACATATGGGTAAATATAACCAATAAATCATAATGGAGAAATAAAACAGATGTTGGCAGACCTTGGGCACCACCACATGTTCCCTATCACAGCCACAGTCAAATGGATTTGATATGCTTTGAACAAATTATGATTCACATTTGTTTTCTTCAGGATGGATAATGACATACGTTTCTTAGAAATGAAGAGGAAACAGGTGGCAATAGCTAGATACTGATGCATCAGAGGGTGATGCATAATAGGCAGTATTGCCTTATTCCTCTTGATTCCAAACAAATGTATTAGTACAAATGGTCATTAGTCAAATTGAATGATAAATGGACACCCTTCAACTCATTTTGGCATACCTTAAGCTAGGGGAAGAGTGGGGGCATCTGAACATGTTCTGTTTCCCGAACACCTACCTTTGGATGTCTCCCACATCATGTTCAGTGCATAAATAACAAAAAGATGGTGGCATTCATAAATGATGGACCTGTTTCTACCAAAATATGAAGGTCTCATCACATAGTTCTACAGATTCTTTGTGTATGGAGCTAGTGAAGTTCATAGGCACAATTTTTGGACATCCAAGAGCAGTTGGCTTAAGGAAACAATAAGGAAGTGACTTTCAATATTACTTTGCAATTACACCGGCATTTTTAGTGGCTACTAATAACTTGTACCACAATAGCTACAGTGAGGTAATCCTGCACAACATTTTCGTGTTCAGAATACGGCACACCACTACAAAATAACTTCTAAATTTGCTCTATGCAAGTGGTTAGAGGATTTTCATTGAAAGGAGCTGTTCGAATATTGGTAGCTTGTTCATTTTTGTGCTCAGTAAACACAGTACAATTACTGGTTCAGCTATACAGAAGCAGCAGTAAAGCTATTTGGTGCATGATGCCTTAAGAGTTCAGAAACCCCCATCTTCCCCTATACAGGTACACCATAAAAGCACAAGTCTGCAAAACTTAATTAGTTTATAAATTATTGGAAACAACCAAAATAATGTTTTTCTTCAATATTTCAATATCTAACACTCGTATAATTTGCATGCATCCAGTACAAGCATTTCTTTAATTGCACATAACAGAAGCCATTGCAAAATACCTGCCATAGCATGATTGTCATCATACCTACTTGCTGCTCATAGCCAACATCATATAATTTCATAAAACTAGTGCACACCATTCAAAATTTGCAGTTCAGTTGTTAAATCCACTTACCAATCACTATACATAGCAGTTAGTTATTTTGGCTTAAGGGAATATACATAGGAGCAAAACAATTGTATTCATATTCAGACGGAGCTGTTACAATTCAGAAAACCCAGTTTGACACCAGTAGGAGTTTAGATAATGCAAATACCACAAGAAAACGAAGGCGTGGAATGATACTCTACACCCACCAGAAACCCTAAACCAGAATATTTTTTGTTGTTGAAATACTGGTACAAAAGGTACCTTTGTGCATTTGGGTATTATGGTGCACTACTTTGCCCCACATTTCCTAAATTGCGAGGGGTACCAATTGACCCTCGTCTCTGAACATCATACTCGAAAGAAAGAACAAATAATTAATTCTTCAAAACAGCACCAAAAGACCACAACACGTCCACAATATGCGCATCTGAGACAAACTCACTTATTAGCCTGCCTACGATATTTCAGCCGTAAATGATGCAATCGGAGCACAAATGGTGACGTCATTTTTTGAAACGTGGATTATGATTCGCCATAGCAATCGTAAAGAGCCAATCACATACCGCAGTTGGAGATGGCTGGCGATATAGATCAGAGCGGTCAACTGCTCGGAAAACTTGGCATTTGAAGACCGCTGAATTCGACAAACAGCTGTTGTCATCGAGTTTACTTCCGAAGTCAGGCTCGTGTGGTCTGACTTCCAGTTTTCCGACTAGATGACGTCCCAGGTGCGGAAGTAGGTGTATATTTTCAGGGTTTGTGCATAAACAAGCTATTGCTAGTCGAAAAACTTGTCGTATTAGGTAACTAGACATGGTCTATTTGTTTATTCATATATTAAATTGGTCCAATCTCCAGTTTAAAAGTTTCAAGAATAACGTAATTAATATAGTCTGACTCCGCCATTGGGATGTCATGCCGATTACTTCCCGCTAGTGCACGCGTGAAACCGCCTAATGTCTACCGATTTTTCATGATTCTGAGGCTTCATAATGGTGCAATTTGTGTCGTATATCCTGATGAAACAGCAAGTGGTGAAAATAGTTCGGTCGGAATAAAAATCAATTATGATTCGATATGTGCCATTAAATTTACACAAACGTCCTGCTAAATCTGATTAGCTACTCTGTGAAACTAGTGTACCTCGTATGCTAGATTAGTTTACCTCGTATGCTAGATGTATCGACTAACGCTGTTATAAGCATACGCCCTAAGATCTGGAATGTAACTAGCTACGTAGCAGATTTTGGTGTACCTTTTTTAAACCACTCGTATATATGTATTCATTTTCAACCTCATAATTTGCATTCTTATTCCAAAATTGCAATGATGCACAGCGATGCTAAGTAACAAACATTTTAAGTGAAGAGCTTTTCTGCACTCTGAACTAAACCAGTATAAAATAGGCAGCCTGGAGTTGACCTTCATTGACAGTTTTCGTGGTCACGCATGACTTACCTTTGGACCCATGACTGTCTGGAAAGCAGAATTAACATGGATTCGTCAATAGGCAGTGCCCACTGGCTTGCTGCAATCAGTTGGCTAAGCCCAGTAACAAACCAAGACCCTGAAAATGTAAACAAATCGATCGGAACATTTTTCCGCTTGGAGGCAGTGTAGGTTTGGGTCACTAGTTTGTGTACATCCGAGAGCTTTGGCAATCTGACGCACAGGCGATAGAACTAAAACGGGCCACGTTACTTAACGGCTTCTGACGCTCCACAGGAGAACCGCCGGGCGGGGTGGGGGGGAGTGTGCGTATAGAGGCTGCCGGACCATAGAGGTCATTTGTGCCGTCTATAAATCGACTGGGTTTTGCAAGCCAGTTTCAGGCAAGCGTATATTTATGTGAAAGGAGTTTTACGTCATAGCATATGTGACGTTCACGTGCTAAAGGTGGGGTTAGGCGGGGGACCGTCTTCCAGATAGTTTAGACGATTTTGATAAGCTTAGCTTATTTTACTCTTCCGTAAGATAACTTGTACTTTCGGGTGGTGGATGGTTGGCAAGAAAGTTAATTTTACGAGTGCCCGCATTAGTCTACTGTCCAGGAACGCCGGAGGATCTTTACCGTGCGGGCAAGAAGGTTCCCGCACCGCCTGCCGCGTGTTATAGTAGTAGTTAGTAGCAATTAGTGGCGTGCGTTCTAGTTGGGGAGGGGTGATATCATGCCGGGTTGTCTGGGTGTAATCTCTGGGGGAGGGGGAGGACAATTGGTTGTAATACGACGTGGCTTGTGCCGCATTACAAAGCTAAGAAATCTATATAATTTCAAAGGTCAAGCCGATTTCTTCGGTCGCTTCGCATTTTCTTCTTCACCAAAACCTACCCACATCTGGTATCAAGCTCGTGGTGAACCTCAAGTAACATTTCAAACCTGGACATGTCAATGTCAAACCTCAAGGTCAAATGTTACTTTTTTTCTCTAAGTTTTCACGCTTCGTCGCAATGACTTCAATTTTCATTAAGTGGGTGTCATTCAACGTGCCATGAGGTACTCTAGCAGACTGTTTTTAGAAATTAGATTAACGTTCAAAGTCAAAGGTCGAACTCGTTTCTTCGGTCACCTCACGTTTCTTCGTTTTCTCCCAAAGCTACCAAAATCCGGTATCAAGCGAAAGCCGTGATCTACCCTCAAGTAACATTTGAATCCTGGACATGTCAAGCTAAACCACAAAATCAAAGGTTAGTCTAAATGCTTCGGAGTCCTTGCTCTTCGTTACTATGGCTTCAATTTGCATCAGGTTGGGGTCATTCGACGTGGCTTGCCTAACGGTATGAAAAAGTTGAGAAATCAAAATAATTTTGTAGGTGTCAAAGGTCCGGTGTGTGTGTGTGTACAATGATTGAGTGTAATATTGTAATAGTATTGCTAGTATGTATATATGTGTAGTCCTGGGTCCGAACAATGCAGTCGCCGGGTCCGAACCGCAAACACGCATGACAGCTTTCAGTCCAACCCGCACGGGCGGACCGCACGTCCGCCCGCGGCCAGCTTTATTCTCACACTCCCCCGGCCGGGGATCTTTCGGCGCGAAAGCAACAAGCCAATCGGAAGGCACGCGTCGCCTTGGCGACGCGCGGGACCATGACGTCACCCGTCTACACTCTATAAACCTTGAAAAAGGAGTGCCCACGCACCCAACACTCACGACCAAGACATGACACCGGAGCGAAATGGCACACGATCTATCGCCACCCTGTTCGAACTATCGCCACAAGTGGTCGTCAGCAGTATGGCAACGGGTTTATCCGCAACACAAAGACTGATGTCACGACTGCGCAAGACCGTCGCAAGTCTTAATAGGGTACGCACTAGATTTCAGCACAAGGCATCTAGCACTCGCCATAGGCGCCCCAACAAGCGTTCCACAATCCGCACAGACATTACACAGTTTCACAATGTGGTGTAGACCCGAAACAAACCGCCCATCCACTAACGCATCCCGGCGGGATCCTCATTTCCGCCCAACGCCAGTTATAACAATTGGTACACTAGCATCTTATTCTAACATCGCGCAACCAGGTGCTCACATCACACACGTTTTACACTGTAACCAGCGACTGTTCTAACAACAATTCGTACACTAGCATCTTAATCTAACATCGCGCAACCTCACATCATACACGCGTTTACACTGTAACTAACGACTATTCTAACAACACCCAACCAGGAGCTCGCTTAACCCGACTCGATCGTCGCAGCACAGTTGGCGGTACACTCGGGGGAAGTCCAGGCCCGGGGTCATCTGTCTCTGACCCCACTCCCTCCACGGATGGGACAACATCAGGGCTTTCTATTCCTAAGCTAACCGTAGTGCCCGTCAACGCCGATTCTCTCCTGACAGCGGGGCACCCATCCCCTTCTTCCCTCTGAACGGAAGTTGCTTGGGTGGGACCCAGATCGCCGCTGTTACTGTCGTCACCACCAGCCGCTAACGCATCCGCGCCGAGATCCCCACTTTCCCCAACGACGCGAGTTCCGAGAGCGGTGCTTCCGGAGGAAGGATGTGAACCCCCTTCGCCTCCAGATTCCAGCACGCCAGGTCGGAATATGCCAATCGAACGGGTGGTGCGGTGACCCAGCCCCGGACACCGGGGCAAGCGGCTCCCCGAAGTCCTGCCTCGCATCATCCACACTCAAGTCGCGTCCTGCTGGCGTGTCTGTTACGCCAGCTGTACATCCAGGCACTGCATCCCTAGTCACCTGAGTCCAGTCCGGACTCGGAGCTCTAGTTCGCCTATCCTCTTCTCTAACCGAGCAACAGCTGACCTTCAGGCTGCCCCCCCCCCCCTGCAGCCATCTGGCGCACCGGCTGCATCACGTGCCGAGCGGCGCTGCACACGTGACGTACTTTTGCCACTGCATCCTCAAAAGTACTCGCTCCCGACGCGAGCACACCCTCCAATGCCTGTCCTGGGCACTCACGGTTCCGACGCTTAGAATCGCACGCAGGAGTTGCGAGTCAGTCCTTCTGCGTAGGGCCTTAGCCGTGTCCTCGAGATGCCACGTTGCTACGCGGAGTCGTTACGTCATCTCAATCAGCTGGCGCGCAGACGAGTACAGGAGACGCCTGCTAGTCTGCCGTTGCTAGGCGACAACAGCACTCTCACCAGAACCTGTATCTGGAAGGGCCGCCATCTTGCAATCGCCGTACATCTTGCTCGCGACCCCCAAACTCATCACTTGCACGCAATCCTTATGTGTAAGTGGCTGCACTCACGTGTCACACCGAGCCAAGTCATGTCACTACACACCGTTACGACAGGATTCCGACGACGCGAATCCTCCGCTCCTCAGTTCTCAGTCCGCCATAACACTCAATCGAGTCATCTGGCTTCGGTCGTGCGAGTCGGACGATCCGAAAGCTGTCAATCCGACCGCTGCCACCAATGTAGTCCTGGGTCCGAACAATGCAGTCGCCGGGTCCGAACCGCAAACACGCATGACAGCTTTCATTCAGTCCAACCCGCACGGGCGGACCGCACGTCCGCCCGCGGCCAGCTTTATTCTCATACTCCCCCGGCCGGGGGTCTTTCGGCGCGAAAGCAACAAGCCAATCGGAAGGCACGCGTCGCCTTGGCGACGCGCGGGACCATGACGTCACCCGTCTACATATGCACTTTTTCTTCGCAGCCAGTGATGGCAGGCACTCATATCCTATTTGACGAGTAGCTCCTCCAAAAAATCAGTCATTACCTGCTCGGATGGCGCTCTTATTGCTGGTTTGTAATTTACATTGCTATATTGTTCCGGACATACAAAATACGGAACCGTTTCTTCAAGTCTTCTTAATGGTTCAACCGAGGTTGTCAAATTTGCAAGAGAAGCTACACGTGAATGCGCACGATTGTATAACCAGCCGGCGTTCATAACCGCGAGAGAGCGAGTGTTCATAACCGCGAGAAAACACCTCGGTTGTTATCAGAGGTGGATCCAGGAATTGTCATGGGGAAGTATTTGTCTAGAGGGACGTCATTTCTTTGGAGGGGCGCCAATGCGAAAGTATACCTGAACGCTTTTACCTCCATGGCGGTGCCTTTTTCTCTCAGAGGGGCGCCTCTGTCTGAAATAACAAAAAAATTGAAGGGGTATACCCGAACCTTTTCCAAGGGGCTCCTTTTCTCGGCCGGAGGGACGTTACATTCCATGTGTGGGTCACACGCCCCAATGCCATCCCCTGTATCCGCCCCTGGTTGTTATTGCGGGGAGCATTTATAACGTATAAGGTTCATTTACTACCAAAGTTCATAACGTACAAAGCTCACAACGAACAAAAATAGAAATAAAGTCCAAAATGCATTGGATAGGGCGCGTTCACAATGTACAAAGTTCATAACGTACAACGATCACAACGTACAAAACTAGCTTCAGAGGGAGCGTACATAACGTCCAAAGTTCATTTAGGTCCAAGGATCATAAAGTACAAAAATAGTTCGTCAGCTGTCCGCTAGAGGAGCCAGCGAAACCCTGACGGCGAAATCTTGCGGCTGTGTCTCCGCTTTCTGTCAACAGGTGGTAGGAGTGTGCGGTTATTGGCGCATGGTACCTGGTAAATGTGCTGCCAAATGTGGTCTGGTGGTTTCTTCAGGTTTTCTCCAATTTCTCCAGAGGACGAGCACATTTCCTTAGAGGGTCGCCTTCGGTGGAAAAATTCGTTGAGCAGATGCATGGGCTGCGCTCGATAATACTAAGAGGGGCCCCTTTTCGTCTCAAAGGGGCGCTTTTTCCTCCGAAAAAGAGCGCCTTTGGCTCACAAATTCGTTCCAATATTTCGAAGCACAATACAGCAAGAAACCACCATGAAACCACGGTGAATCCAGATCATCAGAACCACTTCCAATAGATCCAGGGATCATATTCTGGCGTTATTTCCACATGGGGATGCCAAAAAGTGCATGACGGCAGAAAGTAAAAGAGAAGGGTATACCACATTGCGTATATGTCAGGGCAGCACGAAACCATCATGAAATAATTGCAGTGAATCCAGATCATCAGAACCACTTCCAATATCTCCAGGGATCATATTCTGACGGTATTTCCACATGGGGATGACAAAAAGTGCATGACGGCAGCAAGTAAAAGAGAAAGTTATACCATATTATGTATACTTTAGGACAGCGTGAAACCACCATGAAACAATCGCAGTGGCTCCAGATCATCAGGACCTATTCCCATGGATCCAGGTATCATATGCTGACGGTATTTCCGCATGGGATACAAAAAGTGCATTACAGCAGAAAGTAAAAGAGAAGGTATGTTAATATGTATATGTTAGAGCAGCAAGAAACCACCATGAAACCATCGCAGTGGCTTCAGATCATCAGGATCTCTTCCAATAGATCCAGGGATCATATTCTGGCGGTATTTCCACATGGGGATACCAAAAAGTGCGTGACGGCAGAAAGTAAAAGAGAAGGTTATATCACATTATGTATACGTTAGCACAGCGTGAAAACTCCATGAAACAATCGCAGTGGCTCCAGATCATCAGGACCTCTTCCCATAGATCCAGGGATCATTTTCTGACGGCATTTCCACGTTGGGATGCCAAAAAGTAAAGGTGAAGGTTATACGGGTATAAGGGAAATATTCGCATATAAGGAAGGTTATGGAGATAAGAAATAGGAAATATTCGCGCATAAGGTTATATAGATTTTAAGCGTGTCAATCCTTTCAGCATACAAATTTTACAAAAGACGAGGGACCATGCCAACATAAAAATATATGAGTCGATCGGTATTAGGGATAGGAACCCAGCCTTGAACAGCAATGTAGCATCGTGGTTTGTATTGTGGTTTTGTGGCAATGTCGTGCAATGTTGGCAATGTTGTGGCAGTGTCGTTCAGTTTCGTTTGTCGGTTGCCTGGTGGCAGGCAAGATTAACCACGTGCTGTTTTAGTGATAAGAAGGTGAATTTTGCATGTTTGTGATTCTGACGAAATGCCGTTCATGACAGCTTAATCGCTCTGACATACGGGCACATAATACAATATAGGCAATGTGTTTTTAACTTCAAAGAGGTCACATTAAATGTCCTTGCTCTATCTTACTATGCTCCTTGCAGCCGCCCTTGAACACATTGAACAATTCTGCATTATTCACCAGGATACGTTAGTGCATGCACTATTTTACCCCAATCCACCCTTAACAAACCTACCCTGAGCCGTCTGGCACCATGTTTAAAACGATCTAGCGGACATGCGTTAGCTTGTCTACGGTTATCACTCCCTACATGAAAGCCGAAACATCGAATATTATGGTCAGAATATAGCCCCATGTGTGGTGCCAACATGTTACTGGATTACGCCAGATATTTAGCGAACAATACAAATAGGCTCCAACACTATAACTACGAGACAAAAGTAAGAGAGGAAAAACATAAACTTCAGCATCAATTTCCAACCGCAGAATAGAATGTTACTATACGAAAATAGATCGGAGCTTTTCACTTTATCGCATGACGTATAACAAGACTTAACGTGTGACTGCATTGTGCAGAAACTTCACCACTGCTGAACTGATTAGACCGAGGTGCTTTAGATGTGCGCACATATACTCAGTCAAACATGAGTAATTCTTCCCTTGAAAGTTCAGAAAGATTATCTGGCCTGGTGGTCGCTCAGACATAAAAAGCAGTTACTTCGCACAACAAGAGCTATCTATCCCAAGATATAAAGGGATATTCCGACACGGCATGAGTAAATGAGAACCAACCCGTAATGCACGCAAACTGCACAGGCAATCACTAGAGGCAGATTATAATTTAATTACGGGTAACCGGTTCTCGCAGGTGAAATGTACATTTCCGGTAACCGGACAAATGTACATAAAGGAAAAGTACGTATGGCAGATGTGCGTACACAAATATATGCAAACAAATGTACGAAGCAAAAATGTACGTGAACGTAAAAGTATGTAAGTGCAAGTGCATGTAAACGTAAATGTACGTATGATCCATTGTACGCACTTTTGCGCATATTTACCTTTGCGTTTACGTACATTTGGTTAGGTACATATGCCATACGTGCATTTTCTCTAATGTGCATTTCCTCTTACGTGCATTTACCATGAGTACATTTGTCATATGCACTTTTGTGCTAAGGCATATCTGTGCTTACGTACATTTACTATACTTACTTTTCTGCACATGTACATTTGCCTACATGCATTTGCACCTTTGATGCACACATACACATGTTTATGCACACATGCATGCACATTTGAAACACATACAATTGAAGCACGTTCTTTTGAAACGTGTACTTTTGAAACACGTTCATTTGAAACCCGTATATTTGAAACGCGTACATTTGGTTACGTACATTTGCTTACGTACATCTGTCGTACGCACACTTAGATTTGGGTTACGTAAATTTGCATTTACACACATTTGCTCTCACGTACTTTTGCGTTTAAGTGCATTTGCGCTTACGCACCTTTACTCTTATGTACATTTGCTGTGTGCACGTATTTCAGTTTACGTGCGTTTGCGCCTACATGCATTTGAGCTTACGTACTTTTGCGCTTACGTACATTTGTGCTTACGTACATTTGCGCATACGCACATATGCCATTACGTACATTTGCGCTTACGTACTTTTACGCTTACATACGTACATTTTCACTTACATACATTTGCGCATACGTACATATGCCATTACGTACATTTGCGCTTACGTACTTTTACGCTTACATACGTACATTTTCACTTACATACATTTGCGCATACGTACATTTGCGCTTACGTACATTTGTGCTTGCGTACTTTTGCGCTTACGTACTTTTGCGCTGACGCACTTTTGCGCTTACGTACATTTGCCCCTACGTACTTTTGCGTTTACGTACTTTTGTGCTTACATACATTTGCGCTTGCGTACATTTTCACTTACGTACATTTACGCATACGCAGATGCCCATGCGTGCATCTGCGCTTACATATATTTGCTCTTAGGTACATTTGCTTATGTACCTTTGCCATACGCGCATTTGCTCTTACGTACATCTGCCATACGTACATTTTTAATATGTACTTTTTCGCTTTCGTACGTCTGCGCTTACGTACATCTGCCATGCGTACTTTTGCGCGTACGTACATTTGCTTAAGTATATCTGCCATACGTACATTTGTCCTTACCTACATTTCTGCCTAGACTCACATTCCCACGGCTTCGCGGCGCGAACCGGCGACTTAGACGCGCCACAGACCCTGCGCTTTCTTTGTTCCTTTCCCAGACAGCTGATCAATGGCGTCACCAGCGTATGACTAGGCGGCATATTGCAGACGGGAAAATGCAAATATTGCGTGAGTAACACAGTGCAATGAACATTTTAAGCTAACCGTGAAATCGAATACAAATAGGTCTGAACAGTATATTCGTGCTCCGCATCCGCCACTGCGCAGCATATCTGTTTCCCACGGGACGACGGCCAGCGTTGCCGAGCTCTGGAAAGCTAACAATGCCGGCACGTGGGCACGCTTCTTGATGTAGCTGCGGTTGCTGTGCTGCTGCTCTTTCCATTGCCATAAAGTAGAACGTAATATCTATGTTTGCTTGGCCGTTAGGTGGTGGGCCCTTATTCGTGTTTTATTCTTGTTTATTACCTTTTATCTTTTAATCCCTTCTTCGTGTGTATTCGTGTTCAGTCGTGTTACACACCTACCGCCCTCATATGTGCATGAGTGTTCTTCATGCTTGCGGTGTGCTCTGCGCATGACTACATTGCATTGTGTATTGTGTACCTTGTATTCTGACCATTGCATGTCTGATGAGCCTATTTCACGAAATATTCACATACGTTTCCTTTTGATTTGAAGCGTGCCTCCCATTCAATGACAGAAAGAATGGGAAGTCATTGAAACTGGATATATCATCACATAATATTTATGCTAGCATTGCATCTCGTGATTCGTAGTTACCCTGAAGATGGTCAAGGCTGGTTGAAACGTCGACAAAGTAACATAACGTCAAATCATGATTTCCTCCGGGGATGTATCGTAACCTCTAATGTATCATAACCCCTAATGTATCACAACCCCTAATTTGCTAACCACTAATGTATCATAACCTCAAATGTATCATAACCTCAAATGTATCATAACCCCTAATGTATCATAACCTCAAATGTATCATAACCTCAAATGCATCATAACCTCTAATGTGTCATAACCTCTAATGTATCATAACCTCAAATGTATCATAGCCTCAAATGTATCATAACTCCTAACGTACAAAGCTCTAATATCAGCTGACGACGCCGGGCCATGGCAGGAGATTTTCGTCCGTACGGAGGTCCTACGTTCTTCTGGACTCTGCCTAGCGGCGCCAGTGAAAGGAACCTGATGTTGGTATATTCTCCGCTAGATGTCCGCTTCATTAGTTTTACAGCGCCTGGATGCTGCCAACTTTGGAAATTTGCAGATCTTGGTGAAATCTGGTGGTTTTTGCTAGGGTCCTTTTGGAGGAAAAAAGGGAGCGCAATGGGGCACGTCAAAACTTTTCTCGGCAGATGGCAGGGCAACCGGTCCAGTCCAACTGAAGATTCCTCAGCACATCCCTGTGCTCACCCCTGCACCTTGTTTTTTTCTCCATGTGTGTTGATTATAAGTATTTCCTCCTATGTGGGACTAATTTGCTGAGCAGACATGGTGGCAATGATATTTAAAAAATGTATGCAGTTTGTTGGTGTTTTTATGTCATTGAAGTAGGTAAATTCATTCGAATATTGAATATTACATTTTAATAAAAGCTTCTAATTTAGCACCATGCCACCATAGATCCCATAGTCCCATAGAGCATCAGCAAATCATGGAATGCTAACTGTTAATGCCCATGCAGCATATCAAGCGGTGCATGTGTATAAGTCAACAATGCAAACTTGTTTTATTATGTGATGCAAAGGTGTGCAATGGCAATGCACTAATCATGCACTTTCCTGACTGCGGGACCTCCCCCCTCGCTGGCATGGAGTGAGAGATGCTGACACTAAATAACCATTACAGTTGAAAGCATTGTTAACTAACACAATAATAGTTATTATTTTTAATTATGCATCTTAAAGCATTTTTTACAAATGGTACATTGTAATGGCAGACATATTCATGGTTACTGGTTCTTCAAGCTCTGCTGTCTGCTGACTGGTCAAGTTCACTCCCAGTGACAAGCATGACTGTGAGCATCCTCCGGCAGGTCATGCCGCGTCCTCTGGACGATGTGTCCGGAAGCTGCAAATGTCCGCCCAGTGCAGTGCCTGTGTATAATGGTGCCACCTGCCCTCTTCCCCAGGTTTGAAGCGACGCTTGAACGAGACTTGTTACCCTGCTGCGCCCATGGGTGATCAGCCTCTTCGTCGGCTTTAACCTGTCGTCTTTCCTATGTTTGAGGAGGCGCTTGAACGAGACTGGCCACCCTGCTGCGCACATGGGTAACCAGCCTTTTCGCCGACTTTAACCTGTCATCTTTCCCAGATGTGTGCAATTTTATAGTTGTGTGCTATTAGCAAGACAAGTGTTATTAGCATGAAAAGGCACCAAAGCTATTGATGCAAAAGTGCATGCTTGATATGCCTTGTATTATTTTCACATACTTGTGCTGAATAAAATGTGTGTCTTTGGTGCTGTATCCCAAATAAAAGTAAAACCACCTCTTAGAACACCACCTTGACGTTGGTGAGGTGACTTGTGTGCTTCTTGCAAGGCAGCCGAAGGCTTCCGTTCTTCTAGTCTTGTAGGAGCCAGACCGAGCGTGTTCCACCCTTTCTTGTCATGAACCCCTGGAATACGATGAGGGAAACCTCAACTATCTGTGCACCAAAAGACCAGAAGAGGTTTTGAAACTATGGGATGCTTCAACGTCGGTTGTTGCCTTTTGACTCCTGGCCTCTTGACAAAATTTGTCGTCCCATTCTGTGCTTGCTTTCTTCATATCCTCCGTTTGAGTCTGTGATGTCTGCTGTAGACGACATGGGTACCAGCCTTTTCGCCGACTTTAACCTGCCTTCTTTCCCAGGTGTGTGCAATTTCATGGTTGTGTGCTATTAGCAAGAAAAGTCATGGCTGTAAGCATGGGTGTAACCTTTGGGGGCTGGGGGGGGGGACATGTCCCCCCCCCCATTTCAGAAAAGTGGCGATTTGTCCCCCCCCCCCCACAAATTGTTCCGCTCTCACCGTGTGACCGGCAGCTCGACGAACTTGTAGTGGCCCTTGTCTCCTGGTTTGTCCCCCCCAATTTTTTTCTTTTCAAAACCGTGTTCAAAACCGTGGTTCAAACCCATGGCTGTAACGCACCAAAGCTATTGATGCAAAAATGCATGTTTGATATGCCTTGTACTATCTTCCCATACTTGTGCTGAATAAAATATGCATCTTTGGTGTTGTATCCTAAATAAAAATGAAATCAACTCTTGGAACGAGACTGTATGGCATGTCCCATTCAATTTTCGTATAGACATTTCCAGTTGTACTTGATCATGATATTTAATTGCAAAATGGCCAGGTACTCTGGGTCTGCGACATGCAATAATATTTCGTCGTATCTTGTCAGGTGCTTTCCTGTTTGAATCCATACTGCTGTATAGCTTGCATTGCAATAGCATTGCAGTTGAATATAGTCAGCATGTCCTTTAGCAGCCGGTTGAGTAGTTGCTACAGTTACTTTATCAGGTATTACTGCCAGTTGTAACCAGCATTACGGCAACCTCGGACGGAGCTGTTATGACACCTGGTATCGGTGCTGCTGCTTGGAGAGCTGCGGGGGAGCGGCTACTGCTGGGACAGCTCCCTGTGGCACAGCTGAATATGGCGGAGTTTCTGATGGCCCTCCTACTGCCGTCGGTACTGCTGGTGTTCGCGGAGCTCGGATAGTATTGCCGCTACTGCTGTCCTGGTCTTTGTTCTTCATCTTTGTCCCAGTTTTGTGATGATATGTTACTAATTACAGTGCTACAGTAACATTGATGTAAAAGACTCGCAATCGGACGTTCAGACGCGATGACCACAGTGCCATCGGATTAGTGCTGATCTGTCGTGATGTCAGGGATGTGTGGACTGTGGAGGGCTGTTCGAAATGTATCACGCGCGGCTGGCACCTGCACATTACGACAATTACGAATTGTCCCAGACATTGTCACTTGTCATAAAGTGCTGAATTTGTGTCATGGTTGGCCCAATTCGTCTCAGAGTCCAGAGATGTGTACTGCATGTTTTGGCTTGATTGGCAAATAGGCTGGTGTACCCCTCAATGAGGCAAAGGTTTACGGGTTTGCTTGTAACGCTAATGCAGTCGTATTTTACTCATTGAACTGGAGCCATTCCTCTGTGCATGACATCGTCACTATCGTCAGCCATGGTCTGTAGGTGGTATTCTGATAACCGAACACTGCCAGGGCAATCCTGTTTCGCCTACAAACACTTTTTCTTTCTGTTGTCAAGATGCAGACAAGATCGTGTTCTTGCAATTGTGTTGTACGGACTGGCGAAACGTAATTAGGCACATCGAGCCGGGCAAGTCCTTGTGTGACCTGGCGTGTATACAATTATAATTTCCTCAAAACCGGAACGTTAAGCCATTTTGTACTGTTGAATGCCGGACAGAGTTAAAGCGATGCACGTTCAATACAACATGTGTGGAAACATGTGGCAAAGGTATATTTCATTTATATTAGCCACCACGAATCATGCGCTATTAGGACGATTGTATCCAGACGACGGAGGTGTCGTGTGACAATGTTAGGCGTCGGGTTGGTTTAAATGCAGACCGAACACGCCTGGCTCTCCTCACAGCGTGTTAACACGCGCCCTGGAGGGCCTCTGAAAATTACGCGCACTGGAGGGGGGAGGGGGCGGATTCCGCCCCCACCCCCCTAAGATCTCGGCTCACATGAAAGCTAGAGTTACGACACTTTCAGGGTAGATGGGTACGATGGTAACCTCTATTGTGTGCAAATTGCATGACCCTAGGTCTATATCTTCAAGGTCAAATGAGGTCAAGTAGGTTAATTTTGCTTGTTTTGCGTGCCTTGGCTTGACAATGTCCATGATATTAGCAACGCATTCGCATTCGCATTCAGTATCCTATTCGCATACTCTCCGAATTCGTTCATTTTTCAGGATATGATCTTCGTCGCTTGCAAAAGTAAGGTAAACAACGATTCTTCCGTAGGACGAGCGGTTCGATCTCCAGAGGTCGAGAGAGGTCACTCGGGTCAAAAACGGTGTACCGTATAAAATTCGAAGTATTCGAAATTCGAAGCTATCCTTACCGTCTGCTTAGCTCTGCGCTGATGCAGATATGAAGGTAAGTGCATAGAGTTTGGCAACATGTTGATGCGCATTGCTGTGACTTCACTGGGATGAACACCAGTTGCCAATGTCACCTTATTTGGGAAGGATTTAGGTGTTATTTTAAACACAAAATTGGGGGCACCAAAGCAGACTAAAGAACCTAGGAAAAGAGCACTAAGAATGCTTGGGGCAATAAATAGGAATGTATCATACAAAAGTGAAGAAATCATCAGGAAGCTTTACTGTGCCTATGTCAGGCCACATTTGGAATACTGTGTTCAAGCTTGGTCCCTTATCTATGAAAAAGATTGCTGGCTTTTAGAGAGAGTGCAAAAGAGGTCTACAAAAATGGTTAGTGGTATAAGCAACCTAACATATGAGGAAAGATTGAATAAATTGAATGTTTTCACTCAGATATAGAAGGCTGAGAGGAGATCTCATCGAGGTTTTTAAATTTGTCCATGGTCAGGACCAGGGATATCTCAGGGATATGTTCAAATTTAACAGAAATGATGCAATTAGAGGTCATCAATTCAAAATTAAGGTTAACTATAGCAGGACAAGGTTAGGACAGTCTTTCTTCCTCAACAGGGTAGTTGAACATTGGAATCAACTACCAAACTCCATTGTTGGTAGCAGTACCCTGAACATCTTTAAAAACAGCATATATAAAAATTATAGGCATACAGGGGTTGCTTTTCGGTATTCCAGGGAGGGATAATTAATGGATAACTAGTGTATTGTTTCCACACAGTGCAACCAAGAAGGGCCCCTGTGGTTCATAGTTGCACTTATCTTTTATGTCTTTGTCTTTATGATTGGAATAGCTTTTCCCAGCACCTTCTCAATGCAACGCCTCTAAACCAGTTCAAGAATGTCTTGGGCTAGCACTGGATTAACAATAGGTTCAATGTACCATTCAGACCTCACCTTCCCCTCACTGAAGCCTACTGTAGCAACCGAACCTGCATATTATGTGACCTGGTCGGGACCTACAGGCCCAGCCAATAGGCCCTCACCAACCCGAAGACAAAAGGGGACGAGTGGTCTAGGGGTAAGATGCTCGTCTTACAATCGAAAGGTTGTGGGTTCGAGTCTCACCTGTCGCTACTCTTCGCCCGCGACCAATCGGCGTGAGAGATTGGCGACGCTACATGACTCAACGGTCGACGCGTCGTGAAACCAATAACCAACCAACCAACCCGAAGACAAGTAATAAGTAGGAAGTATAATCCAAGGTAATACGCCGTTAGACACCTGGGTGTATTCCTTGCAATCTACAGGTTAAAGATATATGGAATATATCCTGCGTTCGACCTCGCTCCAATGCCGCACCGCGCGGAGTTGAATTGTATTACTTTCGCGGCCCTTGCGATCGCTGGTACAACAGCCGCGAGAACCGCAGTGATCGAAATAATAATGACGTCACCTTACTGGGCGCTGACTGTCCTGCTGCGAACACGAGCGAGACAGAATCAACGTGATGTGGACTGCGAAAACACCCAAAGCCAGTCTGTCTCAGGCAGTGTTGGATTTTCACTTCTCGTTCTTGGATTCGGAGTGTATAATCCTTGAGTTCATGCAATTACGGAGTGCATAATGCCTGGTAATCATGGGGTGAATACAAATTACTGAGACAAAGAAATAAAGTCTTGTTTTTCCATTCGAGTAGCATACATTACAGGTGTTTCATCCCACACAGCCTAAGTATGCCGCCTGATGCTGGATCACATAAAAATAGTATTCACTGAGAATACAAACTTCACATAGCAGTCATATGTGTTGTGGTGCTGGAAAAGTGTTAAATATACTGTCATTGGCAAGAAGTGATGCATTTAATCGTGATTGATTTTCCATGCGAGTTTGAATATATTTCAACTTCAGGTATGTAGGTATATTACTATGATGAAATATATTATTCAAGCTTAGGATATCCACAAGACACGTCTTACACAGTTTACCTCCATGAAGCAAACAAATTGGTTAGGCTTGGTTATGTTATGATAAGTTGGGCTCTACTCTTAAATTGGACAAGTTTTCATATCCAATGCTTTTTTCTATTTCAAGAATTTGTTTTTCAACAATGAACCAGGCAAGGTTAGGTTATGTCAGGTTATGTTCTTGAATTTGCATTTTTTAAAAGAAAAATACTGATTGAAATTTTTCCTTTTTCAAGAGAATTGTTCTTTTTGCATTGAAGGTTAGGCTAGGTTAGGGTAGATAATGCCACATTTTTTAATTCCCAAATTAATTTTTACACTATATTACCCAACTCCAAGCCCATTTATTGGTGTTGTTTTGCCTGCCAACTGGAAAGTATGTATTTACAGTGGAAGTGAGTGGTCACACCATGTAAACCACATTTTTAAACATGGCATTGGAAAAAGGAATTTAAATAACCCAAAATTACCCTAAACTGCAAATTTACAAATAGAAACAAAGTGATGATGAACAAGAATTATGCCTTTCACATCAGGAACCACAAAACCTCAATATCCCTTATGGAAAATGATTGGTCCTGAACCCTGTGCTGATGAAGAATGCCCATGGCATGGTTGGATTTAAAAAATAATGTATCAGGACTGCAAAAAAAATGTTTCCAATAGGAAATTTGAATCCATTCATTCCATGCACCACCATAGGCATTATGTTAAATTTGGAAATCATTATGTCGCATTGGCAACAACAGAAGTGTACAAATTTACACCTGTGATTAGCATGCTCCAACTGTTACCCATCGAAAGCCAGCATTAATAGCAATTAGCCATATTCGCCGCAATAAAATCGGCAGAAAAAAACAATTCCTACAAGGGGTATGCCAGACAATAGGAGTCACAGAAGATAATAAAGCAGCACCTACCAGTTACTATTCCCACAGCACCTACTGTTTTCCCCGAGGCGCACACCTGAGGAGAACGAAAACAGAAAAATAACAATGGCCTCCTCCCCGGCTTCGTACCTTGGCTGTTGCCTTGGCTGACTCGATAGGCCTTGGGCTGGCGCAAGGCCGGCTGGCCTTAACCTTCATCAGGGCTGGCTGCGACTTGTGTTACATTGTCACAAAAATAATGCAATCGAGACAAGCTGCTCTTTTACCTTTGTCAACAAAGATTTCATCCCATTGGCTGAGTTCAAACCATTAAGCCAATCAGCAGCCTCCGTACAGCCAGCCGGAGTTGACGAAAGACCAGTAAGCGGCTCGTAACCACCCCTCATTTAGCAGCGTATAAGAACATGACGGCTAAATTTCCATTTTCCCGGAGTGGGAGAAATTAGTTGTCGGAGTGGCATAAACACTATTATTACCACCAGTTCGTGGTGTATTTAAACAATGTAGGTCATGAAATGGAAGGACACTGAAATTTCTGGTTACATGGTGGCCCATTTGACTGTAAAATGTAACCAGATTTGAAGAACGTTTTGGTACCATTTAGGTCATTTTCTTGCGTAAAATCCATCGGATATCTTTTTTGTTTTATTGCTCTGGACTGGTCCAGGATGCAAAACGATCAGTTTTGTTCATGTCAAGTTATGTAGAACATCTCAATCTTCAAGGAAACAGAAAGGAATGTATTATGTATGGCCTTTCTTAGCCGTAGTTTAAAAAGCTCCGACCGGAGTGGGAGCTGGAGAGCCGCGAATCCATCGAATCCAAGAAGCGCCGTTCGGGTCTGGCCAGTCTGAGAATGGTGGTTTCCCTTCATTAGGCGAGCCGAGAATAGAGGTTTCTTTCACTTGGCGAGGAATTTTTCTTGTATGCACCGAGTTGCCCACTGGATGGAAAGAGACGAAAGAGGCTCGTTGTAGGCATCGCCAACCTTGGTAGGAACAACCTACGTATCTATTATCAATATCTTCGCCATTTAAATTATTGGCTGGGATAAGCCTCGTGAGTTGTATGATGGGATATAGTCCGATAATTCAGGGATCAGGTAGTGAGACTACTAGTTGATCTCGTGTAGTATCGGCCGACGTAGGAACTGAGGCCCAATTGAGGTTTCTTGAAATTTAATCATTCTTGTTAGTGTAAACTTCAGTATCAAAGCAGAAATATAGCTACCTAGCTAGAATGATGTATGCATAACCAGCTTAATGTTGAGAAGTATGGGTAGCCATAGCAAAATTGTGATTCCTTATATTTTGCAGTGGTGCACATCTGTATCCCTCTGTTGGTGCCCATGCATGCAGTAGCACAACCTAGGGCAGGGTTGTTTTGTATCCTGGGGGGGGGGGGGGAGGGAGGACATGTGGACCCTCAATGTTTGCTTTGCATCTCAAATGACTTCAACTTTTAACATGGGACTCTATGGAGTGTGCCCCCAATCTATTTCACCCTGCCCATTGCCTTTCACGTATTTCCCCCTCCCCAATAATTTTCATAAATGAACATCCATAACCTGGAAAGAGTATTTTCATAAGTGTGTTCTTAATGTGTTGGATTTGGATGGAAGAACCTTTCAGCTTGCTTTGTTTTGTTTTGGAAATAAAGCTTTCATTTTTGTAAGACAATATATTTTCAGGAATAAGGGATTGGTCCCCTTCAGTGCACAGATACAGTAACTCACAAGCATTGTTGTGCTCTAACTAAATGTTTCAGGAAATTGTGAAGTGCACCCCACCTCATACCCCAATAAACTCCATTATTTGGCTTTTTTTGTCCCTGCAGCTTCCTGAACATTCCTATGCAATGACAAATCATAATATATGTCCACAAATATTTTGGGGATGTGATTTCTTTTGTGATTTGCAAGTTGTGTAGGGACTTCTCTAGTTTTCTAGTTCTGTCTAGCCTTGCATTCTTCTGAACACTACTGATTCCAGCATTTTCACAAATGAACAATGTACACATGAAGGAATGGCTGTTTATTAATTCACATGTTTCAAGCATCTGCTGTCATCTGTTGCACATGCTAGCAAGCTGGCACTCATCTAGTCTTGCTTGCATCTAATTTTCTGTTCCACTTCTGCATCCTCTTGGAATGTTGCTGCAGGCACCTGCATGGTCACCTGAAATAACAAATGTGCATTATCTTCAATGATGTTGCCAAGTTGCTGTGGCAAGGACATAACATGGCTAGACAAGATGAAGAGCACCAAAACTAGAAGGGTTTTTCATTGTCAGCCACTTATTACCATATGTTATAGGCCCTTGGAGCATGCTGCATCCTCTGCTTCATCACAATCCAATAATACTATTGGATTATGACAGCTGGTTGAGATTGCTGTTTAAGCATGGCTCTTCACAATATATCATGTAATGTAAGGAGTGGATTTTTTTTGGGAGTGTATAATTCTTTGGATGACAAAAGTTCCAAAAAAGGACCATATTTCCAACACTGGTCTCAGGTGCGCCGTGATTGACATTGTCTTTTGAACACACAAGACTAGCGCTCCCAATGTGAAAATCATTGCCAGATTGGCAAAACTGGAAAACCTTCAGATGTAGGAAAACATCAAAATTGGCAGCACTTATCGCACTACACAAAAAGTGCATGAACTAACGTGTTGGTCTGTAGCCTTTGCATGGCCGTAAATAAAGCAATGCATCAATAAATCATGCCTTGATTCATCATTTATTCTGAAACCTCTTTGATAATCAATGAACTATAAAATTGCGCACACACACAATAGTTTTGGTCATTGAAAACAATCATGGAGCAAATAAAATAGCATGTTGCCACCTAGCGAGGATACGGTATACTTTAAGTTAATTTATTTTTCGGAATGGTTTTCCGTAAGCTGAGACCTGTTCTGATTTAGTACGGGCCAAAATCGCACACCACATTTCTCGATCGTCAGCTGATATTAGGGGTTATGACACATTAGAGGTTATGATACATTTGAGGTTATGATACATTTGAGGTTATGATACATTAGAGGTTGTGATACATTAGGGCTTATGATACATTAGAGGTTGTGATACATTAGGGGATATGATACATTAGAGGTTATGACACGTTGGAGGTTATGATAGATTAGAGGTTGTGATACATTAGGGGTTATGATACATTAGATGTATGACACATTAGAGGATATGATACATTTGAGGTTATGACACATTAGAGGTTATGCTACATTAGGGGTTACGATACAGACCCTTTCCTCCACATCGATGCTGACTTCCCACACTATTTACATTATACCAGCCGTATTAATCATTGCAACGCTTGTATACATTTTATATCATCTTACTGATCATCACAGACCATGCGTTCGTTCAAAGACTAGAAAGTTTGAATATGAAGAAGATGAATGCGGTGGACACCGTCGCATTCAATTATGTTTATATATATATATATATATATATATATATATATATATATATATATATATATATGTGTGTGTGTGTGTGTGTGTGTATATATATATATATATAGGTACATCAATTCCTACATAATCGTGTCACACCTTCTTACTTCTTCCTGCCGTCGTACACTTTTGGGGTCTGGTATTTTTTATCACTATCTATCTACCGCCAGAATATGATCCCTGGATCTATTGGAAGAGAGTCTGATGATCTGGAGCCACTACGATGGTTTCATGATGGTTTATCGTTCCAGTAACGTATACATGATATAACCTTCTATTTTACTTGCTGCCGTCATGCACTTTTTGGCATGTGGAAATACCGCCAGAAAATGGTCGTTGGATCTATTGGAAGAGGCCCTGATGATCTGGAGCCACTTCGATTGTTTCATCGTGGTTTCACGCCGTCCTAATGTATACATAATGTGGTACAATCTTTTCTTTTACTTTTTGCCGTCATGCACTTTTTGGTATCCACATGTGGAAATACGCCAGAAAACGATCCCTGGATTTATTCGAAGAGACCCTGATGATCTGGAGCCACTGCGAAGGTTTCATGGTGGTTTCTTTGTGCCATAACATATGCATAATATGGTATTACCTTCTCTTTTACTTTCTGCCGTCCTGCACTTTCTGGTATCCCCGCGTGAAAATACCGCCAGAATATGATCCATGAATCTATGGGAAGAGGCCCTGATGATCTGGAGCCGCTAAAATTGTTTCATGGTGGTTTCACGCTGTCATAACGTATACATAATGTGCTATAACCTTCTGTTTTACTTTCTGCCTTCATACACTTTTTGGTATCCCATGTGGAAATTTCGTCCGAATGTGATCCCTGGATCTGTTTGGAAGAGGTCCTGATGATCTGGAACCACTCCGATGGTTTCCGCCGGAAAATGGTCCCTGGATCTATTGGAAAAGGTCCTGATGATCTGGAGCCACTGCGAAGGTTTCATGGTGGTTTCTTTGTGCCCTAACATATGCATAGTGTGGTATTACCTTCTCTTTTACTTTCTGCCGTCATGCACATTTGGTATCCCCATGTGGAAATACCGTCAGAATATGATCCATGGATCTATAGGAAGAGGTCCTGATGATCTGGAGCCCCTGCGATGGATTCATGGTGGTTTCACGCTGTCCTAACGTATACATAATGCGCTATAACCTTCTGTTTTACTTTCTGCCTTCATACAATTTTTGGTATCCCCATGTGGAAATAGCGTCAGAATATGATCCCTGGATGTATTGGAAGAGGCCCTGATGATCTGGAGCCACTGCGATGGTTTCATGGTGGTTTCACGCTGCCCTGAATCATATGTAATATTGCAAAACCGTCCGGTTTCGGGATGGGCGAATAAGTCGTATCACTGTGACCGTTTGTACCGTCATCGAAACGTTGCATCCATATACAGTTATATATTTAAACAGTGCGACATTCCTTGCCTATATGCGGCACATTCGGTTACATATCTAGTGTAAACAACGCTACGACAGAAAGTAAAAGATTACCGCTACCTACGTCATCCATGAACGCAGAGATGCATGCTTGTTACTATTTGTAATGCTGGTGGAACACCATCCAAACACAAATATTTTGATTTACCTTCAAATGCTTCCCCAAAACTGATAGATACTCATTCACTCACCGAAGCTATAGAGGGCACACCTCTGCAAGAGCCAAATGTTGCTCCATATATTAGAGTGCAACAAAAAGACACCCATAAATAGGAGTGCAATAAAGGTAACACCTATTTATGTATATAGGTATTTGGTTTTGTCAATGCAACAGTAATAATGTTGCTTTGACAGAGAACACTGCATCAGAACCTCGGGGACAAGCTTCATTAAATTAACTCAAACTGGACAAAACGTCAAAATACAATCTTAAAAAAACACCAGACCACACTTGGCAGCACATTCACGCCAGGTGCGATGCGACAATAACCGCACACTACTGCCACCTGTTAACAGCAAGCGGAGACACAGCCGTACCATTTCGCCGCCAGGGTTTCGCTGGCTCCTCTAACGGACAACGGACAAACTATTTTTGTACTCTATGATCCTTGGACCTAAATGAACTTTGGACGTTGTGAACGCTCCCTCTGAAGCCAGTTTCGAACGTTGTGATCGTTGTACGTTATGAACTTTGTACATTGTGAACGCGCCCTATCCAATGCATTTTGAACTTTATTTCGATTTGTGTACGTAATGATCCTTGGACGTTGTGAGCTTTGTACGTTATGAACTTTGGTAGTAAATGAACCTTGTACGTTATGATATGGCCTCGTTATTGCATGTTAATTTAAAGCAAGTCGGCTCATCTACGTCCGATGGAACTGCTAGGCTCCTCTCCGGCGCTCCTCTCCATAACACACTGACCTTTAAGTTGCCGGTACCAAGGTAACCTGACCTGACCAGACCTGACCTGACCTGACCTAGCCTAACCTAACCTAACCTAACCTAACCTAACTAAAGACAACGCCGGTACCAGCGTTGGACGGGGCGCATGTCATATCTTCCGAAGTTCATAACTTCCAACGGTCATAATTCCAAAATTTGTAAGTTATATTCCCAAAATTGGAAGTTATTTTCTAAGGTTTATGATTTCTAATTTGGAAATTGGTTTTCAAATTGGACGTTAACTTCCAAAAATTGGAGGCACACTTCCAAAATGGGTGCATATCATTGAAAGTTCATATCTCCCAACATTCATAACTTCCCAATGGGAAATTACTTCCAAAAATTGTCTGGTAGCTTCGAAAGCAGCCCGGATAGGTGGCATTTATGTTTTCAAAAGTTTATATCTTCCGAAGTTCCTAACTTCGAGTTTGGAACGTACCTTCCAAAAATTAGGAGTTAAATTTTGAATTTAAATGAACTTTGGAAAATATGAACGCATCCGTCTGGCGCGTATCTTACCTGATGGGGCGCAACCACAATTTTCTTAAGGACATCCCAGGCAAAAAAGGAAGGAACAGAGGCCACTTTCGGCGCGCTTCATGCGCCGAAATTTGTGGTTTTCCTTGGTAAACATTGCAAAATGTATATAGTAATAGTACAGAAAGAGCAAAATAGTACACCTGCAATGCATTTCGGAAAGGACAAATTAGATATGTACAAATAACACACACTAACACACTTTAATTCTTAAGTATGAAGTATTGAGGCGCGGGAACATTCACCTATTTAATAACTCTATGCGGTTATATATGAAGGTCAATGCGCCTTGGTCAATGCGCCTTGGTATATATCGCCTTGGTCAATGGTAAATGGAATGGAACATGTGACAAACTCTCCGCATACGCTACAAGTAGTAAGTCAATCGAAGCTTGCCGTACTGTATTGTACTTTTCTGTGGTGTTTAATCTCATTTCTAAGTTAGTTGCGACGGTTCTGCATGTCGAAATTGTCGATCACTTGTTCATTGCGGTCGGTTCTCCCAAAGCATTGCAGTATTTCAGCATTGCCGGGTATTGCATGCCTTCCAACTTTCAACACACCCTAGCCAGTACCTATTATTGGAGGTCTTGGTAAAATTTGTTTCTTTGGATTTTTTTTAATGCATTGTATTTTAACGTGAAAAAGACGATGCGACCACTCATTTTCTCTGCAAATGATTACTTTTGATTTAGCAAAGAAATACACGATCATAATCTTCACTACAAATATACCCCATCACATATAATTATTTGTACATGGTGTGCCAAGATGTGGTAAATAAGACATTCAACACTTCATGCACTTGATTCACTACTCTGACATCAAAATTCTTATGTTTCTGGCTTAATTCCATATTTATTCACGACAAGGAATATTTGCAGCCAGACACCTCTATAACTTCTGATCAAGGCCGGAAGTTCCTTGTGATGCTGTCAACGCTAACAGCAGCTATACTAATGGCACCTAGATTTGATGACATTGTGGCTGAACAGTTTGTTTGGAACAATTTTGATTAGGTTAGGTTAGTTTATAGGTGGTGTGTAAAGAACATGCGACACTTCTTCGGAGATCGTCGAGGAAATAAACATCTCCTTAGTCAGCATGCTCTACATCACGTACTCGGCCCATGCCATGCCGACGATTGGCGCAGTTGGTTAAGGCGTCTGCTTTCCGTACGGGTGGTGGTGGGTTCGAATCTCCGGGCTGTCATGCTTTCAACCCGATCACAATCGTTAGCGGTCAGGGCCGTTGGTTAATGTTGCACTTTAGATTACTTTACACTATCATATGAGTTGCTTGATGTAATAACATTTGCCCATGAAAGTAAAGAAGGAAATACTTAATTAAAGCCCACTCATGCAACGAATGTTCAATTGAATTGTCATCGTGGAACTTTGTCTCTGGCAGGAAACATTACATCCATATCCAGTTCAAGTTGTTTATTTCAACAGCCCGGTTCTGTACGCACCACATTCCGTTACATTTCGAGTGCAGGCAATGCTACTGTAAGAAGTGCAGAAGATACCTGGTCAACATGCCTCTCACATAACGTTCACCAGGGGGAGTTCGGGCACCTAAGATCGGAAACTAGAAGCACAAAATCTGGAGGAATTACAGCTGTAGTGAACTCACTACAGTATACATCTCATGACCCCAGGTCAATGTCTTCAGGGTCAAATGAGGTCACAATCGGCCTCCATTCCACCCCAGCCAGCACCGCCCGTATGTACAGAAAGTATGCACGTTCCACTGCTGAACAGTAGGTAGAGACCGTTCATACGTATGCTCGCTACGTACACATGTACATACTGTGCATGCTGTCGTTACTATCGGTAGTACGGACCCATAGTGCGATCGTTATGGCCAGCTTAGATTATATTATGCTATAATATATTTGATATATTATGCTACATTATCTTAGTCTAGGTCAGGTTGTTTTATTTTTTCTATGATTTATCTATTAAAACATCATTTTACAATTCTTGACTGAGCAGAAGTTTGTAGACAAACCAGATGCAGCCATGTGCAAGGTATGCCATGTATCAGTGTAAGTTTTGCTTCTCTGTGCACAGGTTGTCCTCTAGTATCTGACACAATTATTAAGCTTTCTTTTGAGGACAGGCACACAAGTTTATAATGTTTTGAACAACACTGTCATTCCCAGTGAGGCTATTCACTAAAATTGTCCCAAGGTCTGCCAGTATTTGTTTTTTAAAGGAATTCCACTGCAGCAAGATTCATAATGTCCTTCGTAAAGCTTTATAAGCTGCAGTCTGAACACTGTGCTGGTCAGTCCGACACCATTGAGGTGCAAACAGACTGGCCACAGCTCGGACGATCCCATTAAGATATGTAAATGTTTGCAGCATTAACTCATGAAATACTGTATATCGTAGCACATTTCCCCTGTATTTTGCCTATGATGTCATCAATTGTATTGACTGCTGTTTACTTAAAAGTAATCATCTGCAGATCAAATCAATGGTCACATCATCTTCACCACATAAAAACATTGTATGAAAATAATTCCAAATAATAAAATGTTACCGTGATCTCTGAATTTACCCCTTAGCCTAACCTAGCCAAACAGAACCCCTTTATTTGCTTTATCAAGGTACGATGTGTGTAAAACTTGTCTTGTGAATATCTTACAGCACAATAAAGCTTTTTTTTCAGTTAGAAAGTGTAAACAAATTCCAAAGTTCAAAACCTAATACAGCCTTACCCAACCTAGCCTAAGTTCATTTTTTTGTATTGCAGAGACATTACAAATGGTTACTGTTGTGTATCTGCCGGCTCAGCTGGCTCGGCCAGCCATAGCCTCAGGGTATGTGCGCAGTGGTGCTGGCTGGGGTCGGCCAAGGGCAGATATTGTGCGGCGCCAGCGGGCGGCGGATGGCGGTCCTGGTGTGCGAGAAATACACCAGAGTGCTGACCGGATCATAGACAGAGACGTAACAGTTACCTTGTCTTGTATCAAAGCTAAATGCCAGCAATGCACTGCAATGCACCAAGATACACAGCATTTTACTAAAGGGGGCTAAATATACCAAAATAGTTTAAGGTATCCTGAAGTGCACCAAAATGTCTGGCATGCAGACACATATTTACATGTTATCACAAGATATGCAAAATAATGAGTAATTCCTAAAGTGCAAAGCAAATTAGGTATAAAATAATGAAATATGGTTGTGTTTAAGATGTAGATAAGATGATGTAGTTGTGTTTAAGGTGATGAAATATGGTGTGTTTAAGATGTAGATAGGTTAATTTAGATGGTATGGAATGCTAGGCTAAATTACTACATTACCTAGGGAGTAACCATGTATGGTTGACTGGGGTAGTGAGCTACCATTAATCCTCCCCATCAGCTAGGGGACGAGTGGTCTAGGGGTAAGATGCTCGCCTCACAATCGAAAGATTGTGGGTTCGAATCTCACCTGTCGCTACTCTTCGCCCGCGACCAATCGGCGTGAGAGATTGGCGACGCTATATGACTCAACGGTCGACGTGTAGTAAAACCAATAACTAACTAACCTCCCCATCAGCTGAGGGCAAGGTTGCATTTGCTCTTTGTAATCCTGTATGTGAGGATACACTTTTGCAGTAATCATATATGGAGAGGATACTTTTCTTCAAAACCATAACACCAAAATCATAGTTTGCACTTTCAAATTAATCATCAGCACTTATCACAGAGCAATTAATTGTCAAGCAGCACAATACAGCTGCCAAGTGAAAAAAAATGAGATAATATTTTTTTTTTCTGGAGAGGATAATGTTCCTGATGCCAGAAAACCAGGAACATACTATTTTTCCAACCATGATTCAGGAGGAGGTAGATGCTACTCCCAAGTTGTTTTCTCACAATCACTGGAAAAGGCCATGCATTAGAATTCTGCAATTTGCATGACTGGTGATTAATTAATGTTTTTAGACAAAGTTGGCCACATAATATTGGGTCATTGAGTTTCATTGTATGCTTGTGCATCTGCCCTGATATCACAGCCTGGTGATTCTGTTAGTGCTGATCATGATTTGGAAATTTTTTTCTCCCTGATTTTTGTCACCCAGATCATTGTTCTCTTGATAAAATTATTATCCATGTTTTCAGCTGTATGATTGAATAGTGTTTGACAATTAAAAGTGCACTCTTATTGCTCTTTGATGAAATTCCAATGATGTGGATTCTTAAACTGAGTCTTTCATTTGCATAATAGTACATCATATAGGTTGTGGAACAACTAGGAACAGACATAGGATGCTAGTGAAAGTTGGAGGGGCCTGCATTATTTTGTTCCATATGGCTAATGGTCAAGATCATCAAAAGTGGAACCATGGACCCTGCTTAACCACCCCTCCCACACTACTATTCCTGTGACTATGGGTATATATCATGCTGTTTGATTTCTGTTCCACTCACTTCAAGTTGGGGAGGGGATGGCCAAGTGGTTAAAGTGTTGAGCACTGGGCACCAAAGGTCCCAGGTTCAACACTTGCACCACTCAGGACATTTGCCAATCCCACGGCACACTGGCGAAACAGTGTGGGCGACACCATGGGCAGTGACCATGCATAAGGTGCGTGAAGAACCACCAATAATCAGCAAACAGTGTGGGCGACACCATGGGCAGTGACCATGCATAAGGTGCGTGAAGAACCACCAATAATCAGCAAACAATCACTTATTTGAAGTTACATTTTTCCTAGGCTATAAACCAAAATTACCCTTGTTTAATTATGTGAATAAGAAAGGAATTTACAATATCAATAATATAATGCAAATTTTATCTCCAAATGGTATGGGCTTAAAGTTGGTCCCCAAATCAAGGATGTGAAACATATATCCAGCCTTGGTAATAGTGATTGAAACTAGTGGTGCATTAAGCCTTGATGATTCTGCATCCAACATCTTGTCATACTGATGTCATAGGGCATTTTGATATCAGCACCAACTGGTGTCCTGCTCATCAGCAATTTACCATCACCCAGATCCATCTTTTAATTTGAGGACCAAATTTATCTGCTGGATTTGTCATAGGATACAACATATCAACAGAGATATATCAACAAAGATACCTATATTAACATATGAACCCTATATCAACAAAGATAGCTCTTGCAATAATTGTGCAAAAGAACATTTTCCCTGTGGCATGGAATGCCCATTACCCACCACTTGCACACCACTTAACATGCATTAGAAGCATGGCACACTCCATTCAGCCAAACAAGGCAATCACTCTGTTTCTTGCTACATGCTATGTTGCATTCCCACTGCCCACTAAACAGGACTATCAGCCTGTATTGAACTATCTCATTCCTCTTCAAATGGTCTACAAGCCTAGGCTGATACATGTACTGTCCATGTACATGCATCAGCCATGTTAAGTATATGTTCAATCCATGTTCAGTATATTAATTCAGTTCAGTATATTAGTTCAAGCCATTATAATGCATTGTTGACCATGCTATTTTAAAGTTTTTGGCTATGCAAACTGTTATTGTTTTCTTTATCACCAATATTTATTAAATGCATTCGAAATTTTGTGGAAGTAACTACTATGACTGCCTTAAATTTCAGCTGGATGACCTCTAGCCGAGAGGAGCATGATTTCACCACTGATGGCAAAACGTCATCGCACTCAAGCTTGTTCAGCCAGGTGGCGGCTAGTCTGGCCAGCACGGCCGCCGAGCTGGCTAAGCTGACGCACCACCTGCGCCAGCTGACGGCTGTGCTGGCGCAGGAAGTGGAGGAGCAGCGCGCAGCGCCGCCGTCGGTGCCGCTCTCCGCCGGTCAGCTCAGCACCGTGTCTCTGGCCGAGGATGGCCTGACTACCGAACTTCGCCGCCACTGCTCCACCTGGCACCGTGTGGGCCGGCAGCTGGCGCGACTGCAGGCTCACGTGCGGCCTCACCTGTGGCAGCGGCTGCAGCGGCGGCAGGCGGCCGTGCGCGCCGACATTGTGACGTTGCTGCGTACCCTCGAAAATGCCGTCTCCCTGCTGCTGGCTCTCACCGCCTGTCACGACTACAGCAACACCGATGCGGCGCACATAGAGAAGCTACTGCGTTTGGTGTGTGCCGTGCACGAGGTCAAGAATGTGCTGCTGGCAGCGAGTCGGCGACAAGAGCCACCGCTGCCCGGCCTCCGCCTCTACCAATACACATTCAGTGCATACGACCTGGGAGCGCTGCCGTCAGTAGAGGAGCTATGTGAACGACTGGCCGCTGCGCGTGCTGTGCGGCTAGCCGCCGCGCTCGAGTCGCGCATGACAGGCGCGGGGGTGGACGTGAGCGGTCTGCTGCGGCAGTGGCGGGCGGGCGCCGAGCACCACCCGCCATCCAGCCTGCCGCCCATCGTCCCCGCCGGTGGCCGGCCGACGGAGCGCGGCTCCCCAACTTCCGGGTACGCCAGCAGCGCCGGCGAGCCGGATCCGGGCAGGGCCGAAGTGGCGGCGCCACCGGTCGACCTGCAGCGGGTGCTCGGCCACGAGGAGAACGTGGTGCGCAGTCTGCTACTGGCCGCCGGACGCGTGTGGCCGCTGCGCGCGGACGCGGCGGCGGACGCCGCGCTGGGGCAGCCGGTGTGGAGCTGCAATAGTGGCGCACTGGCGCGTCTCTACAGAGACGCCGTGTGGCGGTTCGCCTGCGACCGGGCGAGCCAGTGCCTGTTGTGGCGGACCGGAGGTAACCGGCGCAGGCCCCCGCTGGCTGCCGTTGGAGGAGCCACCAGCCTTGTCTGGCTGCACCAGGTCCACGACCAGCTCAAGGGTCAGTCCAGCAGGTGGCAGCATTCTCGGCTGGCTGCAGCTCGCCACTTGTAATGAAATGATTTGTGAAGGACGCACTATGGGTCGCGCTTTTTCATGGACGGTGTCAACTGCGTGGCTTGCTGTTGCCAATTATGAGATAACTGCCAGGCTCCAGTCATGTCGATGAAGAATTCGTAATAAGTTGACGGAACGTTTTCCAGTATCAATTCCAAGAAGGAATGATTCCCAGTCCAGTAACAAGTAGCCCGAAGTTGCCTTCTGTGTGATAATGCTGTGGTAATTTGTCTTTGTGCTGGACACTGCTGTCAGTACGTTCCATTCTGGTATTCTCTCACCTTGCTGACGAGCGTATACGTCTCTGGGTGCGAGCAATTGTCTTCGTTTTGTTGAATTTTTCGTCACCATTTTTGCTTAGTAGAATCGAGATGACTCTTCCATTACTTTCAGAAGTAAAGTCTCAGCGTGATTGCGTGTGTGCTCATTTTATAATTATTTATAATGTTGGATTGGATGGCCTTAGCAGACAAAGTCTGGTGCTAACCAAAGCTTGCTGGGCGTGCACTAGTGCTACCATGCTCTGGAAGTTCCAGTCCGGCGGCAAAATCGAGACCGAGATATGCTGCAGCTATTGCCACACGACCGCCCCGACGGCCGTAACCGCATTGTTGGATGTACTAGGTCAGTTGGTAGCATATCTTCTCAAATGGTGGATAACTGCGAGTGGATGAAGCGGCTCGATGAGTCTGGGTTTCCAAGACAAGTAGAAAACAGTGAAATATATATCTATGCTAGAAGTGACTTAGGTCCTCTCACTTGCTTTATACCAACTGATATATTGTGACCATGGGTGTAACTATGCCAAAGTTACTGGGTTTTCCAACAACTGAATTTGATTTGACCCTGAATTGGTCTCAGCTCAATTTGATGCTGCCTGCTCCCATATGCTTAGTGGAAGTATGCATAGTAAGGGTGAATTGTGCACACCATAATGACTATATATGTATGGGCTGCAACGTACTGGACTCGCTGACGAAATTATCGATGTAGATAGATGGTACAGTCTGGATGGAATAGCGATGTAGATAGCGTGGTACAGCTACATGCTTTATATCGACGAGAATCATTGGAACGCGTCCCATGCCACTGAACTATATAAGAAGAAAATATTACTTCCGGTTGTGAAAGATTCATTGATATGCAGTGTATTGCGCAGAATCGTGTTATCCTGCTCGACAAACGTAGCTGAGGCGCGCTGGTGCAGCTTATGCTCCTCGGAAACCGATAGCAATATCAATGTCTACTGATGCTATGATGACCAGCTATTTCGATGCTTGATCAAGGTAGTCTATTGACAATCTGTCTGATTAGCATGCGAATTTCCAGGACTGTCGCTGCAGACAGTCCTCGCTGACCTGGCCTGTTATTCGGACAGACAACCTCTGGGAATTCGGGGTGTCGCCGGTGGGGCCCACCTGCCGACTGCGACAGATGGTGCTGCCGTCATACGTGTGCTTCCTGCTGGCGCCGGCACTGCGCCAGAGCCATGACACGCGACCCGTGCCCGTCCTGCTGGAGGGTGGTGACCAGTGCACCAGATGTGGTCAGTGTCGTCTGTGTGTCCATCCACCCCCTACATACGTGCCCGTCCTGCTGGAGGGTGATGACCAGTGCACCAGATGTGGTCAGTGTCGTCTGTGTGTCCCTCCACCCCTACATACGTGCCCGTCCTGCTGGAATGTGGTGACCAGTGCACCAGATGTGGTCAGTGTCGTCTGTGTGTCCCTCCACCCCCTACATACGTGCCCGTCCTGCTGGAGGGTGGTGACCAGTGCACCAGATGTGGTCAGTGTCGTCTGTGTGTCCCATCCACCCCCTACATACGTGCCCGTCCTGCTGGAATGTGGTGACCAGTGCACCAGATGTGGTCAGTGTCGTCTGTGTGTCCATCCGCCCCCCTACACACGTGCTCGTTTTGATGGGAGTGCGGGGTGGGGGGACGACGGCCAAAGTTGCTAGACGTGGTCAATGCCATCTATTTCTCCCTAGCCATTTTTTTTTTTTTTAGTGTATTACCAATATCAAATTTTACATATTTGAATTGATACCCAATATGATATATTGAAATGCATCTAATAAATTGATTGTGTGTGGTTGGGGTAAAGAAAGTGCTGGTCAGCTATGTAGCTGCTGCAGTTGGTGCACCATTAATATCTGAAAAATTCGCAAAGCTTGGTCCGGTGGCATTGAGCTGTTCTCGATTTGTGCGTGTCACGGGCAGGTAGTTTGTGATGGTGCGCGTTTGTCTGTGTTCGACTTCTTGTCAAATGATCGCTTCGTCCGCAGGGAAGCTGTACTATGACGCTATACGGTGTGTGTTGGATCAACTTAGCCGGGTAGAGGCGGAACTGGGGACGCTTTCGACCGACGGCCAGCAGTGTGACCACCTGGTGCCACTGCTGCACCTCCAGCTGACCCTGCAACGCCAGCTGTCAGTATACGGGGCACAGCAGCCGTGTCAATATGCACACATACATACATGCATGCATACATGTATGCATGCACACACACACACATATATATATATATATATATATATATATATATATATATATATATATATATATATATATATTATGGTGGTCCAGGTAGAATAGGGGTTATAATTTTCTCAGAATTTCTCTACTGCCGGGTCTTATTTGAGACCTTTACTTGAGAAAGTATCATGACCGAAATTTCAGCCGGATCGAAGAATATTTAGAGGTGGCTCAAGGAGTCTGAAGTTCTGACACTGATGGCGTCTGGGTCTCCCCCCAGACTAGGAGAACCCCTCTGGATATTAGTCGCTCGAAAGCGGAGGTCCCATACTTCCCAGGTACTCATTGTCGCCCAGTTGTCAGGACGGCTTTCGAGGAGGTGGGGAACCGCCTTCGGTGCTCCGCCACCACCCCCAAGAGATACTGGAGCTGGTCCTCCTTAGCGGTGTGCCTTCCGTTGTACTGCTGTATCAGGGCCACACCCCGCTCAGCGTGGTCGTTCACCACCGCGACGTTGTTGATGCGCTGCTTGGCGGTGGCGTAGCCCCCGCAGTTGCTCCACACATGCGGATCCTCATCCACGAAGTCCTTCTCAAGTCCTAGCTTCTGGAACAGCCTCCTCGAGCGAGGTGTTGTCAGGGACTCCAGCGTCGGAAGATTCCCCTTCCTGACCTTGATCCGCTTCGGGATGTCATCATCGTTGTCCTCCTCTTCTCCCATGGCTTGAACCATTGCCCTCTTTTTAATCTCACAGCCGACGGAATTTACCGAGTCCACCCGCGACCAATCGGCGTGAGAGGTTGGCGACGCTATATAACCTAGCGGTTGAATGCGTCGTAAAAGAACCCAAGGTTCTTCTTCATTGCCCTCTTTGTCTCAGGTGGAACCTCCTCGTCAAAGACGGCTAAGCACACCAGCTCCTCCGATAGATACCATAGGTAGTTATCCAGCTTGGCCGAAGACACCTTCGCGATCTGGGGTCCGGGTAGGTCCGTAGCTTCTGCAGAAGATCCAGGTCAGTCCTGGGAGCAGCAGCAGCGAGTGAAGCGGTGAACCATGGCTTCATGTATACCGTGACAGCGAAAAGGGCGACATCCCTGGCGCATTTCTCCTCCCGCTTCGTCAGGTCGTGGAGTTGGTCCAGAAACATCCATATCTTTAAGCTGTACAGGATCTTGGCCATCATCGGGCATGGTGCATTTCACCAGGACGCTTGAAGGAAAATCCGGGGACAGACCCTCCCAGGTAAATGTTTCCCAGCTCCAGGAACTCTCGGTAATCATCCCTGCACGACTTGGTGGACAGTTCGAAAGAGGCGAAGTACAGGAGTGCCTCCCTTTCTTCCTCGATGAGCGGGTGAGTCTCGTCCGAGTCCGACCCTGTTCGGAACTGCTTCTTGTCGAGGAGGTTCCACTGCCTTTGAAAGCGGCGGAACACTTGAATGTCTGGTCCGGAGGAGGGCCCCGCTCATGCTCCGAAGACGGTTCCCATGATCACCTCCAGAATGTGGTGCCGGCAGGGGAAATAAAGCATCCCCCGACCCAGCTTTCGCTCCAGGAGGACGCAGGCCCCGGAATGGCGCCCGGTGTTTGCAGCCGTCGGGTCGAATGACATTCCCATGACCTTGTCCACTAGATCCCATTCCTGAAGGAGGATGAAGACGGCATTCGCCTGCTGGTCCCCCGTGCCAGAATCCAGCTTGGGAACTCCTAGGAGCTGGGTCTCACCGCTGGTAATGGACGTGACTAGCACGGGGAGTCTGTCCACACTCTCCGGAATTCAGGAGGGAAGGAAGGAGCTTCCCGTTCCAGTGAACGACACATGGTTTCCCAGTCTCCTTGAATCCTTCCTTGAAGTCAGCCCATTTATCAGCACAATACCGCTCACGGTAACGTTTCACAGAGGATCGGCTGATGTTCAACTCCGCGGGATCATGGCCTAAGCTTTTGGCCACCTCTGTCAGGACGTAGGGAGCCATCCTGTCGCTCATCTTGGTGCAGTCTAGGGTCGCTGTAAGTCCAGGGGTCCACACGTTCTGCACCTGAATCCGTTTCCTCTTCGGGGACTCACATCACCCCCGACTGGTCCCTCCTCCTCCACCACGGACCCCTCAGAGTCGGAGAAGACAGAAGAAGATGACGCCAAATCAACCTGACTGCATGAAGCTTCCTGCTCCATCCGCGTCCTCTCAATTATCCTTGCTTCCGCCTCCTTCTGGACCGCTTCCTCCTTCCGCGCCAACACAAGGTCCACCGACCCCATTGACCCCCTCCGCCCGAGCTCCCGCTGGACGAAGAGAAAGTCTCGGTCCTCCGGGTTCTTGAGGAGTTTCAAGGCGTCTGCATGAGCCAAATCGAACAGGTTGCCCATGTCCGTCATGAACCTCTCCTCGTTGGTCCTCTGCGTCTGTGTCTGCCGTCCCTGATTCTTCTTCAGGCCCTTCCAGCGGTCAAAAAGGGCCAGAACCTTAGCCAGGATCTTGCCCTGTCGTGTAGAGATCCTCGCCTGGTCCCAGAACACAAGGACCTCCCCCACCAGCACTTTGGCGCTCTCAACCCTCTCCTTCTTGAGGTTGAGGTGGTGGTGAAGGAAAACGCTGAGCACTTGGCCGGAGGAGGGGAGTTTGTTCCCCCGGATGGCGTCCTCCGAGCCAAGTAGATAAAAGCCACGGTTTTTCGACATCTGTGGAAGAGAAAGAAAATGCTCGACATAAGGACTCTGCTCTCCTCAACATCCCAGAACCAAGGCATATGGTACGACACCCGGAAACAGGCTAGCAGAAACTTCAGACACATTGAGCCACCACTAAATATTGCACAATGATGCTGAAAGATACCAATATTTTTTTGCTCAGGAAGAGGAAAAGAAAGAAAGGTGGGGAGCAAATGAATTCGAAAGTTCGCCTTTTTGGACCACCCTAATATATATATATATATATATATACCACAATTGGTCGCGAAATTAGATGCAATCCAACCTACCACAAGCTTCCATGGGATTAAATGCAATCACCTTTGCACCTTCCTTTCCTTGTGCCGAGTAGAAACACGTACCATGGCGACAATCTCTGCAGGTAACTGCATCATCTCGCGCATGACCTCGCGCATCCGTCTCACACGTGACTGAAGCGACCTACTGTCGTCTGTGATCGGTATCTCTATTTTCAGCATGTTGGTGGTTTCATTTTAAGTTGTGCTTATTGAGGTGTTGGTATGATGATGATGAATTGGTGTTTAGGGGCGCGTCGACTGCAATGGTCATTTTGCGCCCATAAGAGGTGTTGGTATGTATATGTGTATCGAACATGCCCATTTACTTGACCTGAGGGAACAACAGCAATGAACTTTCCAGCAGTGAAAGGTAGGGGTTGCTTTTCCAGAGAGGATAATGTCCAAACAATCCACGATAAGATTATTTTGTTCAATCCTGGCCTCCGTTGAATTGGCACGATCTGGCACCGTCCTCCGTTATACTGCCACCACCCTCCATTATACTGTCGCGCATGCTGCATGACCACTGTAGTCGATGCGCTAGTAAACCCCAATACTGCCACGCGTGCACTCCGTTGAATTGGTATGATCTGCTACCGTCCCCCGTTATACTGCGACCGCTCTCCGTTATACTGCCACGCGTGGCCTCCGTTGAATCGGTACGACATGCCACCATCCTCTGTTGTACTGCCACTCGATGAGGTAAGCCCTGTCTTCTGAACGGTTACGGAGACGGCCGTGTGTTTTGTTGGTCAGGCGGATGGTGCTGCACCAGCTCAACATGTGGGTGGCCTCACGCGGCCAGGTGCTGCTCAGCTCGTGGCAGACGGCCGCCTACTTCCTGGTCACCCTGGCTGACCTACCGCGCTGCATCCAGCTGATTGACTCCCTGGAGGTGCTTCACTTTTTGCTGATTTGCTGTGATGTCCTCCCTATGATGGATTGAAACCCGTGATTGCACTCGAACTATGTAGCAGTCGATCCCTTATAGCGAGTATTCGGGTTACATTGCAGTTAAACTTGCATCCCCAGTGCGGGGGCTTCTCCATTACAATGTTACAGTTTATACGTAACGTACGTACGTACGTATCCTACGTTTCAGTTCATCCTATGGTAAAGGTAATGTTGGAACAAAAAAATATTCCCATTTTCCGAACTGCACTGCAAACCTTTCGCAGAAGGTTTCACAGAATACTTTTGAGTTGTTTGGTTCCAGGGAACAGCGTGATATGCCAAATATTAGGCTCAAAGTTTATGTGCTTGGCAACCGTGCTTGGGACGGTCAAGAAATAGTTTGGCATCAGCCCTTAATCTGCAATTTTCGTCGGTTGTCCGTGGGTGAAAGTTATAGGATTCAAGCTCTGTATGGGATAATTTGGGTTCGACTCCAGACCCGAAGTAGTGTTTTCTCCTCCATTGTTTGGTGATATAATCTAGATCCATTAGATCAACTGCTCTTTTATTTGTTTATATCTGAATGTTAGCCTGGGAAAAATTCCAACCATTTTTTGCAAATATGTATAAAGCTAGCTTTCCATGAGCCATGAACACTATTTCACATCATATGCTCATGGGTTATAAAATCCCTTCAGCCATGCTGCTACAGACCTCCATCATAATGGATTCGTGCCCAGTCGATGTGCACATTGAGCCTCCTGTACAGGGATGCCCGTGCCAGCGAATGCTCGTTTACAGTCGAGTCGGCCCCTGGACGCCATCGCATCGTCGTCGCCCGAGCTTGAATGGTGCTCCACAGAGCGAGCAGAGTCCAACCGACTGCTGGACGCCGTCTGCCAGCGGCTTCAGGTCAGCCAATGCTCACGGCCGGCTAGTGTGATCCCCGTCTCCTCACCGGGGCATCTTCACCAGCGTAGCGGGTGGGATGACTAATGGTCTTAAGCTGTCGGTCGGGCTTATTAACACTGCGCGCTCTCGCGCACCGGCGCACGTGCGTTCATGATTCAGAAGTATACGCCCCTATAGTGGGAGACCACTTCACGATAGCCACCACCCACGCACGAGATAGCCATACTTCAACTTCTTTAGACATTCGGAGTACTAAGCACATACAGAGCTAATGACCATGTGGATAGGAAGATCGCTAAACCGTTGCTCATGAGTGATCACAAACCAGATCTAAATTCCTGCACTACCTCTTGGCCTCTGTTATGATATGATCAGTCGATCTAGATTTGCCCGCTGTATGTGTGTGCGTGTGCGTGCGCGTGTGCGTGTGCGTGTGTGTGTGCGTGTGCGTGTGCGCGTGCGCGCGCGCGTCGGTAGGAGTATTCGTATGCATTTGCGTGGAACCGCGGTGTCCGGATTGTTTTGTTCCTGCTTGTATTGGGATGTTCCTCTGTACGTGCCTACCATATTAAAGAAGGTAGGTGTGATAGATGTGTCAAAAGGCCTACCTACATTGATTAGTGTATTTTGAGGCTTCTATGATAGATATTTTAAAGCAGGTACCGTCGTGTGTCAACAGCGTAAGCACATGTGGGTAAGTCCTCTACTAAATACGATTTAAGATATCTCAGGAATCCAAAGACTATGCTTAGCATGCCCTGACGTCTTGATAGGCTTTGGCCCTGCATGTTATATGTTAGAAACATGGCAGTGGTAATTGATACGATGAATGTATGTTTGGGAGGTTTGAAGAAGGGTTGGTTGCACCCGAATATACACTAAGTGTACAATAACTATTTTCACTTTGTTTTGTTTTGTTCACTTTGTATGGCATTGACACATATTTAATGTACTTCGCCAGAGCACTAAGGAATTTGTCACTTGAAAATCACGAAATTTAGTGTTTAACCATGAAAAGGAGGACGTGAGGAAAATATATTAAAGAATGATGGCAAGATTTGTTGTTGCTTTTCTCGTTGTTGGTTGGTTGGTTATTGTTTACGTCGACCGTTGAGTCTGTAGCGTCGCCAATCCGCCTTGTCGCGGGCGAAGAGTAGCGACAGGTGAGACTCAAAACACCACCCCCTTTGTGGTAAGAGAAATAATTTTAGACACTCTCCCATTTTCTTTTGTTGTAAGATCTGGTAGCGTATTTGCCTTTGTCACGAGGTTAGCACGTTTTACATTTCGCGTTTTACGTTGCATTTACATTTCGTTACACAATTCGAAAGCGAATCAGGTACTACTCGAGCGAATTGCGTGCACCAGCTATGTATTCTCATCAAATGAAAATCCACCAAAGTTGTCCTCGCACCCACCTCAATGTATTGGTGAAGTTATTCGTGTGACTAGTCGGCAGTGAGTCGAGGTAGGGAGGCAGGCCCATTGTCGGTGTGAGTCTTGATGACAGCCTAATTCTGGATGGCAACAGAGACCGTTCTGCTGACCGGTATACCTCCGCCACAGCAGAGCTCGTGCACTGCCAACCTGGCCAGTGTTTCGGAGGCGTGCCGCGGCATGGCGCTGGCATCGCTGTCGCGTCTTGTACCCGGCAAACAGTACTGGCGACGCGCCGTCATCACCACATCGCAGCCCAGCAACTACGTCAGACCGTTCATAGGTAAAATACTCCGGCATTCTGGGGAATTGCCGAACGTCATGGTGTGATGTAGGGTCACTAAGTGTCATTTCAAATCACCATGTCAATTTGTCAATTTGAGGACAAATATTTTTTACCCATACTCTTCCAATTCCTTCAAACTTTGCAGACCTGTTGACCTATGGGTGAAACCGCCAGAGGCGCTGAATTTTGACAACTTGACCTCAGGTTACTGATCTGGAGACCACTGAACTTTAAATCTGACCCCATTCGACTCCAAACTTCCAAGGAGCCTATAACTTCCTGAGTATTTGTCGCATAATCACAAAGCAAACTACACATGACAGGAAAATGCTAGACCTTCCTGTTAGCTACCTTCGATCATGTCTGACCTTGACCTGAAAACTCAAAACTGTAATAACACAAAATACGTGTCCGATTTTGTTCATTCTGACGTATGATGCCAGTGTAATAGTCCTCTATCAGCCCTTAAAAAATTAGAGTGGACCCACAGTAACTTTATGAGAAATCAGTGGCGAATGTTTTTGTATATCTGTCTGTATGTAAAAGATGTATTACAGTTGCTATATATCATAGCGCGATTGGTGCCACATAGTCATAGTCATAGTCGTATTGTGAGTTCTCCATATTCATGGCTTTTCAGCACTCGCGTCAATACATGGTTCAATGATAAAAGAGAAACTCGAATAATGAAAAACACTAAATAACGCAAAACGTCAATGGAAAAAGATAAAATGATAAAACATGCCATAAAATACGCCCCTGAGCATCAACCCTATTATTCCACGTGCTGACCGCCCGATACAGAAAGCTGCACCTGGCAGCTTCCGTATTAATGCGGGGCAGCTCTAATTTATTCGCGTCAGTTCCTCGAGTGCTCCTACTGGAGGTTTCGGAGCGGAACTTAATACTGTTAGCCAATGTAAGTGGGTCAGATGTCGCAAGCAGTCTTCCAACCATGACCAAATCGCGCTCCTGAAGCATGATGTCGAACTTCAGCCAATCCAGGGCCTCTAGCGTCGCTGTAATGTGCTCTCGTCGACTTAAGCCAGAGACGATACGTGCGCCGAAATTGATGACCTTTTGAATTCGGTGTTTCTGAGTTTGTCGCAGCTCCCCCAAACAGTCATATTGTAATAGATGTGGGGGAAAACCAATGCCTGAACCAGTAACTTTTTCGTTTGGGGGGGAATTTTGTGCCGTAATTTTGACAGCCCGACGAGAACACAGTAGCAGCGGCGAGTTACTTGGGATATCTGTTTTTCCCATGACAAAGCTGAATCTACATAGATGCCGATAATTTTGGCGTGGGGCGAGGGCTTGATTTCGTTGTCCCCAAATGTGATAGAGAAGTTTTCGCCAAGTTTCAGACACCGAGATTTTGCAACTATTAGTTCCGTTTTGCTAGGGTTGATTTTGAGCCGATTTTGGGTAAACCAAGTTAGAGCCATACTCAAGGTGTGCTCTACTCGTTGTTTTAATACTTCAAAATTTGCCGGGGTGTCTGAGTCCAGAAATTGCACGTCATCAGCGTAGGCGACCTGTTTTCCGTCTGGGAGATGAGATTCAAGGTCGTTGGTGAAAATCAAATATAATTTTGGACCACATAGAGAACCTTGAATCACACCGTGGGTCACTGGTAGCGCCCCAACGGAGCTGCCCTGAATTGTCTGAGTTCGACCATGCAGCCAATCCCTAAACCAAGCCACACGATGAAACTCCCCGTGTAAGGTATGTCGAACATGCTTATTTCTAAAATGAGCCTTGTGCTTATCTAGCTTATAAGGTCGGTTACCTTTGGCCTAATATAACCTTGGCATCAACATTTTGAGTGCAAAACTCACCCAATGTCCATAGTTGACCTGTGACTGACTTCCTTGACGTTTTTCCATATTTATTTAGCACTCTTGTGAAGTTTTGTATACTTTACAAGAACCTGTAAATATAGTTAATTGCGCTATTAGAGTCCGGACCTTCAGAGTACGTTCACATTTCCACTTGGTGTAACCATCAGAGCAAAACAAAAACAACCCAACACCATTCGCGTTTTGATGTGTTTGTATGCTTATAAACTGCACCATTTTTGGGAAGAAACTACGAAGTCAACATCATTTTTCATTGAACATATCCATGTGCAACAATGTCGTACATATCAGGTGTCGCATGTACCCTAACGCCGTGTCTTCCTCATGAATTTGTTCAATCCTGCACTTGGCTCTCTCGACTTTGCTTTCGATACGTATACACGGCCTGTTCATGTGATGGCTTCTCCCGCACGGATGATATCGAGTGTCTTCTACCACGAGAACATTTGGATGGGCGCTAAATGACCTTGCAGTTGACGCGCCATTAAGCCCAAATAATCAAACAAGCGTACATATGGATGCCGATGGTAAATGAAGCTGGCCGCAGGAACGTTTGAGTGAAGACAATTCACTGTTGCCTCTTTACTTTCTCGATCTACGGAGGTGGCTAAACCGAGCCACCAGAATCCGTCGTATGCCACCGTCACGTATATCTCCACAAGTTGGAAAGGGACATTCGTGTCAGTGGTGCCTCTCTCTCTCTCTCCGAGACGGACTCTAGCCGGAAATTGGGGCTACTCGAGTACTCTACCACCTGCACTAGTCTCAAGTTCACATGGCGGACGGCACGCAGTTTTTGCGTTCCATCAATGGTTTTAGCCGCGTCGAGTCTATCACGGAACATAGCGCTTTCGTCTTGCCATGCCTGATCCGTGAACAAAAACAACATTGTGCATGAATGGACGGCATGTTCCGTTTTATGACATCGTAAGATTGTTTGGGAGGTACTATATGTGGGCTACTATATGTATGTGTCCCTACAATGACCAGATGCGGGCGTTGGAAACCGGCTTTCACAGCCATTCTCTTTAGCGTCCCCCATCGCATGGCCCGTTGCATGTGATGTCGCACAAAGTGCCATTCGGCTGGCACACTGAGATCGGTAGTGTGGTAATTACGGTCTATGAAATTTTTCTCATTTTATTCCGCCCCGCGCACCCATCTGAGTCATGTACCCGATATTACGAAGTAGGATACTTGCCTAGTTTGTCCGTCATCGAGCCGGTAGCATGCACACGGGTGCAAAGTAACCTGTTGATTGTTCCAATGGTATGACTGTACCACATCCTGGGTAACAAAACCGTAGTTCTCTGCAAAGTCGCTTTCTACCAGAAGTTCTCCCTTCGGCGAAATCGTTGTTTCTAAGCTTCTGTTTCTTGTGTTTGTGCGATGAAGTCATGCATCAGGAGACGACTGAGACTCTCACAAAAGCCAGTGATAAACTCACTGGTTTATTGCTCGACAGCTTCCAGGGTAAACATATATGTGCTAACCCAATTTCTAAGCTGTATGCTTTCGATCATGTGCTCCTCGAATAGTCCTTGGGTCGCTGTTCCAGCTTTTCTGTCCCAGAACAGATTTGACATTGGCAAACTATGCATGCAAACGGCGGTGGGTTATACGGCATCACTGCCAAGCAATGCTTATAGCTTTGGAACACCACCCCTTCTCCGTCGTCTGCAAGCTTTTTGAGTTGCGAACCATCCATTATCAGTTTCGCATTTTGATGCAGGGAACACATACTGAATGTTGGCCCCAGCTAGTATACATTGAAATGGGCGAAGTTGCCATGGTGCCGAAGTGACGGCCAGAAGATCCACCTTCGCCGAGCCGGGGTCTCTTGAAAGCCCCCCAACTTCCGTTCTATGTATGTTAGGATTAGATGCAGAACACCGTTGGAAGGGTATGGCAATGGAGAGTCAGAAACATACCTGTGATTGCAAAGCCGGTGAGAAAAGCTAACTCTGTATTACGTCCAGAGCGTGAGCCAGCCCATCGCAGACTGCCCCCGGCTCGCCGAACCCGCGGGCGTGGGGCCGTCTGGGCCACGTGGCCGCCCCGCGGCCGTCGCTGAGCGTCCCGGGCCCCGCCCGCGATTGCCACCCTACCGACACGCGGCGCCGCCGACGTCGCCCCTGCCCAGCGGCGGTCGTGACTCATGTCATCCACCACAATACCTTATATTTGCATTTTGACAATATAGTCAATATAGCCTAATGGTCATATCACATCTTATTTTTTCCATTTTCGGTCATGCTAAGGTCGCTAAAGGTCATAGTATGTCAACCCAGTTACATGACCTCTAACTGGGAGAATTACCTGGACATTACAAATACATGTGTTTCGGGGCCTTCCAACAGAGCCATTCAGGCAGGATATTTGTATATGATTTACATCCGAAAATTATAAAGTTAGGTCAGGTCATGTAATATGGTCAAGAAGAACTGATATGATACAGGAACAGTAAATTGTCCAGCTTCTGACCTCGTGACATGGCCTTAGCTCACGCTGGGATAATGCACAAATTGATAAACCGACCTCTTCAGCCTCTCTCTGCCCATGTGTGCAACTGCTTAGGAAGAAATTCAAAATAAAAGTACAATCAGGTCAAATCGGGTCAGCTTGCACGAGGTCAGGTCATCTCGGGCCATTCGTTTATCGTCCAATATCATGCCGCACGACTTAGGCAGCGCTGAAACCGAATTCAGGTATCATTTGGCGAGGAATAGCAACATTCTACAAAAGATGGCATTGTGTAGAATATATATGGTAAGGGACCACACCTTATGCCAAATGCTTGTTTAGCATGAGGCCAAATAAATTTTTGACTGTTGACAAATAAATTAACCCAAAATGCTTATTTTATGCTCTGTATCATTCTTGGCTTAACAAATTACCCCGCTATAATTTTCCCCATTGCATACGGTAAGCATATGCGGAAATTGACCTCACCTCAGGTCAGTAACCTTGACCTTAATGCACATTTCCAGACATGAGTTTGTTCGTCTTGATGAAAGGACAGCATGCTCTGAGTTTGGTGTTTATATGTTGCAAATACTCTGATTGGCGGCGCTTTGAATATTTTTGAGCATCACTCCTTTTGACCCGCTCCAGATCAATAACCTTTAATGACCTGGACCTGATTTCTTTTTGCGAAATATGCAAAACGGATGTATAAGAAGCTACTGAAAATTTGGTGTCTATGCGTCTACTCGATCGGCCGTTATCCCGGAAAGACCGGGGGGGGGGGGGGGGTAGGTAAAATACTGGTGTGCCTCTCTGATTGCATATTTTAAGGTGCTTCTATCTTATGTTCCCGTCTTCCTTCAGCGCCGATGACAGAAAAAAGTATCTTGAAATGCATATCACAGCTGATATCTTCTTGCATGTAAAATATTTCACTTTCTGCGCTGCTTCATCACTTATTGCTGATCTCCGGGTTGGGATTGCTAATGCCTGCCCTTTTTCTGTTTTTTTTTTAGCTTGAAAGCCATGTGGTAGGATATGTTGCAGACACTTACTATCTTTCTCACTGCCAATAACGCTAGGACAGCCGTTAGTACACCAAGTTTTTCCCTTCTTCCCGTGCAACTTTCGAACTTTGTTTTTAACTGAACGATCGTTTCGGCAAAGAGCAGAGCTTTTTCAACAGAATTTGTCTAAGAACATTCCGAGAAGGTGTCGGAGGAGGTGTGGTGACTGGATGTCTCCTGTCTTCCCCACAGAGGTGATGGAGGAGGTGTGCAGTGACAGGGTGTCTCCTGTGTTCCCCGCAGAGGAGGTACTGGAGGAGGTGTTGGGCGCGGCGAGTCGGCTCGGCTCCCCGTTGCAGGCCACCGTCGGAGCCCTGGTTGTCAAGGTCACCTGCCTTAGCTGGATGGAGTACTTCCTGCAGCGCAAGTTCATATTTAGGTATAATTGCACTTCGCCAGCACTCAGGCACCCGCTCTTCTTCGGCACAGAAACTTAACAACCTAAGGACACAAGGGAAGGATTTTTTTTTTAACGGGCGACTTGTTCGCAAGACACATCGATATTTGCAGTATTCACAACTATGATTCGCCACATTGACATATTCGATGACATTGGTTCGTCATTTAACTAAAGGTGAAAAAGAGCCAACCATCATGAAGCGCCAACCGGGTGTCGTTGCCGAATATCCGACCGTTGCCAACTAACTGTGAATCTGGCCCGAACTTGTCGCGTCCATTGAATGGCGAAGTCAAGCTCCGACATCACTACGGACCTGAAGTATCTGTCTGCAAACATATGAAGGCGCTGCAAAACATATGAAGTTTCTCGAAGTTCTTATTTTCTGTATTTCTGCGACGCGACTCTTCTGAGAAACTGATGTTCCATCTGAACTCTTGATTATGAAGTTCTCAATAACATCACCTTGGAGTTGTGAGGGTGGCAGAAAGAAAATGCCAGACTAGTGGTCTAACGTCCGCACTGGCTCAAACTATTTGATTGCATCGGACATTCAGGATGCAATCGTAATTGATGGCACTGGCGGTGCGGTTGGTGGAACGCCACCTTGCCGTCCATCATTGACGTGGGTCTGAGCAAAAAAAACCTACCATTCGGTCTTCATAATCGGCGCGCTCATCAACAGAGAAAGGCATATTGCGACGATACGACGATAGAAGACTAGGGAGATTATTGGATATTTATGCCAGGACTTGCTGGACAAGAACCTCATTCAGAAGAACAAGAGCCAGTGGAATACTGTAGTTGTCATGGTGGAGAAAAGGAACGACAGCAAGAGACTCACAAACTATTAACGCGTGCTGAACAAAGTGACTGGGTTGGGCGCACACCCGCTGGTCCGCATGAATAATGCACTGAGCTGTCTTTAGGATAACCATTTTTTACATCGATTTATCACATCGATTAACCATTTCTTTTTGTCACCAATCGATCTCGCCATTGGCTATTGGGAGTTCAAGATGAAGGAGGAGGTCATCGAGAAGACTATTTTTTCGACACACAACGACCATTCTGAGTGGTTTCACATGCCCATGAGGTCATGCAGATGGTGCTACAGATGTTGCGTGTTGATCGGAACTGGATCTACACGCTTTGTTACACGGATAGTGTCATTATCTGGCCATCAGGCCTCTCTACCTACCTAAAGAGGTTGGATGAAGTGTTCGGACGATTCAAGGACGCGAACTTGCTGCTCAAGCAGCTGGTGAAATGTAATTTTCTACAAAGCCAGGCACGCTACCTGGATTTCCTCGTGTCAAGAGTCCTCGCGACTTTACCAGGATCAGTACCAGCCACCGCGGGCTCCGTCTTGATAAGGTCACATCACAGCTGCGGGTGGGTGATTTCCCAACTCCCGAAAGACATGATTAACTTCAGCGGTTTGTTGGATTAGCGCCCTACTACCGTCGATTCTGCAAGAACTTCGCAGACGCCGCGAAGCATTTCCTCGAGGCTTTGGAAAGACAAGCACACCGTAAGTTCAAGAAAAGTTCCAAGTGGATTGCTGATTGTGCAACAGCGTTCCAGAATCTGAATGAAGCTCTGACAGCGCCTGTGCTGTCAGGGAGTTGAGTGAACATCGGGTGGATCAAATTCTTACTCTCACCATAGACGCATCAGATGTTGATATTGTAATTGGAGTCGTGCTAAGTCAAGAGGGACATCCATTAGGAATTATGTACCACAGCAGTAGAGTAGCCTGAGTTTCCATGAAGGAGGGCAGGGAGTTAAAAACAACATGTAACAGTAGCAAGGGGGCATTTGCAAAAACAACATACATAGAAGGTACAAGAAAGATTACACGAAGCATACCACAGGCAATTTAGACCACCACAAAGAGAGCATATCACCTACAACAGAAAGCATGCAAAGACACGGTTCAGATCGTGAGTGCCACTCTGTAATCGCACATTAATTATCACGAGAAAGCATGTCTTTTTACTGCAAGGGCGACACTCGATCTGTCTGAGCCTCTCTTGGAATAAACAAGAGGCGAAGTATAATATTCTTTAGCATTATTTATCTGTGACGTTTGATTTGACGTTTGGCGTACTGGCAAGAGCCATATCAGGGCATTTCTGTCATTGAACAGCTTTGTATTTGCTAGACCATAGATACAGTCTGCACTTTCTGGGGAGGGGAGCCAACACCAAGCGATTTTTCGATGTTACATTAAAATGTTTGTTTTTTGGTGAACTTCCAGACATCATCGGGAATTACACCAGTGTTAAAATAATATATTTTCGTTTTGTGTGCGATGTCGAAGCGCATAGTAAGATGTCGAAGGTCGCCATAAAATGATTCCTAAATCCCCTTTCAGTCTTTTAAACTAAATTTTGAGTCCCTACCGTACTTACGAACATACCTTATTCGCTTGTTTTGACATACCGAATTTACTGATACCTGTATTAGCAATGCCGATGGAAATACTTGTGTTATAGACTGGCATTGTGCAACAGACCACATCATAGGTAACTTCTATACCTGGAGTTGTGCTACAGGGTGTTCGTGCATTACGATCCGTAATGGTGAGCGTAAGCATGATGCTTGTAGGCGATATACTGTTGGAGATGAAGCATGAAGACTTCGCAACCACACGTCAGGAAGGACGATGTAGATGCTTCGTCGAAATAGATGTCAATTAAGTGTTTACAAAGTGGCATATTCCACCCAATTTTACGAATAATTGATCACTAAATTACACTGTCATTCCACCCTGTGTCGGGCAGCCGTGTTCTGTGCAAAACGTATGCACTTAATTTGGTACCCCCCCCTCCTCCCCATTGCATGTTAGAGGATAGGATCATGCAGGATGCATCCAGTTATTCATAGCTGTAGATATTGCGTCCAAAAATTGGTTCCCTATACTTTTCATTATTTCCACATAAAACAGTTACTTTCTTGAACCAAATTCAACAGCTGCACCTGGGATACAACCCTTCATGTGTTCCAAAATGTACATCTAAGTACCAGCATTTCGCACTTTTTCCTCATCACTGGCATTTCTTTCTTTATATCGGACATCTAACTCAAGATGAATTTGAGAAAATTGCATAAGCATGATGCTTATAAATGGGATACTGTTATAAGCGAGGTACGAAGACTTCACAAGCACGCATCAAGAAGCACGATGTCGATACCTCTTTGGTAAGGATGTCAATTCATTGTTCAGAAAACGGCACATTCCACCCTCTTGCACGGATAATTTGTAACTGCCACTAACCAAGGTATGTCCGATATGTGTGACCCTGGATCTGGTTGGCAGCGTGGCCGGCGCCCGCCAGCTGAGTCGTGACGCGGCGGCGCTGCGTCGCTGGCTACGCCATCATCGCCACCTCTCGGATGAGGCGCGTGCCCACCTGCTGGCCGTGGACGCTCTTCGGGAGCTGGAGGGCGTTGCCAGCCTGTTGCAGCGGCAGCCAAGCGATCCGCGACTCAACCAGGTGGCGCCAGCGGCGCGTCCGGTAACGGACAGTCCGCTCAGCGACAACATTCCGTCGGAAATGTACGTGCGCGAGCGGGCCGCCTGGCTGTCGCTGCGGCTGCAGCGGGAGGATGCGCCGATGGCAGTGCTGCGACGGCTGCTGGTCTGTCGCTGCTGCATGTGGCCCAACTGAGCCTGCCGTCCGCCACCACCCAGCCGGCTCACAACACCCAACCGACTCACCTCACCCAGCCGGCTCACAACACCCAGCCGGCTCACAACACCCAGCCGGCTCACAACACCCAACCGACTCACATCACCCAGCCGGCTCACAACACCCAACCGGCTCACAACACCCAACCAACTCACATCACCCAGCCGGCTCACAACACCCAGCCGGCTCACAACACCCAGCTGGCTCACAACACCCAGCCTGCTCACATCACCCAACCGGCTCACAACACTTAACCGGCTCACAACACCCAACCAGTTCACAACACCCAGCCGGCTCACAACACCCAACCAGCTCACACCATTCAGCCAGCTCAACATTCAGCCGGCTCATAGCACCCAACCGATTCACAACACCCAGCCGGCTCACAACACCCAGCCGGCTCGCAACATTCAGCCGACTCACAACACCCAGCCGATTCACAACACCAAGACAGCTGACAACACTCAACTGGCTTACAACACTCAACTAGCTCAGAACACCCAACTGACCCACAGTACCAACTAATCTACAACGTCCAAGCTGCTCACAACACGCACCTGGTTTACAAAACCCAACTGGCTTACAACATCCAACTGACTCACAACGTCCAACTGATCCACAGCACCAGCCAACTTACAACACCCAGCTGGTTCACAGCATCCAACTGATTCACAACACCCAATCGACATACAACACCAACTGATCCACAATGCCCCAAGTGACCAACATCCAACTAACCCACACACGAAATGACCCACAACACCCAATCGACTCACGACTTCCAACTGATTTATAATGCTAACTTATCTATGGCACCAACCTGACCCACAACACCCAACTGGCCAAAAAAGCAAACCATCACAACATTCAGCACTCTGACATCTGACCCAGAACACAACGCCCAACTGACCGATAGCACCAGTTAGCTTATAATACTCCTCTGATTCACAACACCTAATCTATACACATCACCCAACTGACTCATAATTCGCAGCACAAAGCTGAGCTACATCGAAATGACAGCACTCAAATGATTCACAATGCCGAGCTAACTCAAAAATACAAACTGGTTTACAAAGTTAGCCAAAAAATCAAAAATGGTTTACAAAGTACTCTTACATTTTCACTCGCAGGGACTGCCCTGCATGGTCAGAATATTCCGGTAGGCAATATGCCACTTAATTATATGAAGTATCAGACAATGTACCAATACACTTGGAAATATCAACTGTTCCCCGGGGAAGGGGGGACTAATTGATAAACGAACGCTAGCCCGGCTAAGCGGAAAATTGTGCGGACGGAAATTACTATCAGGTGTTAGTGTGTCAGCAGGTGATGTGGGAGGTTATGCGACCTGACTATTATGGCGCAGGGCTGCCGAGAAGTCAGCTGACGGATCTGGGATGGCTCAGATCTCAATTGTGCGCTCGTCAGCCAGTTGTGGAGACAATCACGCGCGTGGTAGTCACCTCTAGTCCTGTGCATTCTTCCCGCAGAAATGCAAGCCCGAGCTTTTGATGGACTTGAACCAGACGTCTCACGAGCTCAGTTACCGACTGGGCAGTTCGTTAGCAGTGGTTGTATATATGTTGATCCGTGGTAGGTGACTGCATCAGTTTGCCTGGCTCCATCGCTACCTCCGTCCAGTGATAATCCACGACCTTACAGGTGATCATGTTCTGTGTGGAAATGCTGTCGTGTTGTAGACAGGTCGGGCGTTGATCTCAGCCATCTTTGCGCGTTTCACTGTGCGGGTTTCACCAATACTTTGCTGTGTACTGCCCGAACCCGCACGCTCGGCGACGTCATCCTACCTGTACGGCTTCAGTTCCTACGTGGGCAATTATCTTGTAATCCAGGTGAGGCAGTTGATCAGTTGGTAAGTCCATCACATCACTCATTTCAGCAGACGGTGCGGCTGGTGAAGCTGAAGGCCGGTTTGTGGACGCACTGTTGTCGCATTGTGTTATTGACGCGTTGTCGTGTCGTCCGGCCTGAGTCGACCTCCCATGTCTGTTCAAATACACTCTGAAGGAGGAAGGCGAGATGGTCTACCGGGTGGGACTGTCAGCTCCGTGCTATGGTGCGTTGCGGTACAAGAAATAAGCCAGTCTGCGGGGTGGGGTGCGAGTTACAAGTTATGGTGTGTTGCGGTATCAGGTGAGCAGGTCTGGTGCTGGGTGGGATGGGGGGCGGCCGTGACACTCGTGGGTTGCATTGCACGCCTGGCACCGATGCGGGCGGAAATACAACACGACCAGACCGATTCGGACTTACTTAAGTTGGATTGCATGGGAAGAAGCTGACAAAGTTAACATCGTTCTTAAACCGCCCAAAAAGCTTTGCCTCCCCGTGGGATACATCCGTTGGCTCTTCTGAGCCGAGCGCGTCGTCTGCTTCTGCCAGGGGTCTACTGACCTTGCGGGAGGGGGCTGAGCTTTTTACTACCACCAGCGATGGAACCATAACCTCTCACGAAATGCTACGGCACACCGGGGAGCTTAATAACCCCTCGAAATATGTGCAGGAAGCGCGCCTTCGACCATGATATAAAAAAGTGTCCCTGGACATGAATGCCTTCCTCTGGATCCGCCCCAGCGAGCTCGACCGATGTTGCGGGCAGGCGCGCACCCAGCGGGGATGAGGATGGGGGCATGACGTCTTCATCAATGGTCAGGTTGAGTATTGAGTGAACGAAGCCCATGACCTTACTGGCATAAAAACCAGCCTAGCCCCCCTCCAGAAATAGCTTTCTGGGTCTGCTGCTGATTATAGGTAGCAATTTCCGACGACCTCGAATGCTTATAATGTATGTGACGTAATGCTGGGCAAAATGGGCTACATACCATTTTCTTCTTGGCCAAGGTACCATTACGGCTCACATGTCCTCCACAGACAAAATTGGCACGCATGTTTCTACGCGATGTCGGATAGCGACACTCCGTAAACTCACTGGCAACACACTCAACACCTTTCGGTAGTGCCGACAAGAAGTCCTTGCTTATAAGCCTCATAGGTCACCAGCCGAAGAAATAGCATCAGTCTATAAAAAAAAACTATCCACATTTCGTCGGCGTGACCACTTGATCAAGGCAGACAGGAGATGGTTACCAGATGTGCTTATTTTGTCGGAAAAAGATGACTCAAATAGCAGCATTGCAGAGAGAGTTGCTTTGGATTTGTCATGCACCACTTTTCCCTATCGACGAAGAGCCATTCGCAACCACTTACTGAGCCTTCGAGTTCAGCGATTCATCGATAGATTGGTCTACTACGCCGATATCGTATCTGTAGATACTGTAGATCGGTTCATCGATAGATTGGCCCACTACGCCGATACCGTATCTCTAGATACTGTAGATCGGTTCACCACACTACGCTACTTGATCAACTCATCCTGCCCACCCTACCTTTCGGGTATCGTTCGACTCCATCTTCACCATCATGCCATAGTTTCCAAATAGTCATAGCTGACCAAATAATAATTTAACCAACCAACTGCGGCGTGTCGGCTTCCGGTCGGGCCGCTCGTCCATCTCAGACATCGGCCGCTGTACAGCAGCCAGCGACGACCAGATCAACATTTATTTCTATACAGTTGACCAGCAGCGGCGGCTGTGCGGTGCCACACCTGCGCAGCGTCGGCCCGAGCCACAGCCACCGTGAGGAATCGCCGGCCCGATCCCCAGCAACCGCGACGCATCGCTCAGTGCACCGCAAGCAATCGTGTCAGGGCTGCACCTCAACAGCCACAACCACTCAGTGCGCCACCACACAAGTGGATGGTAATAACAGGATGCACGGCTCATTGAAAAGGGCCATCATGCTCGGCAAGACACGCGGCACTGCATGCCGACGAGCATGCGCTGATGTAATTTTTCAGTCAGTCTGCCCATGTGTTTAGAATACTCGTTCGATTTCGACGCGTTGTCTGACCCGGAGGGCTGCTTAACCTACGATTACGTTGCAGTCGTATTTTATATCCGCGGTTGAACTCCTAATCAAGTGCTGCCGTGAACTTATCTTCATGGATGCAATATTATGTGGATCCCACTGTTCCAAATGTCTCCATAGTCTATCTCAGTCGAGTACACGCATCCAATGTATAGTGAATACCGGCCGAGATGAACCACCGGAGGGCGGAAGCACTGAACATGTTCGATCAAATATCCAGTCTTACAAATCTGAAAGTTACCATGCAGCAGCTTGGTACCTCACGAAAACCGGAGACATCAGAGACCGGTGGAACGCGCATATCTCGAGGCTGGTTTACGACTCGTGGAGTCGTATACCCTTGCTCGCGCCTGCCCAGAACGCCAAACTGGTCGCGGGCTGGGAAGCGTATACTGGCCACACGCAGCCGATCATCGGCACATCAGTTGCCCCTCGCCAACTTGGGTCTCGCCAGTCGCGAGGTACGCGGTCAATGCACACAAGTGCGATCTCCGATCAATTTTACGCGGGTCCGAGGTAGTTTCGGCGAACAAAGTACGCCAGCGCAAGACATATCCACGAGCTCTTAGACGTCGAAGGAGACTGGAACGTGGAATCAAAAAGTATTCTAAGCCCAACGTTTAAGCGCGTACAGGCAGCTTCGGAATAATCGCTATCTGAGCGGCACGACTGGTATGGGCAAGACAAATTTATTCGAGACCTAACATACGTGATGCTTTTTTCTTGCCGACCATGCAGACCACGCCAGGAACGGCGAATTACCATCAGTTATGTCGCTAGGATGGATATCTTGAGCATGTGGCCAATATAAAGGTATAATGCAAACATTTGTAGCAACGTCATACTGAGTAACACATACTACGAAAGGTTCAAATCAATCCTATCTGCCTGATTATGTTGCCAATGTTATCAGGAGTTTGGAGATACCGTATGAACCAGTGTTCCGCAAAACAATATCTTAAGCAGCCAACCGGGTCGATTAGAACAGTGGGAAAGTCGAACAAAAGAAAGTAAAAAGCCATGGTGTATTTTGACGAAAAATGCATTCAAAATCAGCGCATGCTCACCTTCCTAACAGTATATTCCACGCCTTCCGACATACTGACGCCCCATCCCTCGTGAAACGAGAACGCCATTCCCCGTGTCACACGATAAGAAGGGAACGCCGAATTCCTGAGCCGATCCATGTCCGACATGACGAGCAGGCTAAATGGGCCAACGACGGTTTACAGTGTTCCAGAGACAGTGGTGGCAAGCATGTTACGTCCGACACTAGTCGCCCGGTGGTGGCGGCCACCGCAGACCCGGCGACAACTGGGAGCCGCCCATGAACCCACCAGGCATCCCACGGCGGCACACGCAGACGCGGCTACCGACAGAGCGGCGTGGGCAACACCACACACAGTCACGACACGAGCCAGTCGTCCCACGTGCGGACCAGGGGCGGCCGCCGCGCGTCGTATTGATGGCAGCGGCGCCTCCGCCTGCGAAAGACCTCATCACGCTACACTAATAAACAGCCCTGCGTACAATGTCGCACGCGCCAATGTTACATTCCATATCCAACTACCATATCGATGCGATACAAAATGACGACTGAGAGCCAACTGGTCCTTCAATTTGAGAGACTCCTCTCAGTAACCAGTCGCCCGCCTGAGACACTCGCCGCACACACGTCACTGATATTCACAGTCTGCAACACCCAGGACAGTGGCCAACTGCCAATTACCCGGGCATTGGGCAGCCGCCGGTGCACACCGGCAGGGACCGCCACTGCTGTATGTGAAGTCACACGCTCGCGTACTGGTACATACAGATATGCATGTATATATATATATATATATATATATATATATATATATATATATATATATATATATATACACATACATGTAAAAACACCGCCGTATCTTACGTAGCTCGCCGGACACCCTGGCTCAATTTTCTCCAGATTCAAAATTTTGCATTTTTGGCTTCTGTCTTATTGGGGATTTAGGGTGCTTCGACTAGTCTGATCATTCGTGCACATGCATTTTTATTACGATAATTGTGTTTTCGTTTTCCTTTTGAAAAACAGTAAGATACAAAAAAGAATCATACAGTGTCATGACTCATTAAACTCCACGTATTTTCCCCTACTGAAACCTGCCACCTACGATCTGTTCGCCCACCCTTGCATATTATACCATCGTTGAATGCAATTAATAACTCATTTTATGGTAGCCAAAACTGCATACGTGTAATCGCCATTCCCGAGCATCATAATGATACCAACGTGAGGCTGGGCAGATACACCTATCTGGTGCTGGCTGTCAATGGCATAATATTTTTAGTTCCGTATGGTAGGATGTAATTTGTTAATATAACCATCACATTTCTGGGGGTGAGCGACAATGCATTAGACTCAAAAACTCGGGGAGCGGTAGGATATAGATCACTGCAATAATGAAAGGTGGATACAATAAAGTGCTGCGGCTGATGCGGTGCTGATGGAAGTTCCTCACCAAAATAAAGGCGACCCAGGAATTCACGTGCAGATACACAAATGCCAACCAGCTGCTGATCTCAAAAACGGCAGCTTCGGCATCCGGTGGATATACGAGTCACTAGTTCGGTACCTTCCCATTAACGACGAAGGTTCAGTGTTCGAGCCCGTCCAAAGAACGAACTCCACCTACGGTATATGAATAAACTAGCATCAAAGAACATTCTGTGATGTCATTTTGGCTGGAATAAAGCACAAAACTAGAACAAGCTACAAAAAGGTTCTGGCGAGGTCTCAATGATTTAACAAGTGCTACAACACCGAAACATACCCACGAGGCACCTACCTCGAATCAGCATACGGAATTTGGTGTCAATAGAACATGCAATTTGAAACTTCTCCTCAGAGGATTCTCCTCAAAACAATTACACGCTCCAGATTGCTCCACCAGGCACCCCAACCCACTGTTGATCCCCAAAAGCGGTACGTTCCCCGTGCGATGCGCGTCGTAAATAAATCTGGCGTGATCATGTCATTAAGGTACGAGCTAGAGCACTGGATTAAACAAGGGGGGACTTGGCTTAGCTATCCACCCGACGGAAGCTCATTCTGGAAACCATGTCTATATATTGATCACCGCCCGGAAGGCTCCTGAGGAAAGATTACGGAAAACCAAAATTTGGTGGTCGTGGCACGCACAGTTCAAAACTCAACGGTGCCAGAAGCAAAACGTGCATTACCATAATTCGATGTACCCCACTGTTGCCAAAAGAGTGACCATATGCTTTATTGCATTGTTTGACTGCATTACATACTCGAAGGCCTTCCAACAATGATGCGCCTCGTTAGCACTAATCCGTACTAGATGTATGAACATGCATCACGTGCGTACCCAGGCAGTAATCTATAGCCGAGGAATAGTTGGATGACCATGGTCGCGGGGTACTCTATCTCTGGCAGCCACATCGCACGCCGTGTTTTGACCCAATTGCATTCCTTAACCTATAATATGGCCTGTGACCCCAGCTTAACGTAAGCACGTGCCTCATGTGCTCACCCTTTACCTTTCCCCTGTAAATGGGCTAGTCCCGATATCTCCGATCTTGCTGGTGGCCTGGGCTGTCGAAAATGGTTTGCGACGTATGAGAATGAACTTGGGACTTCACATCACTTGCGCCTGTGGTGAAAAAAAATGATAGACCTGCACCAAAAACATTTTCATATCCATAATCAAGAGATAAAACTGGGCGAGGACACCAAGCGAGCCGTCATACATCTGGGCTTGGGCACGGGTACGTGTGACGGCGCGCCATAAACAGACAAGTAGGTGGCCGTCGAGCCAAACACTGCCGCCGGGGTGGACCCACCGGCGGTCGTAGGTTTGTGGGCCCGCCTCTGTACCAATGTCAGAGGCGGCTGAAAGCTCCGTGCGCGGCTATCGTGCCGGATGCAGCCGCCAGGACGGACCCACCGGGGGCCGGAGTTCGTAGATCCGCCTCCGTACGGATGTCAGAGCCGGCTGAAGGTCAGTCGCCCACACCGACTGTTACGGGACAACCGACGCCTACCTGATCACGTCTCCGGTTCAACTGCGGTCCGACCTGTCGCACTATAATCTGACCACAATCAAACTCCGGTTCGATCCCAGATCGAATGCTGTCCAACTCTAATCTGACTCCAGTGTGATACCGGCCCGATTCCAGTCTAACTCAGACATTGATTGGCGAGTCGAGCCGGCCGTCCAGTGGACCAGCGCGAGCCGGCCGTCCAGTGGATCAGCGCGAGCAGACCGCCGACTGTCACCACACGGCACGGCAGCCAGGGCGGCGTGCCGCCCCCTGTCTCTGGCACTGGCACTGCCGGCCGTCCCAGACATTTTACAAAAATAAATATATCTGACCTGCACGAGCCAACAGCCAACACGTATGCGACTACGGCGAGGTGCGACTACGCTACACCGCGGAGGTGGGCGTATGTAGAGTGCACGGCTGCGCGGTGGTGCAGCCACTCAGGCCGACCAACCGTTGGGCGTGGCCGGCGGCTGGCCGGGCTGGCCAGGCGGCTGGCCGGGCTGAGTGGGCTGCCGGCAGCCAGCCGCGACACTCTCAGAGCGTCGGCACGGCCCGCACACGGACAGCTCCGGCGAGATGCGCGCACAGCTCAGCTGGCCGAAACAGCGCACACACACGCGCACTGGAGTGAACAGCTGCTCACGTGGGATGGCCGCCTCGTACTTGGAGCAGTCGGCGCAGTAGATGTTACCACAGTTTCTGGGGGTCAGCCGCGGTGTGATGGTCACCATACGTTATCACAGCTCTGAGTCAGCCTGGATGTGGTGGTCACTATACGTTATTACAGTTCGTGGGGGTTAACCGCTCTATCGTAGTCACCATACGTTATCACAGCCCCTGGGAGTCAGCCGTTGCATCGCGGTCACTATACGTTACCACAGCTACTGGGGGCACCCGCGGTATCGTGGTCACAATTACATTACCACAATTCCAGGGGGTCAGCTGTGGCACCATGGTGACTATACCTTACCACAGCCCCTGGGGCCACATGCAGCTTCGAGGTCGCATTACTCCCAACCAGACAGAAAATAGACTCGGGTGCAAGATCCACGGCAACAGTAGATAACTGAATTTGACATGTGACCCTGCTGGATCTGGAACACCTGTTGTCGCCTTTCGTCAGTCTTAAAATAACCAGCTGATGTTTACGTCAGGTCTACGTGAACGCCATCACGTTAAGCTGGACGGGTTGAAATACGTGATGAATTATCATGGCCAGAGGTATCATAGCTCACGTGACAGATGTGAACATCCGGCAAGCGTGTCATGCACGTGTCGTACGCGGAGTAACAGGGAGATTCACATCCGTACGTACTTTGTCTGTCCGTCTGTCTGTGATACTCCAATTTTTAGGTGAGGTAAGGGTAACATGATTCTCCAAAGAAGCGGCGATATGCCCGTCTCTGTCGGATGTAAGGTTGCTAAGTAGTTGAAGCCAAGAGTCAGACATCTGAGAACATGCCACATACTACCACGCGCAATCACAAAAAGCGGCATGTGGAGACAGGGGACACGACATGCATGGTCGCCATCGGCTGTGTGGTCCGTCGAGTGTTGTATGACCAGTGCAGTCGGCGCGCCCCAACGCCCAAATAACCGAGTAGTCCGTGAGCAGTGCTATACGGCGGCCACCGCAGCCAGCCATCGACGGCCGGCCGCCTACCTGCAATGGTGGCGGCGCCGACCGATCCAGAACTCTGTGTCGCAGCCGGCGCAGCGGCTCACCGCGTAGTCGGGCACCCACATCTGCGGCCGCACGTCCGCCTCGTCCACCGCCTCCCAGCTGACGTCAGACGCGCTCGACTGCTGGCCCACAGACAGCTGCTCCTCCGGCGCAGCTGTCAGCTCCTGCACGTCGTAACGTAATAACGTTGTACAAGGCTGTAAGGTGAAATAAAGTAACAATATAGTTACTGAAAGTAACAATATAATTACCGAAATGGAACAAAGCGTAAATGCTTGCACTACGCGATACGCATCGCATAGTTTGATGATAGCGTCCAAATAGTGCCAATTTTGAGGCTTGGGGCTTGCTAGCCTTTCCACGAGACAGGCGTGAAAAAGACGAACACAATATAGTTGGGAACTAATCAGTATTTTAATTCAACGTGCCTTATGCCACCAAAATATACAATAAGTCTTGCATATTATCGAATTAATTTTCAATGTTTTGGCAGTCATGGCGCAAAAAGTATTTAAAAAAGTTAGCGCGAGGCTTGTATATATTCTACGAAACGTTGCCCGTGCCAAAAACATGGTACAAAAAAACAAACTGGCAGCAAAGATAAGCTTTTATTGAATAGGTCTTGTGAAAACGTACTAGCTGTATTCTAACCGCTTGCAAAGAGGGCAATAGTTAGAGCGAGTTGTTAATCTACATCAATTCATGCCTATTTGAGTAAAATGCTGCTGACATTGCACGTCACTAATTCCATCAAAATATTACTGACAACATTAAATTGGCTATGTACGTATATTTTAACCTGACATACATCAATCGCAGCTGGAAAAGGCATCGGGCGATTACCACAACATAGATGTCACACTATATGTTGCCTTGGCACGGAGCCAGAAGTGGGGCGTGTGCTGTGTGCTGATGGGTAGAGGGTACGAGGGGAACAGCGTGTGCGCCGCCGTCGCTGTCGGGTGCGTACCGGATCGTCCGAGAGCTGGCCGTGACGGCGGCCCGAGCACTGATAGGACACCTGGCTACACAGCGCCAGCCGCGTCATGTGCAGGTCACGCCGCAGGGCGTCCACCTCGCTCTGCGGCACAACACCGGCACCGGCGTTACACAGCCACAGCGTCACATCAGTAACAACGTGTCCGAAAACTATGGTTGGTTGGCTATTGGTTTTACGACACGTCGATCGCAGTCGTATAGCGTCGCCAATCTCTCACGCCGATTGGTCGCGGGCGAAGAGTAGCGACAGGTGAAACTCGAACCCACAATCTTTAGATTCTGAGACGAGCATCTAACCCCTAGACCACTCGTCCCCCCGAAAACTATGGGGTGGAGGCTCGAGTGCATGAGTTATTTCTAGCATTACTCCACGGCAGACGAGGAAATCACTTGTCCTGATAGCAGGACATACATTTGCGGGCCTCCATATAACTTGCGGTTAGTTTTGCGCTTCCTTCACCCGGAAAATAGAGCGAAACTTGGCCACACACCACCACGCGCACCGCCAGTGGCACGTCCAGGGCGCGCGCCACTCACCCTGTGCATCATGTGCATGTGGTAGAGCCGCTGCTGCAAGTCATCCTTCACCCGCGGCAGTCCGTCCAGCTCGAGGCGGCGGCAGGAGGGCGAGTCGGCCGTCCGCTCAGACAGTCTGTCGCATCCGAAACAGCCGCTCGTCACCACCGGCCGAGCAGCACGGTGTCAACAGATATAGGCAGAATACGACAGCCAACAGATATAGACATGACTGACTGCATAGTGGCAACGTACAGACAATACGACAGTCAACCGATATAGAAAGCGCGGGACAGAACAACACAGATGATGCGGCAGCGAGGAGATAGACATTTGCGTGAGATATACATATACAGATATACATTTATGTTCCAAAATTGCAATTATATATAGTAATACTAAGCAACATATTTCAGCGAAGAGCTAGCCTATTGATTGATTATTTGGGCTTAAGGATGCGCCGACTACGAGGTCATTTGGCGCCCATGAAGAGCTAGTCTACACCCTGTACTAAACTGGTATAAATAGGTAGCATGGAATTGTCCTTCATCAATACTTCGCATATGATTCAGGCATGGAGATCTGGGTATGCCCCATAAACAACTCCTGGAGGGGCCGTGCTGTGAGAGCACATACTAGTGTGCTCCCTATTACCTACCTGTTGTGGTCTCCATTGATTTTTGATTTATGTAATGTTTTGCTATGCCTGAACTAATAACAGGATAATCTAGTTTGGACACAAAGCTTTTGGGTAGATTATCATACGTACATGCCTACATAGAAAAGTCGCTGTAGTCTCGACATAAAAATGTGATTGATGCATCAAGTAGTCGCTAGACACCTATTTGCAAGTACCTACCTACCAATATAACTAGGTAGGTGGGTAGGTAGGCATATCCATACCTACCTACCTATATTGGTGTTCGCTTCCATGTTTTTGGAGGATGGTACTATGCCCAACATTTCTGAACTACCTGTAGCAGAGCCTACGAGTGGATGTGTAATGAATAGCATGAAAACGGTTTGGACGTCGCAACAATTGGTACCTTCATAACAAATTACATTATATATATATATATATGTAAATTCAGCTTCACCTATTACTCAGTCATCCAGAACATTGGGAGCGGCGACCGGCTGACGGACACTCGCCTATCGTCATTGGGCGTGGCCGGGTAGCCTGAGCTGGGTGTGCGGCTGTGGCCGGGACTGGCGGCCGCGTGACGAGTCGGCGCCCCGCCGGTCATCAGCCGGCGCAGCTGGTGACACAGACAGCGCTGTCGCACGCCCGAGTGGCTGATGTCGGTGGTGCTGGTGCTGCGCTCTCGCAGCTCGTCGCAGCTGTGCAGCGTGTCGGTGGAGCTCGTGCCGCAGCACACGTCGTCGTCCCCGTCCGTGGCGGATATCACAGCCGGGTCAGCGTACTCGGCGGCCGGCGGCGGCGACGGTGCGGCGGGCGCGCCGCTGCACCCGGCCGCCTCCGCCTCCTTGCCGCCGCTGTGAGCCCTGCGGCAGACCAAGACAGCTGATGCTTGATAGACCGGCACGGATGGTTCATCGAGACAGCTGGCCGCTGATGCCGACGCAGTGATAGCGGGGTGGCTGTAAACAGACGGCAGCACTATACCGCCAGCATACTGGTACCAATATAGCCAACTAGTGGGGCCACACTATTGGAAACTAGCGACATCACACGGCGGGAAAAACTAGCAGAGAAATCTCAGCGTTCATGTTTTCTTACGACACGTTCACCCAAAAGTGGAAGCGCACTATAAAAGTTGTTCCTGAGCAAGGTTGGCGCTGCCAAAAGAAAAGTTGGCGTTTCATGAGCCAAAGCTGGTGCTACAGCTGCAATATTTGAAATACTGCATTTTGTACGCACGCATTCACATACCGCACAACTGGTCATGTCGTGCCACGAAGACGTGACTTGTCTGGTCTCGTACCTTAATCCAGTGTAAACACTGAACCTGATCTCGAATAATACATGTCGCTGGTCATTGTCCAGTTCATGGAGTGTACGCCATGTATAAAGAAGACTGTTGTATTGCATATACGTCACATATAATTGATTTAGCTCAGGAGACCATCAACTGCTACTGGTTATGTAGCGCCTATAAGTCATATATAAGATTATATGTACAGATATACATATTTCATGTGTGTTTTAGTTCGTCAAGCAAAACAGCTTCAATGAAAACAAGCCATGTATTACGCACGCATATGTGCGTGCGTGCGCATATGTGTATGCATATGTGCATATGTACACTTGCTTCATCGGCGACTTGAAAATCGAAGTCCGAATACGCGCGGCTACAGAAACAATAAAATCGTCTGGCCACCGACACGCAGCCATATTCCGCTATACCGTGTCTTTCAATTAATACCCTAGTGGACCCAGCATCTCTAAAGTCCTACACTTATCAGCTTTGATAGAACGTTTACATCATGTAAATGCTTACGGGTGTTGTATAAAAATAATATCCAGTGCTATTCTTACAAGACAACAGCTTTCCAGAATGTACGCAAATTTTGTTCCGCAAAAGCATAGACGGCTGGGTTCCGCACTTCATTTCTATAAAAGGCTAACATTTTCTATTTTCCCATAGAAAGACTCACATCATTAAACATTACCCACCTTTTTTTCACACTTTCGTTTCGGTTCCAAAATTTCGGTTATGTGCCCAAAGGAGTAGCACAATACGCAGAGCCGACATGCGCTGGTTACGCTCTTTCTTAGTCTTTGATCATGGATAAACCAACAGAAAAGCAAACAAGAACCTCTAATAAACACAATTGCTGCATATTACGCGATGCTTTGTATCCCCAAAATCACTGATTATTCTTCCTCGAAGTCGATAAAAACTATTATACAAATATTTAGGCGTCTGTCAGCAGATAGTCATACAAATTTGTATGAATGGCACATCATAACAGTGCATTCATGGAGTGTTATGGTAGCTTAATGGGTCTATGGTTGAGTTTGTCAGGTATAGACGGCGGCAGCGGGGATGGTCGGTCTTTTAGTGCTCAAAAAGCTCGACTCCACTCCAGATCAGTCCGAGTGTACTTTCCATAAGCTTCAGTATATCGATAAGAAAAGCACAACGGTTAACATAGTGCTTCCTCGCTACTGAGTAGTAAAAATAATGGAAAAGAGATTAAAGGAAGACAAGCATGCACCAGGAGCCACACTAAAGCAACATTTAGTATACTACAAAACAGAATCAGCTTGTTATTGAAACATTTTTCACCCTATTCCACCACAAAATGAGATATAATCCTCGTATCGTTTGTTTTTGTTTTTCGTTCGTTACAGTCATTTTTTTCTCACCCCTCCGGTTTTCCTCAGACCTCATCCATCCTCATCTTCAGGGTGCGTAGAGGCTAAGCTAATATCACCTCATATGTACATTACCCTTTCATTCGGTTGTTATCGCCAACATGTTTTACCTTGCACCTCATCCGGTCGAAAGCTTAGGATCCTTCGAAATATTGCCACCAAAACCGTGCTTGTGAGTTTTCACGACGTGTGCTTACCGACAAGTCTCAGAGAAGCACGGATTCGACCTAGTCACTCCAACATCGCTCCCGCCGAATGGCGTGTTACGTTATTTCACCACTCGGCCACATACACCACGACCCACACAAATTAAGATGACCTCAGGTGGACTTCATCGTGCTTAGAACAGCTTCAGGACAATCCTTGGCCCAGAGTTCGAAATCAGCGTCCATTCTTACCCCAGGTAGTTTAGCGCAAACGTCTGCGAAGCCCGAGCGAGATTACTTCCGTTGAAGGACATGTTTTCATATTTGGGGCTTTAGGGCGCATCGACTACATAGGTCATATACACGTTTTCATATTCTTATTCTTTAGATATTCTTCAGTTATCACGAGTGTCACCCATGGTCAGAGGCCATAACCCTTGCCTTCTTGCATATAAAATAAAGGTATAAGAATGGTCCGCAAGATGTGCTTTGTTTCTTCACAAGGCGAACAATACTTCCGGAGGTATAAGTTCCAAAGTGTGGTGGGATATTGTCAGGTTAGATTCAATGGCCGGGTCAGTGACTCGAGGTCAAATATTCGAAATATACGTTCGTTGCTTTGCCAATAGACCAACACAGAAAGTTTTATCAAAATCGAAGGGACGAGGTATTTTGCCATTTAATTGATATGGCATTTGCCCCACTGCATTCCCGCAGATTATACCAATTCTCACAAATAGAGCACAACAATTTGTCCAGCCTTGTGCCGTTACGCACAATGCTCGGTCGCTCAGCCGCAGTTCCCCAGATATGAAATGATAACGTGCCAGAGCAGATGAGTGCACAATTCCAGAATGCCTGCGTCCAGGCAGATGCGACATGTTCTGTGGTGGGCGCCATCATCGTGGTTGGTGCACCCTAGGGCCCAAAGAACCAGCCAAGCAAACGCCATGTTCTGCACAGCCGGTGGTGACCCACTTGTCCAGTAGGCTGGGGTCGCTGGCGGTCCGCGTCAACTCCTTCCTGTCCATCAGGTCCTCGCAGCTGCGCGTGCGCGCCAGCTGCTTGGCCTGACCGTTGGCGGCCTCCTCGGGCGGAGTTGATCTGCACATCACGTCATCCGAACAGGACGGCAGCGAGCTCAGGTACACGGCCGACCAGAGGCACAGGTCCCGCGGGTGCACCGATGGCGTCAGAACCTGACGCCAAGCGAGCCAGTCGGTCAGTACACCATCAGGACACAGTCGGTCTGTGGCAGTCAGTCAGTCGGTCATCGGTCAGTACACAGTCAGCCAGGTCACCTGGGCCTGCCAGAGGCGTCAGGGTCTTAGTTCGGTTACTCAGAGTAGTCAGGTGGGTTAGTATGAGACCCAGGTAGGATAGAGTCAGTGTGAGAAGCGTTCGGCGGATCAGTATGGGAGATAGCAGGGTGGTCGGTGTGAGAGATAACAGGGTAGTCGGTGTGTCGGTATGAAGATGACAGGGTGGTCAGTGTAGGGGATTTCAGGCGGGTCAGTATGAGAGATGACAGGGTGGTCAGTACGAGATATGGCAGGGTGGTTAATGTGGGAGACTTCAGGTGGGTCAGTATGAGAGATGGCAGGTAGGTCAATATGGGATAAAGCAGGATGGCGAGTGTGGGATATTTCTGGTGGATCGATATGAAGGACATATGGCTTGTCAACATAGGAGACGTCTGCGGTCAGTGTGGGACACATTAGGCGAGTCAGTATATGAAACGCCAGGCGGGTCAGCATGGGAGACATCAGGTGGGTCAGTATCGAAGATGTCAGGCGGTTCAGTATGGGAGGCGTCAGTCGGGTTAGTGTGAGACATGGTAGGTGGGTTAATGTAGGAGACATCACATAAGCCAGCATGAGAGATACTAAATGTGCCAGTATGAGAGACGTCAGGTAGGTCAGTGTGGGGACAGCAGGTGGGTCAGATGGATTAGCATGAGAGTTGTTAGGTGGATCAATGTAGAGGACAGGTAGGTCAGTGTGAGAGGCATCAGGTTGGTCAGTATGGAAGGCGTTACGTGGATCAGTATGGGAGGCGCCAGGATGGTGAATGCGGGAGGCGTCAGGTCGGTCAGTGTGGGCTACGTTAGGTGAGTCAGTATGAGCGACGCCAGAAGGGCCAGTGTGGTACGCATCCGTTGGTCAGCAGACGGGCTGCTGAACACCTACCTTGCCGCGATTCACGTATGCGTAGTTGGTGAAGCGGTGTCTGTTGAAGCGCAAGTAGCCAAACACAGAGTAGGAATTGCTGGCCAGAGCTGCAGCCTCACGGTCGCGTGCCGAGTTGCACAAAAACGTGCCGAACAGGTTGGAGTACGTGTGGTGTGCAAGTTTCACCTGTAACATCCAGCAGTCACCTGGCCATTCACAATCGGACGAGTTTCCAACAGCGCTCACCTAGTTGGGTCGCTTGCATTTAGTTCAGTATGGGCGAGACCAACACCGCCGCTGATCCTTTAACGGCTCATCCCACTAACCGTTCGCAGAGCCACGGGATCCTCCATATATATATTTGCGAAAAGTCGGTGCTGAATGCAAAGTAATATAGGTTACAGCAGCATCAGCAACCCCCAAATATAGTGAAAACACAGGCTTGCTTTACTTCATTATTTACTACGCTTTTAGGTGTTGAAGCAGCATGTCATTCAGCTCAAGTATTGCTTCCCTTCGGCTGTCATTCTCACTGGAAGTTGCATGCAACATGTATAACACCAGGCTATGCCATACAACAGTGGGGACTAGAGGTTATCAATTCGGGGTTGGTGAAGAAGAACCTTGGGTTTTTCTACGACGAATTCAACCGCTAGGTCATATAGCCAACCTCTCACGCCGATTGGTAGAGGGTGGACTCGGTAATGCTGTCGGTTGAGAGATTCGAACCCACAATCTTGCGATCAAGAGTCCGACGCTCTACCAACTGAGCTACCGCGGCCATCTTGGGGTTGGTGGCGTTTTGAACCGAATATATCGGATTTTACATGGGCGACAGCTGTCTAAGCGATTTTTTTTTTAATCAATGGTGCATGGCGTCAAACAAAGAAGACCACCGCACTCAAGACCACTTCAGGTGGTCCTCAATGCATCTATGTATTCATTTTACCCTTGATTGCATACACAAGCAAATATTTCCCGACTTATCATACTTGCAATGCCACGAGTAAACTTGGTTGCAACGAGGAGAAAAAGGTCATTCCCTTCACATTCCTTCCCCAACCACCAAACTTTCGCGACGCACAAAACCTACCTCCTATGTCCCGAAAGACGCATCTCTGCATTGCTTCTCGGCACAGAAATAAACAACTTCTTTCCATCCTAACACAAACCTAACCTCATCCATACTTTCGCAACACGACAGCCTGCCCTCTCCTTTCTCGACACAGTATCTCGCACTTCCTTTCCACGCTACACGTAAGTTCGTTTTTATTCGATACACGCAACCCAGCCATTCCACAGGCATGCGTAACACCGCCCCTTCTTCCAGCACACAGAACATCACCTCTTCTCCCCAGCAGACAACCTAGCCTGTTCTCCCCAACAGACATAACCCAGCCTCTTTTCAGCAGACATAACACCGCCTCTTTCTCCTCCACCAAGCATAACCACGCCCACCCCCTCACAACTCTGCTCCCCGACAGACAGAACCCGGCCCCTCCTTCCCCCGACAGACGACAGTCCCATTCCTCTCGCATGTGAGCCGGACAGGCGCCACCCCAGATCTCACCAGGTAAGCCATGTTGAACTGGAAGTCGCAGGGGAACTGCTGGGTGAGCTGATACACGCAGTCTAGCCACTGCAGGAACACGGGACACCGTTCGTTCAGGTCGTCGGTAGCGGCCGCGTTGCCGCACCGGTCAGAGAACTTGTGGCCGAAGTCCAGCCACTCGCGCTCCAGCAGCGCCTGGAAGCCCTGCGGGTGGCACGGTCGGCGTCAGTGCCGGTCGACTATTGCCGACATGGCCGACCGTTGTCACACCCTGTGGCGGGCCTCCGGGACAGGATGATGGCAGGAAATATCTGGGTAGGCGGCGTACATGCGGCGGGGAATAAGGACACGAAGAGGGATGTAGAGGATGCCGAGAGATGATAATCGACACCACGCATAGTGGGAGGCAACTATGGTGGTGAAGCACTAGCACCGTATAGCCGTCTAGGGTGAAAAAGGCATTATCTACAGCGCTATCGTGCATCATGTTCCTACAATGTTACATCTTCCCCATGGATAACGCAGTCCTTAAGAAAGCTGTACTCAGCTGAAGAGAAAAAACTTTTGAATGCATCGGTTTTGAGTTTTGTAGAATACATCTAATTGCAAGTAGACGAGATAATTTCAGCCTCGACGTGTGTGCGTGTGCGTACGCGTACATGTTCGTGTGCTTGCACAAACTCACCATGTGCAATGTACATATATTTGCATCTGTGCGTGCGTGCATGTGCATATGTGCGCGTGTGCAGTTGGGCTCGCACGTGTATGTGTGTGTGTCGGCAGCATTGTTAGTGTCCGTGTCAGCGCCGACAGGCGAGTCAGTGCAGACAGGTGTGTCAGTGCCGACAGGTGCACCACAGTCAGCATGTGCGTCAGCGTGTCACCAGGTGCGGTTCGGTACGTACGTCCAGCGTGCGGCAGTGCGGGTCCAGCATGAGCTGTGCCAGAGCGGTGATCTGCGGCGTGCGGTCCCAGCCGTCGCTGCAGTGCACCAGGACCGGACGACCCTGCTCGTCCATGTAGCGCACCACACTGACGGCCGCCCGCAGCAGCGCCGACATGTGCGACAGCCAGCGGGTCGCCTCCAGCGCCTGTAGCCAGCTGCCGGCCGGCCACACCCGGTCACACGCAGCGGATACACGGCCGTCACTGCCCGGAACACAAGTGTCACACCCAGGACACCCAGGACACACAACACTCACTCCCGTGGCACAGAAGACGCCCAACGAGTGACGAAAAAAAAACATATCTGGGCATTGCAGCACCGAAAAATTATACTGTTCGAATAGTTAGCACTGTACCGCACTTTTGTTATCACGATCGGTAATGGAAAATACATCACTCCCAGTTGTGTAATGCCAGGCAGGCATATCCACTTATGAAAATTGGTTTCGTTTTATAGTAAATATGAGATGCAAATTGTATCATTTTTTGTTGGTTATCACATTTTATACTAGAGGATCAGAAGTGAAATGTGAAAACCCAACCCTGCCCAAGAATCACATGTTTCACCTGGGACACAAGTGTTAGTAGCGCATAAGTGTTCACACCTAGCACAAATATTCACAGCCAGAGCACAGGTGAAACATCCGCGAAATAGGAGACCGCCACATCCAGAGATCTGGGATGCCACCTCCAGGGCAGGCTAGTAGTCCGGTCAGATCAGCCATCCGATCAAACCATCTCCCATCGAGAACAGCTCGATCGGGTCGATCCGGCAAACCAAAAAACTGCCAGGGGCGGAGGGGGGAGGGGGTGGCGGTGCTAGTCTGGGTAGTCAGCAGGTTGAACACATGATGTTGCTTCCGACTTGCGTGCATAACGCGCATCGCATTTTATCACAAATAACCAGGTCAGACCCTGCTGTGTTAGGGATATTCTCAGAGATAGGAGACAGATCCTAAATGGGATACATGGTATTACAAAAAAAAATTCCATACAACCAAAATCACTGGACTATTATTTACCCCCACCAAACTACATGCGCTTCAGCACTGCAATTATCCAAACACATACACACAACCGCGTGGTGAACAACTCCAATAATTCCACTTATCGTGTTCTTTCTCGGCCCACCTACTTGGAATGGTCGGTAGGAGCCGAGAGGAGAGAGCGCAGCGCCTGGAACGACTTGCGCACGGCGTGTATGTTGGGCAGGTTCATGAAGACCACCTCGCTGTTGGGGTAGTACTCGCGACACTCGACGCCGCCACCGCGGGCCCGGTTCGCCACAGCGGCCGCGTAGCTGCGCGCGTCCACGATCATCACCTTCTGCAGCAGAAGGCATCGACTACGTCAGCCACACAAATACAGATAACCAGCATCGAAGAAGAGGTTCACGTCATAGAAGGTGCTCGTCACCAGAAAACTACATGATAGTCACGGAGACAACCGGCAACGAAAACCACCACTTCACGCTAAGACAACAAAAAATAATATTACTATGAAAACTTCAGCTTGCATCTGTGAGTAAGGTGGGTGAAAATGACTTAATATGTAACAAGAAACACCAATAAGAGCAGTGGCATGGACAGATCCATCTTGCAATGCTTCGTCCAGCAAGATATTTCCGGAGGAAGCAGGCATAATATGTAAAGTGAACACTAACTCAAGCGCACGCAATCACCAACGGTTGCGGAACTACAATGTATTCCACAGCTATCGGAGCCTTGAGGTGCGTCGACTTCGACTGGGTCATATTGCACCCATAACAGAGCTATTTATAAGTGTACCTTGCAACACGCATACAAAGAGCAGGTTTGAAATGAATAATACGCCAGGCATAGGACTATCACACCGGAGGCGATACGGGCATTACCTACAGCTTGACTGGCATAGGATAAGTAATCATCTCAGGCACTCGGGAGGAAGACCGAGTCAATGTGAGTCAAAGAGCCGCCTCGGTAGCTCAGTTGGTTAGAGCGCTGGCCTGCATTGGTCTCCCCTGCAGACCAATGCAGGGTCCATATGCAGATCAATGCAGTTATAATCCTGTCGTTCAATCGGAATTCATGGATAGGGTGGTGGGGCTAGGGTCCACGCAACAAGCTCTACTCAGCAATCGGATTCTGGTTCATAAAGACACCCTAGCAAGAATTCGGACTAATTAAAAAAATGTATCCTCGAATCAGACAGTTGTGTAAAGCTCGGCACAAACGGACAACTGAACTAGAGCATGAGGACTCGCGCTAAGCAATCCTTCGCCAGACTGGCTGAGAGTATTGGACCAGTCTGCCCCAAAATACAAAATCAAGGTCAGCCGACATAAGCAGAGGTGCTTATATGATAGCTGTTATTATAAGGCAGTATATTTGGCTGAGCAGTGCTGCTGGACGTAGCAGCATAGAAAACTTCCAGGCGAAGTGTGTGGTACTCCTGCCTAGCTTTCCGGGAACATGATTGCACTTGAGGTATCACGACAGTGATCGCTTTATATTGCGTACACTTAAATCATTTCGGGTGGTGTGGTGTGTGACGCAGTTGTCTGCGGCAGCTCGCGCGCACAATGGCATCTCGGCGTCGCCTTGCCAGACTGCCTTCACGCGAACAAAATTGAGATTCATTGTCGGCAGCGTTACAGCGCCGCTTGGCCCCTAGTCGGCCAACCGTGGCTGGTGGCCACGGGACCGAAGCCCAGGCGCCTGCCAAGCGACCACTCGCTTCATCTGCATAGGGCCATACGAGACTAACGAGTTGGCCCATAATTGTCTGTGCGTGAAGGAAATAAATGTCTCCCTTTTAGTCACTCATCTTATTTGCATACTATTTCCATTTGTACTGTACCTGGATGAGAAAAAAAGTAATTGGAACTAAAATTTATAGAACAAAAGTTTATGTCCAGATGTACCTAAAAGAAGTGGACCATTTGGGGGTGGGCAGGCCCTCTCCCATAGCTGGTGGAAGACCAGAGGATCCAGTTTCTGACGGCTGTCCAGGTGATACAGACAGTTGTGGGTTCCAGGGGAATATCTAATCAAATAAGACAACTATTTAAAAATCGTTCCATCAACTCTTATTCGATGGAAGAACTACACCATTCCAATCATCTGCGACTTCTCCGTGATAATGGTCGTTCCACCCATCAGGCCAGCCGTAATGCAACTTGAGAGAAAATAAACAGCAATGTCACGCGCCTTGGCATCCGACTCGACCTTAGCGCATGCCACGCATACTGCGCCGACACCACAAGCCACGGTTGTTGGCTGCCCGTCGAGCCGTTTCGGCGCAGCCACGCCTGCACGTCACACATAATCAGGGTAAGGAGGCGACGACTGATCGCGTTTTGCACAATTCGGCCATCGCCTAGACCTAAAAATGAAGACTGAAATGAAAAAAATGTTATGGAAAAAAATGAAGTCATATTTCGGTCATATTTTCGGAACCTTACATTTTTGGTGCGAAGAGTTGAGTCGGCTGTAAGCGCCATAGCTCGCCAAGAACACTGGCCCGACCGACATAAATTCAATAAGACTGTGCAACCCGAACAACTAGCATCTTTATATTCCCAAAAAGTGGGTAACAAAAAAGGTGTCCAAAAATATCCAGATTTTGATGGGAGCTGGCATCCAGCTAATAATAATTTTCCACACCAACTTCTCTATTTATATAATTCCCCATTCCCTTTCCGTCTAGCTCCCATGCATGATACTTTTTGTACATATAAAAATAACTTAATAATTGCACTGAAATGAACATGGTGAAATGTCTATGGCTGTTACCATTGATATTAAAAAGCACACTAGATATTCGCTTGAAAATCAAAGTTGTTCTGAAATCATGTATTATGTTTTATTCTACTTCAATTCTTTACTCCTACACCCAACTTTTCGAGAACAATATCCCACTCACCCAACCCCATAATTGTTTTCGTGACACCAAACTCAAAACTTTACTTGGCCTAATAGGACATAGTTACAGGACAGAGTTTGGTATATAGGACAGAGTTACGACTTCACGAATTGGTTGCCACATGATTAAGAATTTGTAAGTGAGATATGAATGCAAATTTTGAGACATGAAACTTTTGGTACATTGTTGTTGGTACACACATTTCAGCCCTATTTTACACCGGTCACATCATAAACTTCTTTCGACGCCATGCGGATTTGGACGTCTTGGCCGGATGCCCTCCACTCGTAGGAACACAAAATATTAACGACACTACAGACATTTGGAAATCAAGTCGAACCAAACCTTTTCATGCACGTGCACGCGACACCCGAATGGTGTGGAACGAAAAACGGAGTTTTTCGCCATTGCCAAAGACTAATTCTGGTCATCGGAAGCTACGAAACATGATAAAATATAATTGGTTTGGCTATTTGGGCTTAGGGGCGCATCGACTGCGATGGTCATACAGCGCCCAGATAAAATATAACTGCGGAGGTGTGGTGTCTTTGTAAAACAAGGTATGCCGACATTTTCGCTGCGCCAAATACTTCGCTCACAACTGGCTATTTCGCTCACCCTTAAAGATCGTATTTTCAACCGAAATATCAAAGCGAATCCAGTTTCACAGCCAGGCAACACCAGCCAAATATGCATAGTTAATATGGACTGCAAGTCAATACACGATGACCTCATATGGGTGTCTTAATTATATCATGCACCAGCAGTATATCAAAATATTCCGATTTGTATCACAATGGCGCACATCTGGGAATAATTGTCTACTTGTACCTACCAAAACATTGATTGATTGATTATTTCGGTTTAAGGGCGCGCCGACTGCAGGGTCGTTTGGCGCCCATACCTACCAAAACATCGCGACTAATTTTACACCCATATCTTTTCCTACATGCATGTATATATGCTTTTGCACCAAAGGAAACAATTGGTTAATTCCCTCATAATTCTTAGGGTAAGGTAGCACTGGAACCAATCAAGTAAGCCAAATATTGACAACCATAAGCTGTTCTGGAAGCCTATATTCTGCTTGTTGCTTTACTTAAATTTTCAGACTCCTATACTACCTTTGAATAATAACTTAGCACCGGCACCCACGATAAAACTTCATATAGGGAGACTGTGCATCAAATATCCAAACTGCTCCGGTCTAATTTAACTCCGTTTCCAAGGCATGCGCTGGATGCGTTCGTGGGATAACCGCAATACGAACTATCCCTAACCTACTAGAACCTGAAACGAATTGCAAAACTTAAGCCAATAATAATTAAGCCCATCTTTTATATTCGCAACAGGACTTTGATGTTGTAGCAACCATTCACCAGGGACGACTTAGGGTATATAAGCGAAGCTCTGAACATTGGTTTTGGACATACTTATTGCTCGACTGTATGCCAAAGCTTAGCTGAAAAATGCTCGAGATTTGTGAAAATTTTGACCCGACTTGCAAAATAAATCCATGAGCCAAAATATCGGACATAAATAGCGAAACCTCGTAACCAGCACGCCCCTCTGTTTTATTTCATTGCCATTCTCAGACCTAAAACACTCGGGTTTTTTGACACCGTGGGCACACATCGCACACCACACTGACCTCTGTGTTCTTGAAGAGGAGCGCCTCCTCGGACAGGTCTCGCAGACTGGGCACGTCGCCGTTGACGTGAGCCGCGTCGCCGTTGGTCAGACTGGCGTCGGCCGGCGTCGCCCCGTTGGCGGCGGCAGTCGACGGCAGAGCGCTCTCGGCCGACAGTCGGTTGGCGGCGCACGCCTCGCTCAGCGCCTTCACCAGCTCCTCGTCCTCGGCAGAGCGCCAGCCGAGCCAACCTACCTCCGGCTGGCCGGATCGGGCGAGCACTGCGCCCGTACGACTGTGTCTGTCGGCACAACACACAGTCACAGCCGCATCAGAGTAGCCGGACACCACGCACATCGTCACGCTCAGCATCATCACCACAGAGGCGGCCTGATGGACATCACAACAATGCACAACACTGCTGCTCAGGTGACCTGACGGAACAGAGATGACGTGACGGACGCAACACTCACCACCGCACAAGTGACTTTACGGACAACTCGAAACAATCGCGGAACGGATTACGCGACACGAATGCAACATACAACACCACGAATGCTTCGCCCTGTTACAGCATGGAAATGCTTGAACGTCAAATCAAGTCCACTCGTCCCAGTCTGCATTTTGGTGACGCAACCAACCTCCAACAGACGGCCGGCACGCGGCGTAGCGCCCGGAAGCGCGCCACCTTCTCCAGCATGTCGTCACTGATGGAGAGCGGTACCAACAGGAAGCGCGGGTAGGATGCGCACAGCTTGAACTCCTGGTTTGCTGTGCTGATGCGCCAGGCAGCCTGCAGATCGAAGCCCATCCTCTCCAACTGCAGAGGGCGGAGCTCTGGTTACCGCAGGTGTACACACACAGGGTGGCTGCGTTCAGACCGTACCAGACTCCGGGTGGCCGCAACATGTTGAGCAATGACGAGGCCTTGAGACTACTGGGGTTGGTTGAATAGGTTGAATAGGTACTTAGATGAATATAACCGGGGTACGCGAGTACTGTGTATCGGTTGGCTTATGCAGAGGTTGTATGGTCGTCCTTATCCAAATGATATCCAGGTAGACACGACCGATAAGCAAAGGTAGAATCTGGACATCTTACTATACTGCAATAATAGTCTGCTTTAGTGCAAGATGACCAAATCAGAACACGTCCTAAGCACCCGAACGTCTTAAAATGAGTTAAATATGTCTTATCACCATATAATTTTAACTTTGTAAATTAATAAACATTATTGGGGTGCCATACTTCGACTTAGCACCCGCACCGGGGAGGGGGAGCCGGAATCCGCCCACCCCTCCTGTTTTTCGACGGCATCTCATACACGGACTACATATTGCATACATATCGTAATGAAATCTTGTCACCTTGTTAAACATTAATAAGCGCATCTCATGCAAAAATTGAAATCCGTATGTAAATGTAGGGACTGCAGGGGTGTAAAGTCGATCGACCAGCCGCCGAGAAAGGTCACAAAGATTCGTCGGAGCGGTGTACCGACCGATCTCGACCCCATATGACCATGAAGGCATTGGCCTTGTTAATAGATCATAAAATGCATATTGAAGCGATTTCACAACAGCCGTAATCTACCCTCCAAATCTTGTACTTCTAGCTTCAATAGTTTCAGAGATCTTTCGGGGGGAGGGGGCAATCCGGCCCCGCGCCCCTGGGCTGCTCTATATGAGAGGCTCTCCGGTGCGCATGCTACGTAATGTGAAAAACGTGAAGATCAAGAGCAAATGAGTGACTTTATAATTAAAATACACGCAATAGGCCTAAACTATGGTTGGTTGGTTATTGGTTCTTACGACACCTCGACCGTTGGGTCATGTAGCGTCGCCAATCTCTCACGCCGATTGGCAGCGGCCGAAGAATAGCGACAGGTGAGACTTGAACCCACAATCTTTCGATTGTGAGACGGGCAACTTACCCCGAGACTATTCGTCCCCTAGGCCTAAACAATGCTATATCCCGAAATCAACTAACGTGCCTTTGCCTTGTTGTTCGGAAGGTCATGGTACGAACTTCTTTGTAGTAGAACGGTGTTCCTTGAAGATGTGTCCACAATTGAAGATGTGTAGTGCAAATATATTAAAAATACTTCAGGCAATGCATCCCATGACGGCGCGAGAAGTCCGCCATGTGCCTTATCATCATTCTTTCTCGTTGGCCATTTGGACAAAGATGCCAGCAATGCTGATGTTGCTTCACTATACCCCCAAGTTGTTTTGCAGGTTTTTTTTATCATACCCTGTTAGGGCGCGCACTAGAGAATATGAAATGCATCGGTTGATTTAATGACAGATTGCGTAATAAGCTGACGCTGAACCGGAGGTCGGTAGGCAAGGTTCGGCGGTTGTCGCCGATTCAGTTCAGTGCAGCCGTCGCGGCCACGTGAAAACGCCAGACGGTCAGCGCGGAACACAGGTCATGATGCCACGACTGGAAGTCGGGGGAGGAGGGCGCATCAGCACAGAGCGCAGTCGAGCAGTGTCCTTGCCACACGAACTGTTGTCAGCTGTGGGAGCGGGCCGGCCTGGCGGTCAGCCGACCGGCCGCCCATCTCACCTCAGCCTTGTAAGCAGCCAGCTGAGAGCCGGCCGGCCGGCCCGACAGCGACACCAGGGCGTGGTGCACATCGTCACCGCTCTCCTGCAGGCACCAGGCGTGGAAGGCGTGGCTGAACGAGTCCATGGGCCGCTCGGCGGACGCCAGCGCCGTGCTGAGGTCGCGCTGCCAGCTCGCGGCCGCCTCGCTGGCGGGCACAGTCAGCCTGCCCGACACGACACACATCACAGTCACAATACCGGCCAGATGGGTACTTGATTACTGCCAGCTCACGGCCGCCTCGCTGGCGGGCACAGTCAGCCTGCCCGACACGACATACATCACAGTCACAATACCGGCCAGATTGATACTTTGTTACTGCCAGCCTGCCCGACACGAAACACATCACAGGCACAATCACAGCCAGCTGGATGCTTTGTTACTCGGTGAACTCTACGACGCATCAACTGCGACGGCTATAAAACGGCAACTCATTGCATTAAAAAAGATAAACCTCTCATCTCGCCCAGCCGAAAGTGCAGGATGCTCCTTGGATTTTTCCTGGAGGCGTATGTTACTGATAATCTCGAAACGTGGGGATCCGGACCCCCAAGTGCCACATCGCTCTCGCCCAAGAGAGGTTGATGTCAGTTGACCACAAACCCACACATGCGTATGCGCGCAAGCATACGCACAATATAGTTCTGGCCTCTGGGTCATAGAAGCAGCGAAGTATAAGAATAAGACATGTCACGGAATTAGGTTTTCCATTATGATCGTCCCACTTCCCACAAAGAACACTGGGGACCATTACCGTGCGATGGAGCGATTGCTCACCACACGACCTGACGCCAATCGCCGAGTCTTGCATCTATAGCTAAGTATGTCCATCGGACGAGGAGGTGAAAACAATGGGATACAAAAGCAAAGCAAAACACCCACGCGACGCGAAAATGCACACATACCTTCGGCTTAATAAAGTCCTTAACACAAGGTACCACCGACTTGTAGCAAACGTTAATTATCAACATGAAATGCGCAAAAGTCAGATCCGACGGAATGCGGAAAAAAACGTCCAGATTCAATGACATGTGAATCATCGCCCAGCGACGTAGCGTAGCGAAAGCACGTGATAAGAGCGGTATCTGCAGAAGTTGGCGACCTGAGGCAGGATACCAAAATACGACATTCGAACATCCACGCGTGTGAAACATGCGAGCTTGTCATGTGAAAAGGAGGTAACGGAATTGGTTTGCATGTGGATAGAATACCTGCTAAATGCACAGGAGGCACAGTTTCCCGCATGACTCAACGGCAGCTGTATGTCCAGTGGCTAGTGCAAGGTTTGATAGCCCTGGGTTCACTGGCAAACAGTTCGCTCGTCTGTCACTCATCCACGAGGAAGGATAGTGGTCTCTATGCGAGCGTGGATATTGCTCTACGAGTGGTCTATGCAGACAATGGTCTAAGATGGTGTTGGCAGTGGTGTACGTGAGCGGCAGTACCCGCCTGTGGGACAGAGTTGGCGCATGGCCTTGTCCTGGGTGCTTGTAATCAGGAAGTTTCCTCTCCAGGAAATTACTTACTCCTATTTTGCCACGAGATGAATGGAGTACTTTGGAAATTGTGCAAATTCATTGCCGTTTGATATACATACCCAATTTGTATATACATACATTGGTTATATACATTGGTGGTGGATTGGGGTTTAGGAGCGCGTCGACATCCAGGGTCATTTTGAGCCCATATACATACCCATTGCCGCCCCGGTAGCGCAGTTGGTTAGAGCGCTGGCCTGCTCTGGTCTCCCCTGTCCTGATGACAGGGTTCGAGTCGCTTCGCGCGCTCGCATTTAGCCCCGGCTGGGAGGGCAAGTTGGAAGATGCCCAATAATACCGGGGACGAGCTACCGGGCGGCAGTGTAGGTGCATTGACGGCACGTTAAACTTTCCGTCAAAATCATGCCGTTGAACTGGAATGCATGGATCGGGTGGTGGGGCCAGGGTTCACGGAACAAGCTCTGCTTAGCAATAGGACCCTGGTTCATAAAGCCACCCCAGAAAAATCTCATTATTTTGTTCAATAACAAAAGAGTAATAAAGCTTACTGGAACGTACAAAAGGGCGTTTCGGGTCTCAAAGGAAATCATGCTCTTTAACTTTCCAGATCCGACCTTCCCACAAAATTTCCTCTCCCAATCTAGGTTTCAAAAATATAAATCCAACAACGTTGCGGGGTGCCTGCGCAGGTCGCTGGAACACACCATCGGCACGTTCATTGTCACCATGCTCGGGTAGCTTGGAGCCCAGAGAACGAGTTTACTTGCTGTTGCTGAAAACGATATAAGTCGCAATAAAGTATTCTGCACTACAGGGTGGTATACGCACAGTGCTAGCAAGTTGCTCCAAGTCATCAAAAGTGAGGCTGAGCTAGTTGACCCCATCACTACAAGGGAGTCGCTTTGTTTATTGCCATCAGTTCAGAAGTGTACACAGAAGTAGGCGGTGGGAGAGTGAAGGAGCATTCCGCCTACTCGCTCACAAAAGCCTTTGTGGTAGCACCGGCGGAGAACGGCAGCTCCAACGTCAGACGAGAAAGCTCAAAGTGGCGTTCGGAAGGCGGTGCCGGTATTAGAAGCGCAGTGTTCGTGAGGGACGCTGTCGAGTAATCATTTACTGGCTTCGTAAGCGCCGCCATAAATGAAAGATGCGTGATCTGGTGCAAGAGAAGGGTGCGGGAGCAAGAACATTACTCTATCGACTCTACAAGATGTCCAGGCAACCACTTTTAAACTCGAAATAAAACATCTATCGGGCAAGTGTTCGAAAATGCACTTTGTAGCTCAGGAGATTACCAAAGACACTCAAACACTTTGCTTGTGATTGCATCAGGACCGGCCGACAATCCAAGTTCAGCGCAGAATCGGGGAAAATCAGCCGGTGGCGACAGTAGTACGTCGGGCCAGTTTTATAGCAGACACGCGGAGTGGGCCGGTACTATTCCGCTTCTTCCACCGACACACAGCTAGCTGAAGCTGCTGCTCTAAAGATAGTGCATCGGACACGGAGCATGCTATCGCCCAGTCGTTCAGATACAAGTATTGCCAAACCCTCCGCAGAGATAATAAACAATGTCATACAAATACAATCACAGTCGCAGCACTGGTCTGTCCGACACTTAACAGTCAGGTTCGACGATGCACAAACATTGCAAAGAGCCGTCCCAACCTGTAAAAACCGCCCCCGGCTTTAAAACCTGTCGCTTCTATTCCATAGGAAGGGTGTTATGAAATTCGGTATGGGAACCAATTGCCAAATACGTGCGAATATTTCCAGAATCTTTTTCATGATTACGCATACTTGAATGACAAATGCCAACTCATTCGATTGGGAAGCACACCATCATTTTCATTTGGAAAAAATGGCCAGAGCGGGACCAAAAGTGTGTCTCAGATTGGCTATTTTAAGCAAGTAAAATGATAGAACACATGATCAGAACATGACATAAGAGGGCGGTATGATGTTGAAGGGCCAGCGCCGTTGAGAGGAAGTCCATAGTTTTGCCGTTACCGCTGTTGCATAGTGACCATATGATGTTTCACCACCATTATGATGACATGCACACGTTGGTCGATCACTAACAAATGGCTGGCACCAAGACCTATCGAGTCGGTTGACACAATATTTTTTTCCAAGTCTGGTCATGTACACGCGTCAAGTGTGTTTTTCAATCTCATAAATATGTTCCTCTTACGGCGGTGTTTTTTGTTTGTGCGTTACTAGAAATAATGCGATTTCTGTTTTCCCCAGACTGAGAGCTAAAACTTGGTGCATACTTAAGATTAAACGTGAGATGGTTGACATTATGCAGTAATCATTGGACACCTTTAATGAGATCATCCTTAAGATAAAATGGCGAAATTAGCCAAGAAAAAAACATCTAGAAATGTCGAGCAAGTGACTGAAGAATACACTTTTATACCGGGCCCAGAGTATCCTGGTCACGCAGCAAGAATAGCTCGAAGTCATAGGATAAATTAACAATTATCTATATTTGCACAAACGGCAAACCAGCGACATCGTGCGGTGTGGTACATGCAAAATATGTATTTACGCGGTTCTCCGTTTCAATTGCATGAAGTCCACGAACCACTAGTCACGAAACGAATCTGGAGCTCACAAGGTCATCCTTTCTCCATTGCATTGTGCTATTTGTTTACTTGTTCCCTATCCCTGCATCCTACCCGCTATTTGTTGAGCGAGGTGCCGAAACTGGCCGACACACCCCAAGCTACAGTATCCTCAGCATACCCAGAAATGCCTCGTCTTACATCCTTCCCACATCCCATCGCCTATCCCATTCCCGTTTACCTCATTCATTTCGAAGGACACGAGAAAAGCCACCGTGGTGGGTGGTCTACTATTACTATATTTACTACTATTACTGGATTACAAATGTTATTATAAATTACTATTTGTACTATTAATAATATAATATATAATATAATATATACATACATATATACATATATGCATACATATACATATATACATACATATACATATATACATACATATACATATATAACATTAATACTACTATCATTGCATCAAAATCCACATTTCAGAACCAAGACTAGGACGTTTTTCATCGGATCAGAAAGCTTGCACCATTTCATCATCAAGCAGCATCGTCAAACCCGAAAAAAACGTAGAGGACAGCATTCCAAAAATGATGTGTATGATATACCGATATGATATGAATACTATGATGAATGATAATACTGGCAAATGTTTGAACCTAAACATGAAAATCCAGCCGTTCTTATGCAAAATATTACTGGTTAACGATAAATTGTATCCATCTTATTTGCTTTGTAAAGTAGTGAGGCAACTGTAGTTTAGGAACCGCGGACTCTATTATCAGGTGGAGGGGGTACCAGATTTCCCAGTTCCGACTACAGGGGTGCCGGGATCGGAAAAGTTATTAAAAAAACGCAGTCCATTGTTTATTGGAGTCTACGGGCGCTTCGACTGTAGTGGTCATGCAGTGCCGTCCATTGTCATAGCACATGACATGCAATATGCAGCATGAGGTGCAAAATCAAGTTTGGAAGCATTCAAAAGGTATAAAAATAGTATGTATGAAAAAAATACATAATTTGAAACCTTTTGTATCTTTTGCAATACAATTATGCCCACAGCATGTTATATCAACACTGAAAATAATGGGGTGAGTTAATGCTAGAAGTTGAGTATCTTCAAACTGACAACAAAAAATGAGTGTTCAAAGTTTTGAAGCCTGGTTTTGAAAGTGCAAGTGTATTGCACGTTATTTATTCATGGAGAAACCTGAAGCAAAAACGAGCGGTTGTATAGTTCCAGCATACAGGAAAGGTGTGGAACAAAATATACCGACAACACATGTAGTGGTCAAGGAAGGCCAGATCGCAGAACTACACCAGAATCTGAAGTTGTGTTCGGATATTCAATTCACTCCAATTTCAGGATTTCCATATAAGGAACCAACCTTGGTAATAGCAACACTTGGATCCATTATGAATCTAGCCTTAATGCTCCAAGAAAATCACACCAGCCGACGCTAAATGAACTTATGATACCAATGGAACATTCCAAGTGATAGTGTAACATAAATCCACAGCAAACATTCATGGAACTTCCGGGATATACTTGAAATGAAAGACGAATATGGGCGTGACAATTAGTCAAATTCAGACAATTAATTCCATCCCTCTGCTCCATATGTCAAAGCTTTTCTGTCCAGCTGATCGTCCAAGTTCAACGAGTCATTAGCCTGGGGCCGGTTACGACCATGCCATGGCTGATGACATTCTTGCCAGAGAAACATGCATGGCACTGCCGTTAAGACAAATCGAAATGTGACAAAGGTACGATGGCGACTTTACTGGGCCGAATGTTGGCGGACTGGCCGCCGGAATCGCGAGGATACATGGCACTGCCGTCAGGACAAACCGGAGTGCGACACAAGGGTATGTATAGTGGCGCGACTTCATCGGGCTAGAAAGTTGGCCGACTGGCAGCCAGACACGTGTGGATGACGCACTGGCGCGTTCACGCTCAGTGCAATTACAAATGTCAGTGCTGCGTGGGCTGGTCAGTTGTCTCGTTGGGTTTCAGGAAGCAGCAACTTCATTGGTTATACAGCGTCCATTACTGGGTTAGTGAGACAAAAGAATCTCCTCGACCATGTGGCTGAGGACGAAAGCCGCGCACGTGATATAGAAGTGTAAAGCGCGGAAAACCGGATGTGGAAGGAAAGCGCGAGTCGTCCTGATTCAATAATGCGTGATATAGTCGCACGAAACCATAGCAGGCGAATGTGGTTGCGCGAACGTCACCACTAGGCCGGGGCGCACCCACCTGAACGACCGGGCGTCCTTGCTCTGCACGTGCAGGTAGAAGATGTCGCGACACTCGGCCGTGTCCAACAGACCGAGCGGCACATTGAACAGGCCGCGAGCCGTGTCTGCCTGCAGGTACAGCCGGTAGTTGGTCAGGTAGAGGCGACCCTCTTCGACATGGCCAGCCCGGCTCACGTACTCGCCGAACAGCAGACGAAACGGTGCCGGCAGCAGCGCAGCCGCCTCGTCGGCACCATCGCACCGGTCCATCACGCAGCCCTGCTTCGGGTGCTGCTGGTCGCACGGCCGCGCCGCTGCTGGCTCCTGAGCGACGCTCGGAGACGACGGTGGCGGCGGCGGTGAAAGCTGTGTGGGTGGTGGTGGCGGTGGAGGTGGTGGTGGAGGCGGCGGCGGCGGCAGCGGAGGTGGCGGTGGTGGCGGTGGTGGTGGCGGTGGTGCCATTAAAGGAGTGTCCTCACTGGTCGGCTTCGACATCTCCAACTCGAGCGCCGACGGATCCTCAGGCTCCATGGTCTGTCGGCACAAGTTTAAGACGATTAATGTCACAGAATAATATGCCGCGAAGCATACGCTCCTGTAGCGTTATTACGTACCGTTGTCTGCCACAAGGGCAGCTCAATCAACTGGCAAGTATAAGTCAGAGCCAAGGGTATATTTTAGAATCCTGGATTTGGAGAGGGCAAGCCTCATGCCACGAAATTTGGACAGCATAATTGGTTCTTGCATTGGGAACTACTTGTCTGTGCTTCTGGGCATTCTGGCATCTAATTTTAGCTTGTTTACAACAATAGTGAAATTGACCTGACCATCTATTTCTCTTTTTTTTTTAGATGCACAATATCAAACATGTTTTTAATATTGAAGTCAAGGTAGGTGCTCTAGTGTAATTTAAAGGATGTATTGATTAATTATTTGGGCTAAATTCGCTACCTAAATTGGGCTAAATTCACAATGTAACTTCAGGTAAAGGGATTACCTATGTGATATGGCATACAATACCAGTTTATAGCATAGTTATTATCCTCCCTATCCCGAATATAGCTCTTCTTAAATTATTAATCTCAAAACAAATGATGAATGCAGTCATAAGTACCTACACCATTGGCTGAAATTCTAGTCTGGAAGACATCAAAAGCATTTCAAATTACACTAATTCCATGACAAATTTAGACATCTTACTTGCTCGTTTTGACATTTCACACCCAACTAGAAAAAAACACATTTTAACCTTGCTGGAGTACCACTTCCAATCTTCCACAAAGCTGGGATAGAAAACATGTGATGAACAGACCCAAGTTATTTTTTGATGGTTTAGGAAAACAAACATATTGTCAACATCTTTGAGGAATGACACTTCAACTGTGGTTGTACCCATGTCACAACAAAATTAAATGAAAAAAATTATGTCATATGGTTGAAGCCAGCTGAAAAACAATAGCTGTTATAACACAAATATTCCATTGAAGTTGATCAATCTTGGGTGATGAATAGCCAGTGACATGCCCCTGGGTCCATTAGAGGCATGACATAACATCCATGCAATTTGCACTGGTACACTGGCTGCTCTGGTCAGATGGTGGGGCCAAACTGGCCTTGCCCTCTGATATTTGTTGGTAGTTTCTGAATGGTACAGGTGATCATAATCACCCTTGACATACCTCCAAAGCAATCAATTACACACTTTGGTGGCAAAAATTGGTTGTGGTAGGCCAGGTCCAGGGTTGGGAAATGAGCCGAGTGGTGCCAATTGACAATACACTGCTATGTCACAAAGTGATGAAGATCTACTTGGAAGTGCAAACTGAGATTTTGATGTCACAGGCTTGAATAAAAATATGCTTTCTGTATTTGGGTGCTTCGACTGCTCTGGTCATATTGCTACTTTCTGTATTCAAGTAGCCAACATTTTCCTCTCAACATCCTGGATTGCAAAGTACAAACCACCCCTGGTGAGGTCACAAAGATATGGCATCCTTAGCAAGTACCTGTATGACTGCTTGCATATTGCTAGCCAAAGCTGGAGTATATTTAGCTGTTTGTGCTTGTATTGATAAGAACATCAATGGTTTTGATAACTAGCATGGTTTATCAACAAACAGTTGGCCCATCAGGTCATCAAAAAAGTCACAGGTCACATTATTGATGCTGACCTCATGTGTTTGTACTTCATTTATACTACCAATGGCTTGTAGGAACATTATCTGGTACAATCTGGTAATTAGACCCTCAACTCATTCTATATGATTCAGTCATGTCCATGCTTTCTCCTGATCAGACCTGACATGACCCGATATAACCACAGTTTGACCTTCAACTAGGGACAACTTATGACCACATTTCTGATGCAGAAAAACGAGTTTTCATTTGGTGCCCGATTCAATGCTCTCTAATCAAGACTACACTCCCCAGAGGGAATCAAAGTGAAGCCATTGCCATATTCACATATTGCTGTTTAGTTTTCATGACTTGTGATGTAACATCACAGACAAGGTTAACTGGGCTGATTCAGGATGAGAAAGGTCAGTACTAACAATTAGGTTGATTCAGGATGAGAAAGGTCAGTGCTAACAATTCGTACTTGCTTTTCCTGATTCGACGACTGGCTCCAGAGATATGAGGGTGGGGCCAAATCAACCCAAACTCAGGTGGTAATGTGCAGTGAAAGACCCCAGGTGGTGCCAGGTTAAGATGAAAGTTACCTTTCTGGGTACCAAGAGCCTGGTTGATTAGTGACAGGCTTTGCCCAGTGCCAGCAAGACAGGGTTGAAGCTGCTGAACATAGGCCGTGATATATAGCTTCCTAGGAACTTGAAGTAAGGGATTGATTGGGGTGAGAGTATGTACATTTCTAGTACCTTTTCCAGATAGGCTTAACCCAGATGGGCCCCTGTGGCTCTAATTAAGCCTCAACACTTTATGACTTGTATGACTTTATGAACATGCACTGACTTGGCACTCATCAGGGTTAGAGGTAACTACTCCAAAGAAAGCAATGCTTCATATATAAATGGTGCTTACCTACTTAAGAATGATGTTCCATTACATAATGAAATACAGTGAACTACCTTGTAAGTGAAAGTGAAGCAAACAAAAACAATAGTATATACCTGTGCTTCTAAATAATTTGCATACTGCTGTTATGCAAGGCATAGAGGAGCAAAATGCAGCAAACTCATATTGCATGCTTTCAAGATGCACATCAAGGAATTCCACCTTTACAAGATACTTTACAAGTCATGAAGAAAAAGCTTTGACTAACTAAATCAGCAGTCATCCTGGTTTGACTTTAGCATCAAGTAATCTAACCTAACCTGAACTAAATGTGTCTAATCCAAAACTGTTGAATGTTGCATCACCATAAACATATGAATGCTTGGTCAGGTATGACCCACAGATGCTCAATTGCATAAAAAAAATATACCAATACTGGATTGCTAGAAACCAATGGATGTCTGATCTGGTAAACCTACTGATGTTAAACTGCATGAAACAAACTGCTGCTGGACCATGTGAAACCTGAAGATGTTTGTAGTGCATAAAGCCTATGGATATGGATGCCCATGATTGAGGATGGATATCAATTGCTAGCAACCTATAGATGCTGAACAATGTAAATAACCCAAGTCAAATATGCAACAAAGGCTGAGCCACAAATATTATGGAATATCTCTACATTGCTAGAGTGCATGTCAATTTACAAATGCTGTCCACTATTTTGCAGCCTACAGATGATGGCCATCCACCAGGAAAGTTGGGCATCCTTCCCAAACCAAGGATTGAGGATATTACATTGTAATTATGCTGATTACTGCAGCTATCATGGCTGGCTGCTTAAGGGACCCTGATGTAACTGGGCATGCAGTGATGTTTTCCTTTTTAACTTGAGTAATAAGCTATTGCCCTCAGCTGAATGTGTCAGCTGGTAAACTGGTCCTCTAAAGCCAGGGATGTTGCAAATATTTGGTAGTGTTGGTGCATTGAAGGCACATTCTTTCCTGCATGCTAATTACCTTGTCATGAGATACCAAACCACAACACTATCAAGATCCCCTTACAAAACCTGCTTGCAATGCTGGGCACACCTGTCTATCACCAATAGCCATATCAAGCATCTTTTTGCCTCTTCATTGCTTACATCACATGAAACTCTCAAGGCCCCCACCCCCACAGAGCATCTCCAGACATCTTTTTTTTTGTTATCTTAGAACATGTTTTCCTCCTCTGCCTGGTCATCTTCATTGCATCAAGCAAGTACTGTGATTTGTAGCATGGACAGTTGTGCAGCATGTCTTGCTAGCTCCCTTGCCACATTGTATTGTATTGTATGCACATGCATATTTTAAGAAGATTGCCAACTTAGTAATATGTCAGACCATTAGTGTCCTAAGATGTCTTAATTTCCTTGTCCAAGATACATTGTGAACAAGAGTAGGATGCAACCATGCAAGCCAACTGTGTATGTTGTATTGACTGGGTTCCAAGGAATTGGGGGCTTAAGAGATGTTCGTGCTGAGCAATTAAAATCATCAAATCATGTAACCAATTATGCCAAGGGCAACACCTTTAAGCACTCAAAGTTGCTCCCAGTTAAGGCCTTGATTTACCATGTTTTGGTGGCATGGGGGATTTCCTACTTAGTAGACACACCCCCCTCATTGCTCGCAGCACGGGCACAATTAAGGCGCACATAGGTACGTAAACAAGTTAGATACATGTTCACATTCTACTGAGCCGCACACAAGGACAAACTGAAATGCACGACAAAAAAATGTTCGATGATTTGTCTACTATTCACCAGAAACGCGGGAAGACGAAGCACAAACTTGACAAGTTCCCACTCGGCGCACACCACAAGCGCACAACGCTTGGAAAAGCAATGGCCGACAAACAATAAGTAAACTTTTCAAGGATGTCTTATGACTATGGTGTCGTTTCATTTGCGCTTACATCAGAGACCGACGAGGGCGTTTCACGCCGCCCGGACCAATAGCAATCCATTGACGTCACGCAGGTTCTTTGCAAACCATAACAAATCTTTGGACCATACTTTCACGATCGATGGGTTGCGTTGGTCGACATATTGTTACAATCCTTCTTACTACAATCAGCCCTTGCCGATGAAAATTCGGTTTGGTCCTGTTCTGTTCTTGTATTGGTAACTGACTGATGGAAATGATCAGGAACCCAAATCGTAGATCGAACGCCTTACTCTAATCGTAAATTAACGTAGCGTCCAGACTCCACCGATGCACAGCGAACGCGCCCACAACTGCAGTCTATACCACCAGCCCACCCGGACAGCTCCCGGTTGTAACTGTTTGTCCACCCAATGTTCCGATCCTACCGGCACACTACGAATGGTCCAACAACAGACAACCACAGCCTCGATCAACCACAGCGTCGACCCCACCGACGCCGTGCATTACGCTGCGAATACGTGCGAATACGTGCGATATGCTGCGAATCGGGGACCGTCTCAGATACCTCACCTGTTCCGAAGAAGTGTCGCGGCACCACTGACCGCTCGCCACTACGTACCGGCCACAAGACCTCGGGTGGCAACTATCCACCAATGAAATTACAGCAGTGCCGTGACGCGCCAGCACGTTCGCTTTTGACGGAGGAAGTGAGTCACCCTGCCCCTCCGCAATAAATGTTTCGCCACGAAACAGACGACATGCGCGCTCGGGAAAGAGAGAAATAGGGTGTTTACGGAGCGGACGCATATTATATTTACGTGACGTCACGTAGAATCTTTTCTCGGTGTGCTTGCAACCGGTCAATCTTTTTGTTTACAATCGCGATAGATTGTCGCCAATAACTGCGCAGACAAGACAAATCACACAATTATACAATTACAGAAGTAGCTAATAATTACATAAACAAAATGGACTACGACAGTCCTGTACATTGTGTGAACCATCCCCATTCTCTAATTTCCAATTCCACTGCTTATTTGGTGGGTTCTAACGCCCAACCCCACTTTGAGATACTGCATTATATAACGGGTCTACTATGCTCTGCAGCCTGCCCAGGCTGCACGAGCTGCCCAGGCTGCACAAGCTGCCCAGGCTGCAAAAGGATGGCCACATTCCACGAGAGCATGTGTTGTATGGCTGCAACACAGTCGATGTGCCCTTAACCCCAAATAACCCCATGCAAAGGCGGAAATATGGGAACATGTCAACCTTAGGACGAAATTGACGAACACTAATGCCAGTTATACTGGAATCTAAGTGGCATCAGCTAATGCAGAAATGATGAATGTATCCAGCACAGGTGGATAAAACTATCGAGATAGCATACTTTCTTTGTTTTTGACAATTATATTCAAGATTTAGCCTCTGGCGGCCGCGACCGCCATGCGACCCGATGGCACGCTTTCAGTTCGAATTTCCGCCGCTAGGTGCAAACGAAGCGCTAGCAGTAGCGTGGCCGAGCGTGTTCCATGTCGCCCCCCCCCATTAATGGAACGTGGCGTCCCTCCGGTCGGGAAAAGGCGCTCCTCTGAGAAAGTTCGAGTGCAGCCCTCGAATTTTCCCGCCAGAAGCGCCCCTCTGAGAGAAAAGGCGCCCCCCCCCACTCCCACGGGAAGACCGAATGCACCGTCCCCCCTCGGTTTTCTTTTGCAGCGAGAGGTGCCTCTCATGGAATTTTCGCAGTGGCACCCCTCCAAAGAAATAGCGCTCTTCCAGACAAGTGCCCCACGGCAATTCCTGGATCCGCCCGACTCGATAGGCCTTGGATCCACCCCTGATTACAACATGGTGCTATCGATGTTATGAACTACGGTTGTTATAAAATCGTGCACATTTACGTTTGGATTATGTTGCATACTTGGCAGTATCCATACTAACTTTAAGAAGAAAATCGACGACCTGTGAAAAACCGTTTATATATTTAGATATCCGGAACAACAATGTGGCTGTGTAAATTAAAAGCCAACCGTCGTCCGAACAGGCTATGACGGATTTATTTGGGGACTTATAAAGTAGGATATGAATGTTTGTTATCATAATCAGGGGCGCAGCCAAGGTGCCCCCCCCCCCTTCCCCCACACACACTACAACTAAAAATACACGAGATGAAGCGATAAATTTTGAGATTTTCACTACGCAAACCCTAAATTTTTGGCGCGCGCGGAATACTTTTTCATATAATTTGTTTAGGGGATTGGGCCCCCTTAAGGAAATCCTTGCTGCGCCACTGATCACAATAGCACCAAACACAAATAGATATGCTCCTCCTATTACAATATTGTAATCATTGTACACACATCGACGATTCCAGACCTTCAATCTTATTTCGATCTAGGAAGTTTCTGATACCGTACCGCAAGCCACGTCGAATGACACCCACTTTATAAAATGGAAAGCATATCGACCAAGCGCGATGACTTCGAAAAAAATAAAATTGATCTTTGGCCTTGAGGTTTAGCATTGGCGTGTCCTGGTTTGAAATGTTACTCTTGGTTGGTTATTTGGGCTTAGGGGCGCATCGAATGCTTCGGTCATACAACGCCCATAACAATGTTGGATTGGCAGCTTTGGATGATTGGTGCCAACAGTAGTGCACGAACATTCAGAATACGGGCAGATCATTCCGAACTTCTGGTGTTACTTGTCGGTGAGATGTGTAAATCGCTCTGAAGTCGACATCCGATAAAAAGCGAAAAAGTTGTCCCGAAGTTACCGCGCGCGAGTGGTCACCAAGGCAGTCGCGGAGTGACAGCGACTGCGCGGCTCCAAAAAAAGGCGTCTTCGGTCATCGGCGGGCAAAGGGCATGAGATCAAAACGTGACGCACTGACAGCGGTGCGCAACATCGACGGCAGCTTGGCCTGTCTTCCCCACAGAGCAGATGGTGGTGTGTTGGGTGAGTGTGTCCAAGCCGAAGGCGACAGAGCACGACCTCGTCACGTCTCGTCCTGCGTCCTGAGGAAGAGGCCCACTCTCCAAGACATAGTTTTATTGTTCGTAGTTTGTTGTCCAGCAAAGTATCCCAGTTGTGCTGCCATTTTTAAAGAACAAAGGTCATGATTGGACGGCGATATTCCCTCGCGGGGAGCGGCATAAATCGCAGGTATGGGGCATGGGCTGCACGTTTCGGAGCAGCATTCGCTGCCTCGTTTCCCACGATGCCGACATGGTTCGGAATTCAACAGAAGATAACAGACTTCCCAATATGTGCCAGCGATCTGAGACGCCGTAAGACGTCCTGTACAATGGGGTCAGGTGGGTTAAACTGCTTTAGCGCCCAAAGACTGCTGAGGGAATCGGTAAAAATGGCATGCGAGTCTTCCGTCCTACTTCAATAGGTTGATTATTGGGGTTTAGGGGCACATCGACTGCAGAGGTCATGCAGCGCCCATAACATCGTCAATCATATCAAGTTGTAAAACCGAAACTGATCAAAACTGCTCAATGTGACACATTGTAAAATCCATTGTCATGACGTACAGCATAACCATACTGGTTCTACCACATACCTGTCGTCGTATTAATGGTGCGTGTACACCACAGCAAACTTAACCTCTGCAAGGAAGCGGAATAGCTGTCCCGACTGTATACAGGGGATTCATATCCTAATATCTCCCGTAGCGAGACTGTACTGCGCCCGAAGTAACGTCTTCGCTCAGGGGCTAGTCTTGGGCACGCAACCAAGATGTGTTGTACAGATAGGAGAGCACGGCACCTTTGACACAACGGCTTTCCGTCACCGCTCAGAAGGTACCGGTGGGTGCCGTATGTATGGCCTATTCGCAAGCGGCATAATACCACCTCCCTGCGTCTAATGTTATGTGATGATGATGGTCACTCACCAAGACGATGCTTAACTCTCTTCAATTTATTATCAGTCATGGACTCCCAGCTGACCTCCCATTTCTTTATAACAGCACTCCTAATGTCTGGGAAAAAGTCCCTCGCAGGGAGGGGAAGACGTCGGGTGCGGGGACCTTGAGCGGCGCGCTTCGCTGCATCATCCGCAGCCTCATTTCCGCCGATTCCCACGTGGCTTGGGAGCCAACAGAATACTACTTTTTTACCTATCATGCTGAGCGACGTAATCCTAGATAAAACGTCTTGTACTGCTGGGTTTTGTGGGAAAAAAACCCTCTTAGCGCCAATAGGCTGCTAAGCGAGTCGCTATATATCACATGCAGTGTATCATGTCCAATCTCAATAAAACAGAGCTTTGTTGATTGCAACCAGCTCTGATGTGTAAACAGATGCATTTGCCGGAAGCGAAAACGTTCGAGTTGCAGTGTCTGTCACAAAGGCACAGCCAACACCGGCGCCCGTTTGTGAACCATCCGTATAGGTCGACATGTAGTTCCGGTATGAAGAAATCAATTTCAATGCTCTGAGCTTGAATTCTGCAGGAACGATATGATCTTTTCTCAGACATGTCAGCGATATATCAATGTCTGGAGAGACCAGCCTCCAGGGATGAGTTTTTAAATAATTAACACGCATCTCTCCACTCATTCGTATGCTACTGTTCTCGAAAAGGGCGCGGATACTCACACAGAAAGGAATAGATGTCTCCTGTCGTCTCCCTCTGAACAGAGCAAGGATACGTCGGGAAAACACGGACCGATATGTGGGGTATTCTGGGAACTGGCGCAGCTTGCATAACGCATACCAAGTAGTTCGCGACGCATAACAAGACTTGGCTCGTTGTCTTCTACCAAAATACTCACCGCCGGTGACGTGCGAAATGCACCGGTAGCAATACGTAGCGATGTGTAGTGAATGGTGTCCAACGTTCGCTTCGCTGTTGCACATGCACCGTCATATACGAAGCACGCATAGTCAAATTTAGAACGGATTAAAGATCGATATAAGAGTAGCAATGTGCGTCTGTCGGGACCACATGATGTACGTGAAGCCACCTTAAGAATATTCAGAGTTTTAAAACACTTGTCACGGAACATTTTAAAATGGTCCCGATATGTTAGGCGAGAGTCAAGGAGAACACCGAGAAACCTAACCACCGGTCTCGTAGGAATTTGCGACTTAAACAACATGATTTTCATGTTTTGACAGCCTTGACGCCGACAGAAATTAGTGGCTACCGTCTTCCCTGTTGAAAAGCGGAAACCACTCATGTTTGCCCATCGCTCCAGGCGGGAGACGGCAAGCTGTAACTGTCTTTGTATTGCCGGTGCTGAGGTGCTCGACGTCCAAATAGCGAAATCGTCGGTAAAAAGCGATCTACAGATAGATGGTGGCAACGTACTGCCGATGTCATTAATACGGAGGGCAAACAGAGGCACGCTAAGCACGCCCCATTGACCTGCCGGAACCAGTCGGAAAACTGGTTGCCAATGCGGACTCGGAACCGACGATCTTTTAAGTAGTTTTGGAGGAAGAGAGCTAGCGGGCCACGGAGGCCGGATTCATGGACTTTTACAAGCATGCCATGACGCCATGCCGTGTAAAATGCACCCTGAATGTCGAAAAACACAGCTCCAACATGTCGCTTCCTTATAAAAGCAACACGAATGTCGGTGTCAAGGGTGATAAGATGGGCGATTGTTCCGCGATTTTTCCTAAAAGCACACTGAGAATTTGCTAAAAAGTGTCTGTCCTCCAGATGCCATGATAAGCGGACATTCACCATTTTCTCCATCAGCTCACATAGTGAGATGGTAACGAGATCGGACGATAGTGAAGTGGATCCTTTCCATCCTTCCCTGGTTTCAGAAGTGGAATAATAGTGGCCTCTCTCCAAGCTGCCGGAAAGCTTCCGCTTTTCCACAGCGAATTTAACGTGAAAAATAAAACGTCCTGGGCACATGGTGGCAAGGGACGCAGCACTTCATTATGTATTCCATCAGGACCCTCAGACACTTCCCGCAAAGAAAGTACTGCTGAAGCTAACTCTGCCTTTGCGAATGGCTCGTTATATACTAGCCGTTTTGACGTGGAAAAGTTCAGTCGGACTTTCTCGCTCTGCGTACGATGACGCAAGAAATCCGGATGATCATTCCCGGATCTCTCCAAGCTGCCGGAAAGCTTCCGCTTTTCCAGAGCGAATTTAACGTGAAAAATAAAAAAAATGAAAAACAAAAAATAGTCCGAAAAATGGCAAATGAAAATTAATTTTGATAAGTGCAAAATCATGCATGTAGGTAGGCAGCATATCAAGGCTCCATACTTGATGGGTGGCCAAGTACTATCTGTGACTCAGCAGGAGAAGGACTTAGGTGTTATTTTTAACACAAAATTGGGGGCATCAGAACAGACCAAAGAAGCCAGGAAGAAGGCACTAAGAATGCTTGGGGCAATAAATAGGAATGTATCATACAAAAGTGAGAAAGTCATCAGGAAGCTTTATTGTGCATATGTCAGGCCACATCTGGAATATTGTGTCCAAGCTTGGTCCCCTAGTTATGAAAAAGATTGTTGGCTTTTAGAGAGAGTACAAAAGAGGGCAACAAAAAAGGTGAATGGTATGGGCAACCTGGCATATGAGGAAAGATTGAAGAAATTGAATATGTTTTCACTTAGATATAGAAGGCTGAGAGGAGATCTCATCGAGGTCTTTAAATTTGTTCATGGTCAGGAACAGGGTTATCTCAGGGAACTGTTTGAATTTAACAGAAATGATGCAATTAGAGGTCATCAATTCAAAATTAAAGTCAATCACAGCAGGACAAGGTTAAGACAGTCCTTCTTCACCAACAGGGTAGTAGAACACTGGAACCAGCTGCCAGAAACCATTGTCAGTAGCAACACACTGAACATCTTTAAGAACAGCATAGACAATCATTATAAGAATAGGGGGCTTGTTTTTCTGTATTCCAGGGAGAGTTGATCAACACATTTGATGGACAACTGGTTCAGTGTACAGAGTGCAACCAAGAAGGGCCCTTGTGGCTCATAGTTGCACTGATCTTTCATGTCTTTACGTCTTTATCTGCTGCGTTGGTATAACGTGCGGCCAAGTACACTCGCGACCTAAGATGGATGCAGTTGGTTGGTTATTAGGGTTTTAGGGCGCATCAACTGCATTGGTTATACAGCGCCCATAACACAACTATTTAAACTGTGTTAATCCTAAACAATCGTAGTGTGCTAGCTTGCTCCCGTGCCAGGGATTACACCGGAGAATATATAGAATTAAAGTTTACTTTCAAAAGAAAGTGGAACAATTGACCAGAATTGATCGCGACCGATTCATCCCCCAGAACATCACGAATTGACAGTGGCTGCGATAGCCCAAAGTAGTGCTTGTAAACATCAGAAAGCTGAGGGCATGAGGTTAGGATGTGACGCACTGAAAGGCGTCCTTGGCATCTCGCGCACATGGGCGCATCATCACCACAAAGAATATATCTGTGCAATGTAATGTAATGTATTTCGGATCCTCCCGAGCAGGGTTTTTCAGTTTCCGTCACAGAAGTGCACTAATGTGCAGCACAAACCATCATCACGAGCATACACGATAACAACGAGTGGCATCACAGTGCTGATGTTAGCGATGTTCCGGAGGCCGGAGGTTAGAGCCCGGACATGCGCAGCATGGCCGAAAGCCTCCGTTTGAAAACATTGTAGCCACCTGAGTTCCTCACATCTGGAGGCAGATTGTTCCACGTCCGGCAAGCTCTTGGTATGAAGGAGCGGCGCGCGAATTCTGTGCGGCATCGTGGTACCTGGAGCTCACCGTTAGCCGTGGCCCTGGTGCTCCGTTGCGACACAGTTGAGCGACAGTTTAGTTGACCGCGAATGAGTCCTGGGCCAGTGAACTCGTTCATAATTTTGAAAACTGAGTGAGCATCTGCCTCGGATATGAAATCCTCGAATTTGAACCATCCTAGTTATTTCAACGTGGGCGACACATGATCCCGGTAGTGCAAGCCGGCGACAATCCTTGCACCAAAGTTGATGCATTTTTGAATGCGTCGTTTCTGGGCTCTGCTATAGCTTCCCCAGACAGACACACAGTATCTTATGTGGGGGAATACGAGTGCCTCAATTAGCACCCATCTCGTAATGTGAGAAAACTTATGACGCAGTCTAGCGAGTCCAATGAGTATGCAGTTACACAGACGCACAACAGTAGATACATGCGCATCCCAGGACAGGTGTGAGTCAATTTTCACGCCAAGTAATTTCACAGACTTCGTGGGTACTATTTCCAACTGGCCCAGACGAACAGATAATTTCACAGGTGTATGATGTCTAGAAGATTGGAGAACAACCATCTCAGTTTTGGAGGGATTTACTTTTAGTCGATTCTGGATGAACCAGTTAAAGGCGACTGACAGTGATTTATTCAATCGTTGGCTAATGGCTGTGATTTCGTTTCGCTTCCCTGAGTCGAGGAACTGGACATCATCGGCATACATAACAATCTTGCCGAGTGGGATATGCTGTGGGAGGTCATTGGAGAATATTAGGAACATAACCGGGCCCAAGATCGAGCCCTGCACCACACCATGTGTTACCGACAGAGGGCTAGAATCCTTCACTGTTTGCGAATGGCCCTCAAGCCACGCTCGGAACCATTCGGAGTTGACGCCGTACCATCCGAGCTTGTCCATGAGGCGACTATGCTCCACGCTGTCGAACGCCTTTGAGGTGTCAGCTGTAACCAGTGGAGTGATCTCGCCTTGGTCGATTTTGAGGGTAGCGTGGATGGCCGTGTCTAGCAGAGCCATCTCGATAGACAGGCCGGGCCGGAAACCGTACTGTTCTGGGCACAGTAGATGATGACTAGTCAGATAGTCTATCAGTTGTGTACACACGACACGCTCGCAGAGTTTTTCGACCACTGGCAATATCGATATTGGCCTGTAGTTGTGTGGGTCGTTTGCGTTACCACTTTTGTGCAGGGATATTACCATCGCCGTTTTCCATGACGGTGGCAGTTCACAGCTTGTGATGCATGAGTTGATAATGTTTAACAGATGCGGACCCACCACGCTAAACGTCATCTTGAGCATCTGGATGGTGATGCCATCAGCTCCGGACGCTCGTGAGCCACCCATGCGCTGCAACGCTTTTGACAGCTCTGGCATCGTCACAGGATACGGTGTGAATGCGCCGCTACAGACACGTGGGGGTCTTGGCCAGAGGGGCTCTCCGGGCGGCGCCATCGCTAGATCAGCAGCTACCGCGGCACCGACGCCGGTGAAATGCCGGTTGAGCCGTTCATGCCAATCAGGCGGTTGAATGGTTGTGCCAGGCTCTTTTATCGTTGACTTGCTGGAGGCAATAATGAACTTGCGGATGTTCTTCCACGGTGTGCGGGTACCAGCAGTATGAAAGTATTCTGCGCATGCGTGTTGAGCCGTTCGGAGTGCGCCCTTGTGCTCACGGTAATTCCGCTGGGCTTCTTCGCTTCGTGCTGCATCTCTGTGCTCGCGCGCCTGTTTCAGTGCTGCCCTTGCTGTATGAACGTTATCATGCTGCAACCAAGGCGGCGACCGGTGCTTCAGCTTGATTTGACGAAGGGGCATGTGATGATCGATTATTGGCTGCCATGCAGCCATCCATGCGTCCCATTTGTCGGAGGTGGTGGTCGCTTGATAAACGGCGGACCAGTCGGCCAACAGCATATCTAGGCACAAAGCATTTTGATCTAAGCGTCTTGTCGATCGGATGGTAATGACGGTGGGCTGAGGGCGACGCCTGTCAATTGTGATAGATCCAGCAATGATGTCGTGGTCGCTGAAATCTGTGTGAATGACTCGAACTTCTGTGGTCAGGTCAGATCGATTTGTAATGAGATGATCGAGAAGATGTGCGTTGCGTACGTGTGGCCAATGCGTAAGCGGCACAGTGTCACCTCGTCTCGCCTAATCCTACGCGAGCACGAGGACCACTGGCCGATGCTAGGCTTAATTGTCCTAAGCTTGTTTTCACCGACCGCGTCCCAAAGCACCTGCCACTCACGAAAAACATAATCTTTGATGACGGGATATATATCTCTAGCAGGAATGGGCATATAACGTGTACATGGTTTCTGTGCTGCTCGCTTTGCAGCCGCGCCAGCGGCCTCATTCCCGAATATACCGACGTGGCTTGGAATCCAGCACATAACCACAGTCTTACCCTCTACACGTAGTGACGTCAACCGTAAAACTATTTCCTGGACAATGGAGTGTGATGACTTAAAAGCTTTCAGTGCCAAAAGACTACTGAGACTATCTGTTAGGATGAGGTGTAATGTTTCATCAGATACTTGTATAAAACACAAAGCTTTGTTAATGGCTATTAACTCGGATGTGAAGACTGATGCCTGCACAGGTAGCGTAAAAGATCGTGTGGCGGAGCCGCTAACAAACGCCGAGCCAACACCAGTTTCAATCTTTGAACCGTCCGTGTATGTTGTCTTGTAGCCGACGTAGGACGCAATGAGGTCCAGAGCTTTAATTCGGAACTCCTGAGGTAGGGTATTATGTTTGTAGTTTTCGCTCAGGGTAACATCAATTGTCGGTGACAGTAACTCCCAGGGAGGAGTATCCAGAGCGCTTGGTTTTATCACGTCACGGAAAGTGATTCCACTCCGATACAGTGCATTATAGAGCCTGACACGGAAAGGTACCGAACGCTGATTAGATAATCCATGGAATAAGTTCACAATGCGTGACGAAAACACCCGATCATGTGTGGGATGGTCTAGAAATTGTGAGAGCTTGCACGCGTATCTCATTCCAAGCATGAGACGCCGCAAGGCAAGGGGTGGCTCATGAGCTTCAACCAGAAGGCTTACCGTGGGGGACGTTCGAAATGCACCAGTGGCAATTCGCAAGGCTGCGTTGTGCACAACATCCAACGTTCGCTTATCAGACGTACAAGCTGAATCGTAAACGAAGCTGCCATAGTCAAGTTTGGAGCGGATTAGTGATCTGTATAAAAGCAGTAATGTCTTACGGTCTGCACCATACGACGTTTTTGCCACACACTTCAGGATGTCCAATGCCTTAAAACATCTATCTCTAAGAATTCTAAGGTGTTCCCGATATGTCAGCCGATTGTCAAAGTGTACTCCCAAAAACTTCCCACAGCGCACGGTAGCGATCCCTGTGCCAAACATTTTCACTGAAAAATCGGGGCATGGCCGACGTTGGCGACAAAAATGAATACCTACAGTCTTAGACTCAGAAAACATAAGTCCATTGGTAAAACTCCACCTTTCAAGGCGACTCACTGCCAGTTGCAGCTGCCGCTCCACAGAACGAGTACTAGCGCCACAGCACCAAATCGCAAGATCATCAACAAAGAGGGACCGACCGATAGAATGCGGTAGACAGTTTACAATATCGTTTATCATTATAGCAAACAAAGCGACACTTAGAACGCTGCCCTGAGGTATTCCTTTTTCTTGTAGAAAACGTCGGGAAAGGCAGCTACCAATTATAACCTGGAAAAACCGATCACATAGAAAATTGTTGATAAAGATAGCCATAGCACCCCGAATCCCGTAATTAAACACTTTCTTCAGGATACCATACAGTCATGTAGTATCATAGGCTTTCTCTATGTCGAAAAAGATGGCCCCAACATGTCGTTTCTCCTTAAAGCTAACACGTACGGTAGTGTCGTTAGCTAAAATGTGATCTACTGTACTGCGATACTTCCTAAAACCACACTGGGCGTTACATAAAATGTTATTTGTTTCTAGGAACCATGCCAGTCTGACATTGACCAGCTTCTCCAAAAGCTTACATAATGATGATGTGAGTGAAATAGGTCTATAACTATGTGGATCATATGCACTCTTTCCCGGTTTAAGCAGAGGCACCACAATGGCCTCCCGCCAGGAATCTCGAAAGTTGCCGCTACGCCAAAGTCTATTAAATACACACAAAAGTTCATGGACGGCATTAACTGGCAGGTGCTTCAGCATACTATTATGGACACCGTCCAGTCCTTCTGACACGTTCTGCAGGGGGTCTATGGCCGATGTTAGTTCGGCTAATGTAAAAGATTCGTTATAATTTAGTTGAACGGAGGTGGAAAAGTCTATAGATGTTTCCTCGCAACAGCGTCTGCGACGGAGGAATTGTGCGTCCAGGTCGTTCACGCGACATCTTTCCGACAACACTTCACCAATCTCGTCAGCCACCTCGGCAGGGCGCATAATCCGTCGTCCAGCAACATCCAACACAGGGAGTGGCAACGACTCATAGTTGCCTGAAATACGTTTCACACGTGACCACACTTGTGATATTGGCGAAAAACGGGACAGTTTACTCACATACTCTCTCCAGGAGACTCGCTTGGCCTCCCGGATGGTGCGACGCACGAGGACTCGTGCTCGTCTAAATGCTGCAAGGTTCGCGGTTGTGCTCTTCTTATCGAAGGCCCTGAAGGCTCGCCTACGTGTCCGTATAGCGTCGCGACAAGCGTCCGTCCACCACGGGACTGGGGTGCGATGAGGAGTGCCAGTGTTGCGCGGAACAGTTCCTGTTGCGGATTGTAGAACGTTAGATGTGAATTCTTCGACAGTTGGAGGAGATAATGCACAGTCCACATCGACAAGGGTCTCCATTGTATCTGCAAACTGTGTCCAATCCGCTTTCCGGAGATTCCAACGCTGAGGTCTAGAAGCAAGAACCGACCCATCACGATAATATAGCCACACAGGAAAATGGTCGCTGCCGAGAGGATCGGTGTGTACCGACCACGCAAATGAATCTACTAGTTGCGGGCTTGCAAGGCTCAGGTCTAGTGCCGATGAGTGACCCGAGGGAAGAGTGAAGTGGGTATGTGCACCTGTGTTTAACAAACATATAGCTTCGTTTAATAGTAGTGAGTGTAAAGCCTGCCCGCGGGCGTTAACACTATCACATCCCCAGACGGTGTGATGAGCGTTAAAATCTCCTAAAATCAAAAATGGTTGTGGGAGCTCGGATATCAGATGCAACACTTCCGAAGCCGGAAATGCAGTCCCAGGAGGTAGATACAGTGAACAGATTGACACAGGCCTACGGTTGAGGTGGATACGTGCGGCGACAGCCTGCAAGGTTGTACGCAAAACTAGCTGCTGCGCAGGTACGCTACAGTGTACCGCCAGCAACACACCTCCATGTGCTACGGTGTCGGTTGGCATGTCCTTGCGCAATGATTGGTAATTCTTGACTGTGTAATTATAGTTTCCTGTAAGCTTCGTTTCCTGTAGACACACCGCAATCGGACAGTGTTGTCGGAGCACCACCTGTAAGTCCTGGGCAGTGGATCGTATCCCCCTACAATTCCACTGTAATATTTTGTTTAAGACACCCATTCAAGGGATTAAAAGGTGCTTAAAACAAAATGAGAAAATATCGCAGATGATCACATATCAACATTTTAACGGGGTCCATTGTCAAATCAGGAAGCAGTCTCATTGGAGATAAGACTCACACGTCAAATATATAAAGGTGAAAGTTATGAGCTAAAAAAATGGGAAACGAAGCCGGGTTAGGTTTCCCTGTCCCTGCCTTCATATCCGGAGGTAACCCGTGAGCATCTTGTCGACTCAGCCCAAGGGACTGAGTCCTTATGCGGGAACGTGGTGATCCCTCCTCTGGTGGAGAGCTCAATGATGGCAGGCATCGCTTCTGGGGACCCAGCCGGGGTGGCGGTGGGTGAGGGCCCATCTCATTTGCAGATGGAGCCGGTCCCTCCACTCGCCGTCGTGGCAATGGGGTGTCCGGCCTCCGTAGTGGAGCCTTCTCAGCTCCCTGGTGGCTCTTTTCGCGGGCCCTCTCCATCTGAGTGAGTCGCGCTCGTTTTTCCTCGCGGGCGCGTCTCTCGGCTTCCTGGTAATGCAAGCTGATATCGGGAATTTTTACTGGTCGTCTGTATCCAGGTGGCGATGTAGGTGCGGAAGTGCGAAGCGATGGTGGGGGTGAGGCCTGGCTCACGGGAAGGGGAGAAGGTTCGGGTAGGGAGGAAGTGGAGAGGAGGGATTTGGGGGTGGTGCTGGGGAATGTGGGAGACGAGGTAGGTGGGGAGGGGATGGGATTGAGTGGGAAGGACCGAGGAGGCCTCTTTCCCCGTTGAACAAGCGTCCACGCCCCACCCTCGGGCGTTGATCTGGTGGGGCTTCTAATGGGGGGAACGGTGTCACTCGTGGAAGGTGGGACGCCAGTAGTATCGGCGTCGTTTTGGGTTGGCTGGCTCTTCCTCACTTGCAACATAGGAGGCACTCCAAAAGAGCGCAGAAGAACTGTCAGTTGGGCCATCAGCTCAGAGGCTCTGTCGGGCTGTGTGTGCTGTGGAGTAGTCATGCTTTTCACTTTTAACGCGTATGATATTCTAGGATGAGAATGTTCATATTGATCCCTTGCCTCTCGAAACGTTATTTTTTGTGTGTGCTTGATATAAATTATCTCCTTCTCTCTGATGTATTTCGGGCAGGTTCGGTCGTAAGAAGTGTGGAGGTCCTGCCCCACGCCACAGTTCGCACAGAAGGGGGTTTCGAGGGTGCAGTTTTCGCCATCATGTTCCTGGGAGGCGCACCTCCCACACACAGGGCGATTCCGGCAGTATTTGTTGGTATGTCCGAACCTCTGACACTTAAAACATCCCATCGGATTGGGGAGAAAAACACGGACCTTCACTCGGACGTAGCCCACACGTATTTCGGAGGGAATATCAGTGGTATTGAATGTTAATATGACGTTGTTTGTTGTAATAAGTTCCGAGCCTCTCCTCACCTTCATTTTTCTTGCCTCAGTCACACCAAACTCTGACAATCCGTCCACGATCTCCTCCTCCGGCACATCTCTCAGGTCAAAACAGTTGATAAGGCCTCGCGAAGTATTTTTTGTCTTGTGCGGTTCTACGGTGATTTCAATGTTCTCTTCGACCCTACTCTGATTTTTCCGGATACTGAATCTAAACTCAGATAATTTCAATGCCGTCTCAGCCTCCTCTGCCCGTGCAAATTCCACCTCCAAGGCACCATCGCTCAGGGGTCCATCAGCCGTGGCGCCGCCAAGCGGCAAAACCGTGAACTAGCCTGGAGGGCAGAATGCATTGAGGGCTATGGGGAAAAACCACGTTAAGCCCAATATCTCATGAAGTATTTGGGGTAGCGCAGAACTAATGGCAGATTTGGAAAGGGCTTTACAAGACTTACCATATTCACATGGAACAATACATATACAGGGAATACTGGAATAACGCGTGCATGATCTAACGCATGCTTTGACCCTTGGCTTTGACCGTGGCGGGCCGCGGCGGCGTTCAGGCGCGTCCCGCTGCTGACGACTTTCGGTGGTAGGCGGAGCCTATTTTGGCCGCAGAGCCGCAGCGACCGCAGGTTCCGTGAACAGGGCTTTACTTCAGGAAATGAAAGCGTTGTGCTATGTTTTTAGCTAAAATTATTTCTTGAGGTTCCTATACTTTTATAAACTTCAATTTATTGTAATTTTCTGCGAAATATAGTTAAATAGCCCAAAATACTGAATATTCTCCCACGAACATTGCTGTTTTTTTTAAGCAAATGATGCTAGCGCTAACATTACCTGTCCAATCACTACCTGTTTCCAGTTGTTGGTCTGAAGGTCAGGCCAAGGTTATGCCAGCGTCTGGTGGGCCCACCTTATGAAATAGCCTTGCCATCGCTTAACTTCTCGCAGCGCAAGACCTTGCCAAATCGGTCACATCCATCTCGCCTTTGAAATGGTGATAGCGAGGCGAGGGACCTCGTCTTACCACGAAATATAAGTATACGTGGGGCAGAGAAGCTATTTGTCTGGTCTCCACGAGAAGGACCAGGGTTTTTTTTGTGCTGTGTTTGCCATGTATTGTCTTGGTTTCGGCTCCTCGGGCGCCCCACCACAGAGGGGCCAAACGGGGGGGGGGGGGACGCCTGGGCCCCGCGGACGGGAGGACGCCAGGCGCCCCAGGAGCTATACGGGGCAGGCGGCGCCTTCGCCCGGCCGGGAGAGAGAGACTCACCACCCCGACCGGGATCCAGCACCGCCCACCACTTGACCCCAGCCGGCCGGGCCGGCGGACACTGGGAAGATTCCCAGGTCCCCGGCCCGAGGCGACCAGCCACTTGGACCGCGTGAGGCCCCACGGGGCACGCAATCCCCCCCCCCCCACCACGGAAAGGTGGTGCCTCGTCGGGGGGGGGGGTAAGATGGATGCAGAATGTTACGGCCTGCTACTTGTAAGACAGGTAACGGAGCGGAGCAAAATCTTCCGGAGATACGCTTCACACGAGCCCACATCTCCGTTGAGGACGTGGATAAGCTGAGGCCTCCGACGTACTTTTCTTTTGCCAGGAAATACGTTTGGCTTCCCGCACAGACCTACGAGCATGTGCCCTGGCATTCAAAAATGTGATGTTATAGCCTATAATATAAGCTATATATTAGTATACTTATATTACTATACTATATTACTATACTATACTATAGTATAATATAGATGTTAAGTTATAGGAAAAATAATATATTCAACAGATGTTTCGGTGTTAGAGGATCTTCGTTGGTGTCTAAATAAATACTAATTCCCTTCTTTAATTAGACACAGATGAAGATGCGTTGACATCGAACTGTCTGTCGAATAAATTATTTCTGCTATAACTTTGTTTTCACCTCACATTATATATATATATATATATAAATATATAAATAATGTGTGGGCAGTGCACGCTGAATCATATGGCTTATGAGTCTGATACCATTGAGTCGGATCTGAATCGATTCAAATTTCTGTTTGAGTCGTGAGTTGAATCATGCTTTGTGAGCTCTGAGTCTGAATTGAGTCGAATCAAATAATTTTGACCTGCTCTGAATCATGAGTTGAATCGGATCTCAAGATCTATGAGTCAAATGTGAGTCGACTCAACAAATTTGAGTCGAGCACAAGTCTGATGGCAGGAGCATGCGGTGGCTACATCGTTCCAAAAAGGTTAGGTTTTATGCTTGGTTAGGTTAAATTAGGTTAGGAATTCTGCCTTTTTGGAGTAATGCAGCCACCACACGCTCCTGCCATGTGTCGACACACGGGAAAGCTCTGGGGCCGTGGACCATTCACGATGTCATTTAGATATAATTCATAGCTATTTTTAGCACTTCTGAGCCGGGGAACTTGTGAGCTGGAGTACTTGTGAGCCCTCCCACCCCGGAAATTGTATAAGTCATCTGGCAGCCTAAGCACTTATGAGCCAGGGAACTTGTGATATGGACCCGACCGAAGACACCGGTTTGTGTTGGATTTGACCTTGACCGTTAATGCCATATGAGACCTATGCAGTTGCTTCCAGTGTGTTCAGTGAAGGCAAAAGCATTTGTGGTAATGTTTCGAACGAACAAACTCGTCGCTGAATGCGAATACGTCTCTGGTTAACTCGTCGCTGAACGTGAATACGAATACTTCTGGCTAACTCGTCGCTGAATACGAATACGACGATAAATTGCCGTACGTTTAATGCTGCTAAGGACGCCACTCCATGCCTTCAATGCCCAAAGGACATCTATAATCACGTGTGTTCAAGATATATCGATATATGCGCAGGGGAAGGCAGCCTAAGACGGATAAGCCCTTGCGATAATACAAATATGGTGCCTTACAAAGCACAATTCTCCACCCAAGCTAAATCACAAGATTGCCAAGGTTCATGATATTCAAGGATGGTCTGGAAGCAAAAAAGAGAGCTAATCTTGCCGATTTATCACAAGGGAGTGTGAATGTCTCCACCTTAGCTGTGCTTCTGATTGTGATAGCAGGCATTCATGTCCTATTGGACCAGTAAGCTCTCCCAATAATTTCGTCAAGACATGTTCGGATGACGCTCGCATTGCTCGCATTTAATTTACACCGCCACGTTGTTGTTCCGGACACATAAATATACACACTTTTTACAAACCTCAGTTTTTTCTGAATGGTTCAACAGAAGTTGTTAGCTCGTTATTTGGGTTTTAGGGCGCCTCGACTACAGAAGTTGTCAAAAGTGCAAGAGAAACCACACGTAAATGCGCACGATTTTATAACCAGCCGGAGTTCATAACCGCGACAGACCAATGTTTGTAATCAGGTGTGAATCCAGGAATTGTCATTTGGGGGGGGGGGGGAGGAGGAGGTGGCACTTGTCTGGATGAGCGTCACTTCTTTGGAGGGTCGCGCCACTGCGGAAGTGCCTAGAGGAACACCTTTCCTTCCGGAGGGGCGCCTCTGGCTGAAAAAAATCGAGGAAGACGAGGGAGCGGGGTTCGGTGCACTTCGGCCTTCCCGAAGGGACGCCTTTCCTTTAAAGGAGGCACCTTTTTCTGTCAGACGGGTGCCTCTGGCTGACAAAAAATCGAAGGGTGCACTCGAACCTTCTCGGAGGAGCGCCCTTTCCCGGCTGGAGGGACGCCACCTTCCATGGGGGAGGGGGAGGAGATAGGGGTGCACACCCAAGTGTCACCCCTGTATGCGTCCCTGGTTGTTATTGCATCAATATGTGTCTACGTAAAACAGGAAGCATGGGAAAGGTTCATGTAAGTCCATATTTACTTTTTTTTTAAAACAAAAACAGCACTTTGTTACTTCAGCTATAAACAAACCACGCTCTTGGAAAATAAGTGGCAAATTGTCCAGGGAGCGAATGTAACAATCCTGATCCCAAAGTTGTACACGATTTATTAGGGTTGGGCATTCAACTACGGTGTTGGCCAGAATATGAACTCGATCTTTTACTCGAACCAATGAACTCGCCTGTTCACTTAGCTGGCGTTGCGCTAGGAGTGGGATCATGTTACCTTCAATGCATATAGTTTTTCTTCAAAGTCCAATTTTGCTCCAAGTCCAGTTAAGAAATAATTTCCCAACATGCACTGCTGCTTCAAGTCCTCCACGATTTGGAATGCAAATGGTTCCCCAAATTTGCTCATTTCAACCGTGAAAGTCCGAACTCCAATATTTTCAGGCAGTGGCCACTGGCAGAGATGAGGGTCGTTTCGACCCTCTGAGAAACTTATGATATTTTCATCGGAAATGTTGTCAAATAAATATTTCGAAATCAATGAGATGTCTGCTCCGGTATCCACAAGCGGATAGGCCTTTTGATTCCCAATACGAGGTGAACACATCGGTGTGTTAGGATTAATGCGAATTTGCTGAATACTGGCATTTCTCTTACATTTTTGGCCGTCCCTCTTTTTCCTAACATTTTTCCTCTCCTTTCTCTCAGTCTTGTCCGTCCGTAATTTCAAATCTCCATCAAGTTGGTTATTCATGATGGAGCCATTCAGTTTTCCGACGGCATGTTTTGTTGGGATCGGCATTGGCGACCGATATGTTCCACCTTGTTCCAGCTTATGCAGATAGGTTTTCAGTCAAAGGTCCATTGGTATGAGGGACGTGGCTGTGCCCTCCACATTTTTTTTTACCAGCGGGGCGTGGCAGAGTGGCTCCATTGCTGTTTCCTGGAGTGTAGTGTCGCGGCGGTCTCGGATACCGGGGTATGACGGGTGAATGACCCTCGGTCCTGGCTGGGGTTGGTTCTCAGGTTTAGGTTCTGCAGATTTGTGTGCGGCTCATTTTTCCACTGTTTGCCCCAGTTCTATTACTAACGTTTCCAGTTTGTCTATTATGTCGTTTCCTACCTCAGGGCGAACCGCATCTACTTCCATCGGCTCATTCTCTCGTTTCTGCACGCCTCTGTACAATTATATCGTCCTAGCAAGTTGTTGTTTCCTCACAGCAAATTGTATCGCTTCCTCGAGACTTCTGAACTGCTGTCTGTATAACTTGTTGGCCAACTGGTTGCTTTGCACTCCCTTGTCGAAATTATCAGAACGCCTTGTGTGGTAGGGTTTTCCATTTCTGTGTATGCATCCTTGGCCAGAGCAAGTAACCTCTCACCAAAATTCTGGACAAATTCACGATGCTGTTTCAATTTTCGCAGACCCTCCTGTTAACATTTTTGGTTGGACAGATCTCAATATGTTTCCTTCATTATGTGCTTAATTTGTGCCCACGTCAAGTTGAGTCGGTATGAGAATACACGCTGAATGTGCTCGGCTGCTGGGCCCGTGAATGTATTTTATGCTAATTATTTGCATCTGTTCGTCGTCCATCATAAAGTTGATGTTTGGAGGAATGGATGGTTGAGTTAGTGGGGGAGCAAACACGACACCAACACCCTGGCGCCTAAGTACAATGAAGATTTCCAATCCAATCTGGTTTTGGCTTTATTTTGCACAACCCAGAGCAGCGCAACTACAGCCCCCCATACCCCGCCGATGGCAGAGAACAGAGACAGACATTTTGTCTTTTCTTTTTAACCTTTGACCTCATCAGTTATAATACTTCTGCAACACAACACTCAGGACCAGATAACCAACATTGTCATCCCAGCACATGCCTCTAGGGTCAAAAGGCCTGTATTTCAGTAATATACCAATTTTACACATACTAAAACAGGCCACAATAAATTAACACAAAAACAACCATGGAAGCCTGATTTCTAACAGATATGTAGAGTTTTATGGGCAAAACTTTTTTAAATTTGTTTCAAAAGATAGAATATCAAACTTCATTTCAGCACTTTTTCATTTGCATTGTGACTGTCCAAAAAGTTAAAGTAGGGCATGTGACCTCAGGTCACAATGTCACAATTTCAAATAGCCCATAAACAAAAATTCCAAAATAACCAAAAGATGCAGTTGATTATTGAGTTCACCAATATACACTTTTGCATAATTCTGATTGTTCTTCATTGAGTTAAAGACCTAAAAACACCCTTGTTAGGGGACATCTAAAAAATTCGCCATGCTATAACTCCTTGACTGTTGACCCAATCTTTCTAAAAATGGCACAGCAAGATTTGGCACATCAGATAACCCCATACAAATATTTTTTGTCAAAATATAAAATATCAGGTGTTACATTAGGTGTATTAGGTAAAATATCAGGTTTTGGTCTTTTCATTTGGTTGGTTATTGGTTTTACAACACGTCGACCGTTGAGTCATATAGCGTCGCCAATCTCTCACGCTGATTGGTCACGGGCGAAGAGTAGCGACAGGTGAGATTCGAACCCACAACCTTTCGATTGCGAGACGAGCATCTTACCCCAAGACCACTCATCCCCCCAGGTCTTTTCATTTGTCAATTTTTTTGTGGAATGGGCCAGCAGTCAAATATGTTACAAAAACGTAATGTATTAGCTCATGCTATTTACATCACATTGTGGACATGATAAAGTACAGGTACACAATGAGTAGTGTGCAGCAACAATCTTTTTTTTTAAACATGAATGGGGGAATACATGGAGCCAATGGGTGGGTCCAGAGAGATTGAGGGCTCATCTCATGGAGTCCCATGTTAAAAGTTGAAATTATCAGGAAGGGTTCCAAGGCCCACTAAAAAAACATACAAATTGATGCTCATTGACTTGTGATTTAATACATAGCACCATATAATGCAATTTAATATATAATTATACATATCATGCAATTGTGGCCATTTCACTTGCTGATTTGTGGTGGAATGGGCCACCTAGCATGGCAAAGTTGAAGCTCAAATTCAAATATATCGAACAAATCCAATTCAAATAAGCTCCAATTCCTAACCACCTCATCCTAGCACATGTGGAAGACTGAGGATAAAAACCCATATGCCTGCCATGGATCTCAATTTCTTAATATACCTGTCACAAACTGTGAACCTCAGGGATCAGCCTCCGATACTGTTGTGTTTGTGCTTGTTAGAGGAATGGATGTTCACATATGAAACTGTCATAGTGCCAATTCACACCAAAATAATGGTATTTTCTACTATGTAAACAAACTGGTTGCCACTGTATGTATTGACATGTTATTGTCAATGAGAGCAGGATTAATAAGAGCAAAACATCACAACTTATTTTTTTTCTCCAAAGTACTTGAAGCTATACTGCCCGGTGAAATACAATTGCAAAATAATACATCTTAACAGCCCGCATTTTCCAATGATTGGCATTCACTGCAGTTAGTTTTTTTACTTGGTTGCATTGATAATCTTCACAAAATCTGGCTTCAGGGATGCTCCACCAACCAAGGATCCATCAATATCATGCTGCTTGGCCAGTTCCCTGCAGTTGTCAGCTGTGACTGACCCTCCATAAAGAATCCTTGTTGCATCAGCAACACCTGGGTTGATCTTCTCCTTCATCCAATTCCTGATCTGTGCATGCACCTCCTGGGCCTGTGCAGGGGTTGCCGTTTTTCCAGTACCAATGGCCCACACAGGCTCATAAGCAACCACAACATTTGTCCAATCTTTAATCTTCTTTGCACAGGCTGTCAGCTGACGGACCACCACTTCTTCAGTTTTGTTTGCTTCTCTTTCGTCAAGTTTTTCGCCACAGCAAAGAATGATTTTCATTCCATTGTCCAGAGCATGTGCACACTTCTCAGCTACAAGTGCATCAGTTTCACCAAAGATACTTCGGCGCTCAGAGTGTCCAAGGATGACCCATTCAACTCCTATATCCTTCAGCATTGCTGGGCTAATTTCACCAGTAAATGCACCTTTTGGCTCTTTGTAACAATTTTCAGCAGCACACTTCACACCACCAGGAAGCCTGGCCTTCACATATTCCAAGTAGACAAATGGAACTCCAATAACAACATCTACTCTGTCATCCAGAGGTCCGGTCTTTAAGAACTGACAGATACCATCAATGGTATTCTTATCCCCGTTCATCTTCCAGTTCCCGCCAACAAAAAATTTGCGGGGCATGACGGTATCTGCAGTACAACACAACATAAAGAACGCAGACTACAGGTCAGTACCTGCCTTGGTTCCACTTTGAACAGTTGTACCTATGCTCGCCGTCCAGCCACAATCTTTAATTTTGAGCCCGAATCGCCTTCGCCCCCACGTCCCCGAGCTGCAGCCGGCGCAGACTCCCAGCGCGAAATCAACCTTTCTTGATTCGTTCTCGCTTCCGTGAAAATTCGCAACATGTACTAACTGACTAAAAATTGACGTCATTAAACAATAATGAGACAAATAAACGGTGTGTTTCTCGAAAAAGCATTGTGATAATTGGTAACAAATTATTTCTACTCTTAACGTAGCAAAAGCGTAAGAAAAGAGACAAAAATGAACATTATTTAACTCAGCCGTCATTACAAGATACCCATATCCACGCGAACCGTCCACAATGACGCATATCCTCACCGGCACTGCTTCGGTGGTCCGTTGACCTCTACGAAATGAAGGTCAAAGACAATGAGAAATCGGCATGAGCTCGGAATGTCTAAGCATCATAATATCTAAATATTAAAATGTCTAAAAGAAGAACACGCAATGCAATAGGCAGTTTTACCATGGATGATGTACGCCTGGATTGGAAACTCCGCGTCGGCTCCCTTCATCTGCGCGCATCAGCGGCACCAACCTGCCACCTAGCGGAGGGTAAGTAAAAACACGGAAATGCGGCCAGTTTTAGGCCGTGCGCCCATGTGATTTCGAGGTACGCATTTCGTATTGGTATTTTTCAAATTGATTCAGCCACCCCAGGAGGATTGCATCTGCCTTTCATGATACATAATTGATCAAGGAACCTTACCGTTATTTCCTTATTGATTTATTATGCCCCGTTCCGAAGTTGTCGTGATGCGAAGTGAAGGCATCTGTGAGAGGTAGCCCATTTCGCCGAAATGGTCGGCCCACCGATATTCATTTCTTAAAATGATCGGAGGAGGCAAAGTACATGAAGGCAATAGGCAGACCAAAATGAATATGGAGGGGGGTCACATTACATAGGCTCCAATGTTAGAAGTTGAAAATAGAGCGCGTTGCGCTGAGAAATTTGAGGAGGGGGGGGGTACACTGGAACCTCCAAGGGAGGCGTCGTTCGGGTCATAAGGGGCGCCAATTTCGCTTCCCCCCCTTGGAACAGCCCTTGCAACATACCCTAGCTGCAACGCCACTACCTCTCGCCGATTCGCTGCCACTTGCCAGTCGTTAGACTCAGGGGCGTTGTTTTATATACCTTTGAGGGGAACTGCCACCTCAATGTTTGCTTAACCCATCCCCGCAATTATTTCAACTTCTAGCATGTGAGCCAATGGAATGTACCCCGCAATTCATTTTGTTCTGACCATTGCCTTCATGTAGTTTGCCCCGTCCAATCATTTCAAGATAAATGTAAAGATAGAGAGATAAGGGATACAGATTCCAGATAAAGATCATCAAGATATCAACATCGGTGGGTCGACCCTTGGGGCGAGGTTGGCTCCCTCTCACAAATGTCTTCACTTCGCACCACGACAACTTCTGACCGGAGCGTAATAAATCAATAAGGAAAGAACAGTAAGGTTCCTTGATCAATTACGTATCAGAAAGGCTGATGTAATCCTCATGGGATGGCTGAATCAATTGGGAAAAAAGTCAATACGAATTCCGTTTTGTTGGATTAGGCGCTTCGGCCTCCTCAGGCCATTTCGCGCAGTTGATAAACAATGAATAAGGTATTAAATCGCAAAAGTCAGCCTATAATTCCTGGAACAATTTGGTTTCTCGTAGAAAAATGAAAAGTAGCTTGATAAGAGATGGGTGGTCATCCCCCAACAATGAGGGCAAAGAGAATGGAATGTTGTGTGTGTGGCAATAATCGATAAGTTGTTTTCCAGGGCCATGGTATTGCGGGCAGTATAGTAATATATGTGGGACTGTAATATGAGTGTTAAATGATGGGCATGAAGGCCGAGGTGAAGCAGAATAAATAAATAGATGTGTGAGGTAGGTATGTCCTATGCGGATGCGCGATAGGTCTTTTTCTTCGTGTCGGTTGATGTGAAATGATGGTGTCCGGATATCGATGACTGGCTTAATGTTACGTAATTGTGCATGGTTTGTCTTTTGTGTCCAGGTTTGGTTCCAAAAATACCGAATTTTCTTTCGTATTGTTCATTTCATGGCGTCAAAATGTGGTGCGATTTCTGTGATATGTGGTAATTGTAATGATTCATTTGCGGGATGATCTGCTTCCTCGTTTCCTGGGATGCCGCAGTGACTGGGCACCCACAGGAAACGGACCTTCACACCCATCGAATGAAGTGTTCCTAGTGCTTCATAAATATAAATATGGCAATGATGTGAAAAGGAAAGTGACGAAAGAGATTGTAAAACAGATTTGGAATCCGAACAAATTACGATGCTGCGCATGGGGTGACAGAGAAAACGGCTGTGAATATAACGGTGGGCAATGAGGATGGCATGTAATTCAGCGATGAAAATTGATGTTCCGTCTGGTAATCGATGTTGTTTTTTGTATGGTCCCGAAACTATTGCATTGCCGGTAAGGTTAGCGTTTTTAGAACAGTCAGTATAAACGAAAGGAACGTGGTGATAACGAGCCCGAAATTTGTGAACTTTTTGTTTAGTATATTCTGGGCAAAGCTGTGATTTTGGAGTGGTGGTGAGATACAGAATGTGTCGTTCGGCTATTTGCCACGGTGGTGTAGCTGATGGAGAAATATAAGTAATGCGTGGAATAGTGAAATGAAGTTGTTCAGAAAAAGTTTTGACTCGAGAAGCTATAGTGAGACCAGTTCGCCTTTCGGCTGGACCTAAATAATCATGATGTAAATTTGGGAGAACTTGTAATGACGCGTGTGTGGGGTGGTTTGCGTGAAATTGAATTTTGGAGGCGTACCTAGGTGTTTGTTTCATTCTACGGAGAGCTAGTGCAGGAATTCCCGATTCTGCTTGTAGAGAAATAATGGGTGAAGTAGTCATTGCACCGAGTGCGATACGGATAAATTTATTTTGAATGGTGTCTAATATGTGTAATGAGGATGTGCTAGCACCGGTATATACTACGGATCCATATTCAATTATGGGTAGAACTAAAGATTTGTAAAGTAGTATGACGGTCGGCTCCAAGTGATGAAGAAGTGATGCATCGAAATAAATTCAGTCGGGGAAAACATTTGTTCTGAATGTGTTTGATGTGTGTATGCATTGAAAGCCTTCGATTAAAAATAATACCAAGAAATGTAAACGAAGTTACAAAAGGTATATCATTGTTTCCGAGGTGAAGTGGTGTATCTGGGTTTTGGCAAGGTGTTGATTTACTAAATATCAGTGTTGCAGATTTTTGGGCCGAAAAAATGAAACAATATTTCAGGGACCATTGATGTATTTTGTCTAGTGCGTTTTGTAGGTGAAATAAACAATGCTCGTAATTTTTTCCGGAACACCAAATTGCGCTGTCATCGGCAAACAAAGAGTATGATACATTAATAGGCATGTCGGTGAAAAGATCGTCAATGATGAGGTTGAATAAAACTGGTGAAATGCAGCTTCCCTGTGCTAGTCCATTTTGAAGAATATGTGGATCGGAGATGGCTGACCGGCACCTGATGTGGAATGTGCGAGTACCGGATAGAAAACCTACTAAATAATGAGCTAAGTGTCCTTTTATACCGAGTTGATGAATTTTGAAAAGTAATGCGGGTTTGAAAACCATATCGTAAGCTTTGCTTATGTCTAAAAGTACTGCGACTGTGTGTTCATGTTTTTTGTAGCCTAGGCGGATGTCTGTTTCTAACCTAATAAGGTGATCTATTGTTCTGCGTCCTCGCCGAAAAACACATTGAAAGGGAGATAGAAGTGAATTTGTTTCCAGGTGCCAGGTCAGTCTATTAATCACTATTCGTTCAAAACGTTTTCCAAAACAACTGGTGAGTGCAATGGGTCGAAAATTACTTGGGTTACTATGGTCTTTGCCGGGTTTTGGAATGGGGATGATGATAGTTTTTCCATGCTTCAGGAAAGATATGATTTGACCATAATGAATTAAATGTGTCTAAGATGCATTGTTTGGTGTGGTCAGATAGATGTCGAAAGAAGGAATAATGTAATTTGTCAGGCCCTACTGAAGTGCTACCGGCGGAGGAAATGGCATTCTCCAGTTCAGAAAGATGAAAAGAATCATTGTAGTACTCGGTATTGTCGGAATCAAAGAGGTCGAGATTGGTGTGAAAAGTGTGTTGTGCATTTTGTAAGAAATTAGGTCGGTAGTTGTCATCGGAGCTATTATGGGCTATGGTATTAGCTATGGTATTTACTATGGTTTGTGTGTCTGTAATGGTGAGATTGTGGATTTTGAGGACCGGTAGAGATTTTAATGGGGAGCGTCCAGACAAGCGTCGGATTAATTGCCATATTTTACTCAAAGGTGTTCGAAAAGTCAGCTGCTGTAAATATATGGCCCATGAACGGCGCTTGGCATCACGAATGATGCGGCGGGTCCTCGCACGTTTGCGGTTACGGATGTATAAATTTTTTTGATCGGGATGTCGTAAATAATTGATAAATGCTCTTTTTTCGTATCGCAATGGCTTTTGAAATTTCTTGACACCACCAATGTACTGGTTTCCTTTTGTGAATGGTTTCGTAAGTGGAATAGTCGTGGAAGCTGCCTCGAAAAGTGTATTTGTAATTGAGTTGATGTTTTCGACGGGAGAAATGTTGAGGTTGTATTGCATATAAGAAAGTTCCTGAAATGTTGTCCAATCGGGTTTTGAAATTTTCCAGCGGGGAATAAAACTGGGTGTAGTATCAGTCGCCGTTGAAAAAGTGGGTTGTAACTTGATGGGGTAGTGGTCGCTGTCGTGGATGTCTGTTTCTATGGTCCAATCAAAGTCGTTTGCCAGGGTGGGGGAACAAATAGATAAATCAATGGCTGTTGCCGTATTATGTCCAAGGTGAAAAAAGGTTGGTTCTCCAGTGTTAAGTATTACTAAATTATGCCAGTCTAAAATGTGTTCAATGATGTGGCCACGAGTCTCTCCTAGTGTACGTGCTTGATCCCAGGCTGGACTGTGTGCATTAAAGTCTCCGAGTAATATGAAAGGGTTCTTGAAATGTGCTATAAGGTTTTCTAAATGTGTCAAAATATTTGTGTTGTTGGTTTGTGATGGAATATACATGGAACACACGTCTATATTTATACCATGTAAACGCAATGTACAAGCTACGGCTTGTAATTGTGTATGAAGTGTAATTTGTGTATGTGTGAAATCATTGTTGATGTAAAGTGCTGTACCGCCATTGCGATGTGATCTGCGGACCTCGTCGTGACGATACAGTGAATAATTGAAAAGGTTAAAGTTGTATGTATCATTAGGTAAAAACCATGTTTCTTGGAGTGCTATGAGAATAGGTGTTAGAATACTGAAAAAAGGCTTTCATTTCGGCCCATTTGGAGATCAGGCTGCGGCAATTCCATTGTAAAAGTGTGGACATCGGGAAAAAAGTGTTAGTGTTTGTCTGCACTTTTCGGTGCATGTCGGAGCCAGGAGTGTAGTTCTGGCGGACATGTGTGTTGGGTGCGGGCGGTGGCGATGTTTCCGCCATAGCCGTCCGGCCGACCGGTGACCTTGGCGGCCGGTTTACGGCTGCCGGCCACTGCCGCGGGGATGCCCGCCGGGTGGGAGTCGGTCGGGTCACGTGGTCGCTGGCCGGCGCTGGTCGCGCCGGGCTCAATCGGCGGCCCGCTGACGGGGAGCGATAATTTGCTCCCGCAGCTGAATGACTGCGGGGCCTGTCAGTCCTCGCTGGAGTGGTCCGCTTGGTGGGAGCCGGAGTGGTTTGTGTATTAGGAGCCAGGGTGGTTTGTGTCGTTGTGGTCAGTGGTGTGAGTTTTTTTAGTGGAGCTAATCCGGGAATCATGTCAGTTTGAATAGAAGTAGAAGTGGTGCTGACGCGAGGGGTGGAGGGAGCGACGGTGGCCGCCTGGGCGTAAGTTTTGGTCGAGGGGGAGGTGGCCTCCACAGATCTCCGGGCCTCGGGGTAGGACACCCCGGTCGTGGCCTTGACGGCGCACACTTCCTTCTCTTTGCGCCAAACTGGGCATTGATTGGAAGTGGTGAGGTGATCGGATGTGTTACAGTGGGAAGGCTGAGGCAGTGGGCAGGCTTGGAGCAGGTGGAATCAGGATGTGGTGGTTCTCCACACTTGGGGCAGCAGGCTGATTGGCGACAAGTTTTACTGCCATGGCCGAAGCGCTGGCAATTCAAACAGCGGAGAGGATTTGGAATAAATACGGGGACTTCGAATCGGATGTAGCCGGCGAGGAGGGTCTTGGGAAGAGTTGTAGAATTGAAGGTAAGGACAAGGAGGCTTGTATCTCGTTTCTGGCCGTCTTGAAATGAGGTAATGCGGTGGACGTGGGTCACCCCCTCCGGCCTGAGCTCCGTCTGGATATCCGCTTCGGACATGAAGCGAAGCTCCGGCGCGAAGATGGTGCCCTTGGTGGTGTTGCGGTTTGAATGTAGGGTAATGGTGACGGATTTACCACAAAATGTGGTGGTACGGAGAAGGGCTTTGGTCTGGGCTCGGGTTTGGGTTTTGATGACAAGGGTTCCGTTGGCAGGGGCTTCGATGTCAGGATTGTTTAAGGAGCAGATGGAGAGGAGTTGCTTGGTCGGCCAGAAAACGTTAATTCCGCGGAAGGAAACGGATTCCTCGACAGGCTTCACTACTATAAAGGAGCCAGCACTGTCGAGGTAGGGCTCGATGGGTTCAGGTTGTGAGGGAGTGGTCTGGTTCGGGCGTGGGTTAGCGGCGTGGAGCGTAATAATATGATCTGGATTGCGAGACGGGTTCGTGATCTTTGAATGAGCAGAGGTCGGCGAGGCGTAAAGGGCTTCCATGGCGTCATCGAGTGGAATCGTCCGGCGTGGTTCATCAACGGTCGTATTTAGTGAGGGAACATCAGAGGCCAGTGTTCGTGCGATGGTCGTCGGGTGTGGTCAGAGGAGGAAATTCCGATTCAGAGTACTGTGGCGAGCTGGGGTCGGTACCTGTTTTCCTCTTTCTGCCCATCACGGGAAAAAAACCCTACCGAGCGAAATCTAAATAAACACGCAGAACAAGGGGAACGGAAAGACGGCGACGAAAAAACCAGGTGGGGCGACGGGTGTCACCCCACTGGGAAACTAAAGGCGAAAAGAGCGACGGGTGTCACCCACGAAAATGAAAAATAAACTGCAATAACCAGCAGTCAGTCTGGCCAAAACAGGCACAGCGGAGTAATCAGCAGGCTATGGCAATATGGACCTGATAGCACTGGCTACTCCATGTCAATACGAATTGCGTACCCTGAACTCCCATAGGCGCACGGCATAAAACCGGCCGCGTTTCCGTGTTTTATTTACCCTCCGCTAGGTGGGCTGATACGCAAACACCTGTTGGTTTCCAATCCAGGCGTACATGGTCCATGGTTTCACCATGGATCAGTATAGTGGCGTTGCCAGCTATCAGATCAGGTATAGTGGCGTTGCCAGCTAGGTTATGTTGCAAGGGCTGATCCAAGGGGGAGGAAGCGAAAGTGACACGAAGGACCCTTATGACCCGAAGGACGCCTCCCTTGGAGGTTCCAGTGTACCCCTCCCTCAAATTTCTCAGCGCAACGCGCTCCTCGGCCTGGGAACGGCAGTCCTCTGGGAGCCCGAACGCACGCCGCGAATTTTTCGGCGAAAGGCACTCCTCAGACAAAAACAAATGATGCCCCTCTGGGAGATCGGAGTGTACCCCGTCCAAATGTTCTGGACCAAGAGCTGCCCCCCCTGGAGAAATGACGCCTCTTTGGCAAAATCATAAATCTGTCAGTGGTATGGTGTAGGTGGGGGAGGGGGGCTTGTACCCTCCATGGAACTTCGGCTCAATCCTCTTTGCGGATTGGTGGCTACGCGGAAGTCTGTACTCTCCCATTCAGTTGTGTATACCACTCCACTGGAAAATATCAGCCACAAATCTAGAGAGCAAGGAAGGTGGGGGCGAAAGCAGAACCGCTCATTCTTATCTTTGGGGGTGAAACTGCCCCCTCAATGCTTGCTTCCCACTACCCGCAATAATTTCAACTTCTAACATGGTAGCCTATAGAATGTAACTCCCCTATTCATTTTGGTCTGCCTATTGCCTTCATGCACTTTACCCCCTCCGATCTTTTAAGAAATCTAGACATATAGTGAAGGATATTTCTGGGTGCTCCATGTTTATGTTTGTGTAAAGTTCCATCAGGGATTTAATTCCATGGGTCCAAATGCCAAATACCAGAAACACTGAACCACAGTGTTTCTGAACCACATTTACCATAACAACATTCAACATAACAAGATTCGGTGATTCAGTCTTCAAGCAAACCAAGGGAGTTGCCATGGGAAACCGCTGTGCCCCTCCCCTTGCTATAGCCTTCATGCACTAGTATGAAACAAAATTCTTAGCGAAGACAACTTTGAAGCCGATCATCTACCTACGGTACATCGACGATGTATTTGGCATTTGGACCCATGGAATTAAATCACTGATGGAACTTTACGCAAACATAAACACGGAGCACCCATAAATATCCTTCACCTTGGAACACTCATTAGACAAGGCCTCCATTGCATTTCTTGACACATGGTTCACCGTTCATGCTGATGGTTCGTACTCGACAGAACTATATGTCAAGCCCATGACCGCCCCAATAATCTTACACTATTGTTCAGCCCATCCCATGAGCACGAAATCGGCAGTGCTTTCATCCCAGATGTTACGAGCCGCAAGGCTATCGTCGGACGAGGACGCTTGTTTGCGGAGTTTGCGCATCATTGATTAATTGTTTGCTACCAATGGATACCCCAGGTGCAGAGTATCGATGGCAGCGAAAAGGGTTTCGGAAAAGGGTAAAACAGCAGCACAAACGTAAGCAGAGTAAACGGGTAAAAACAGAAGGGGATACTTACATTAGACTGCCATTTATAAACGGTGCACTTTGCACAAGCGTCAATCGGATTGTAAAATCATCTCGAATAAAAAAAAACTTGAAGGTGGCCCGGACTAGTGGTAGTACACTGACTGAAATCTAGATTAGTAAAATCAGCCCTGCAAAATCCTCAGTGTCCTTCTGGCAACCTGTGTCAATTGCACAGGTTATGTCACACCTGTGTCAATGGCCTGAAAGGGAAATGCACTAAAAATAACGTGGGATACAAAATAGTTTGCAAAGCATGCCGTCACCAATTTTATGTCGGAGAAACTAAAAGACCTATCATGGAGCGATACAATGAGCATCTCAGTGGCGCACGTTTGAGACGCCCCTACACTCCCATGGGCGAACACATGCACGAAAGCCACCCATCCATGGAAAATTCTGAGACCAACGTAAATTTTCTGTAGAGATACTGGGGTCAACTAGAGACAACGCGGATCTGAACGTTTTGGAGTCCCTATATATTCGAGACACACATCCCACGATTAATTCCCAGAACTCCTCATGGTACACCACGTAACCTTATTATTTCACACGTAGGCACTTGTTATGGTATTTGCACTCATACAAAACATATAGCAGGGTAGTCAGATATGAAGAATGGATAGATGATCCAGAGACAGGGATACTAGGGGTGATCAAGGAAAGAGAGAGAGAGAGAGAGAGAGAGAGAGAGAGAGAGAGAGAGAGAGAGAGAGAGAGAGAGAGAGAGAGAGAGAGAGAGAGAGAGAGAGAGAGAGAGAGAGAGAGAGAGAGAGAGAGAGAGAGAGAGAGAGAGATATATATATATATATATATATATATATATATATATATATATATATATATATATATATATATATATATATATATATATATAGAGAGAGAGAGAGAGAGAGAGAGAGAGAGAGAGAGAGAGAGAGAGAGAGAGAGAGAGAGAGAGAGAGAGAGAGAGAGAGAGAGAGAGAGAGAGAGAGAGAGAGAGGGAGGGAAAGAGATATATATATATATATATATATATATATATATATATATATATATATGTCTATATATATGTATATGTGCATATGTATATGTGTATGTGTGTCTATGTATGTGTATATGTAGGTGTATAGGTATGTATATATGTATGTATAGTCGCTGGGTCCGAATTGCAAACACGTATGACAGCTTTCGAGTCCAACCCGCACGGGCGGACCGCACGTCCGCCCGCGGCCAGCTTTATTCTCACACTCCCGCGGCCGGGGTCTTTTTGGCGCGAAAGCAACAAGCCGATCGGAAGGCACGCGTCGCCTTGGCGACGCGCGGGACCATGACGTCACCCGTCTACATTCTATAAACCTTGAAAAAGGAGTGCACACGCACTCAACGCACATGACCAAGACATGACACCGGAGCGAAACGGCACACGATGTATCGCCACGCTGTTCGAACTATCGTCACAAGTGGTCGTCAGCAGCATGGCAACGGGTTTATCCGCAACACAAAGACTGATGTCACGACTGCGCAAGACCGTCGCAAGTCTTAATAGGGTACGCACTAGATTTCAGCACAAGGCATCTAGCACTCGCCATAGGCGCCCCAACGACTAAAACGTTCCACAATCCGCACAGACATTACACAGTTTCACAATGTGGTGTAGACCCGAAACAAACCGCCCATCCACTAATGCATCCCCGGCGGGATCCTCATTTTCTGCCCGACGCTAGTTATAACAATTAGTGCACTAGCATCTTATTCTAACATCGCACAACCAGGTGCTCACATCACACACGTTTTACACTGTAACTAACGACTATTCTAACAACACCCAACCAGGAGCTCGCTTAACCAGACTCGATCGTCGCAACGCAGTTGGCGGTACACTCGGGGGAAGTTCAGGCCCGGGGTTATCTGGCTCTGACCCCACTCCCTCCACGGATGGGACATCAGAGCATTATATCCCTAAGCTAACCGCAGTGCCCATCAACGCCGGTTCTCTCCTGACAGCGGGGCACCCATTCCCTTCTTCCCTCTGAACGGAAGTTGCTTGGGTGGGACCCAGATCGCCGCTGTTACTGTCGTTACCACCAGCCGCTAACGCATCCGCGCCGAGATCCCCACTTTCCCCAACGACGCGAGTTCCGAGAGCGGTGCTTCCGGAGGAAGGATGTGAACCCCCCTTCGCCTCCAGATTCCAGCACACCAGGTCGGAATATGTCACATCGAACGGGTGGTGCGGGTGACCCAACCCCGGACGCCGGAGCGAACGGCTTACCGATGCCCTGCCTCTTATCATCCACACTCAAGCCACGTCCTGCTGGTGTGTCTGTTACACCAGCTGCACATCCAGGCACTGCATCCCTGGTCACCTGAGCGGTCGTTGGTTGCAGTCTGTTATGATGCACTATAATCGTCTTTCTGCTACCGTGCAGACGTATCCGATAATTTACATCACGCCACACGCCTCATTAAACCGACATGTATGCCTCGCCTTGACAAGGCACTCACGGTTGCGACGCTGAGAATCGCACGCAGGAGTTGCGAGTCAGTCCTTCTGCGTAGGGCCTTAGCCGTGTCCTCGAGATGCCACGTTGCTACGCGGAGTCGTTACGTCATCTCAATCAGCTGGCGCGCAGACGAGTACTGGAGGCGCCTGCTAGTCTGCCGTTGCTAGGCGACAACAGCACTCTCACCAGAACCTGTATCTGGCAGGGCCGCCATCTTGCAATCGCCGTACATCTTGCTCGCGACCCCCAAACTCATCACTGGCACGCAATCCTTCTGTGTAAGTGGCTGCACTCACGCGTCACACCGGGCCAAGTCCTAAGTATCACTACACTCCGTTACGACGGAATTCAGACGACGCAAATTCTCCACTCCTCAGTCCGCCACAACGCTCAGTCGAGTCATCTGGCTCCCGTCGTGCGAGTCGGACGACCCGAAAGCTGTCAATCCAACCGCCGCCGCCAATAAAGTCGCTGGGTCCGAATTGCAAACACGTATGACAGCTTTCGAGCACGGGCGGACCGCACGTCCGCCCGTGGCTAGCTTTATTCTCACACTACCCGCGGCCGGGATCTTTTGGCGCGAAAGCAACAAGCCAATCGGAAGGCACGCGTCGCCTTGGCGACGCGCGGGACCATGACGTCACCCGCCTACATATGTGTATATATATATATATATATATATATATATATATATATATATATATATATATATATATATATATATATATTTATATATATATATATATATATATATATATATATATATATATATATATATATATATATATATATATATATATATATATATATATATATATCTATATATATACATGCATATATATAAATACATATAGATATATAGTTAGAGAGAGAGAGGGGGAGATATATGGTTAAAGAGAGAGGGGGAGAGGGAGCGTCAGTGTAGTGCGATTTGAGGGGTAAGAGACGAGAGAGCGATAGGGGCGGCGATTGCAGAAATTGTGAGATCCGTGTGATGTATGATATTGGGAAATGTGCATACCGTGTATGATGATCTTAGTGCATGCGAGATGTGAAGGTGATTTCTTGTTGAAGCGACAAAATATGCGAAGATGCGATTCGAATTCGGAGCGTTATTTCAGTGTATGATTTTTTGTCATGGATTGATGTGTACAAAATATTGTTACTCTTGAAATTGATCCAGGATCGAAAAGTTTGAGATCTAATATATCTAATTTTTATTAAAAGCACAGCATTCCTTGTCAATGTGGGCCAAAACGTTTCACCTTATTTTACTTTCAATCGTGGCAGGCAAAGAAATCGTCCATTTCTTCTCACAATTAACTAATAAGAGACGTAGGACAGAGATTGGGAGGAGGCCCCAGGATGAAAGTGATGCCACCGAGACGGGCAGGAAGCCACCCAGGTTAGACAAGAAAGCTTCCGATGGGTGGCAGGATATTCTTAATTTGGAAGACGAGGCTCCCAAGATGGAAGAGGAGGCCCCTACAATAGAACATAAGGAATGATTGGAGATATTTCTCCGGACGCAAGAGGGAGCGCCAAGATGGGTAAGAAGGTCTGCGCAGGAATGAAAGAAGGCCACTGAGACCAGCCAGATGAGGCCCATATTTTGGAAGAGGAGGACCCTAGGAGAGAAGATTTGGGACTATGACACAAAAGCACCCTGCTAAGAGGATAATGAGGCTCCAAACACAGGTGAGGAGGCCACCAAACACGTGAGAGGAGGCCCCTAATTTGAAAAATGAGTCACCTAGGAGAGGGTAGGAGGCCCCAGAAATCAATAGAGTGCCGACAATTGGCACGGAGGCCCCAAAGATTGCAAAGGAGGCCCGCATGAATACAAAGGAGGCCCCCAGGTTTGCAAAGGAGGCCCCCAGGATTGCAAGGGAGGCCCCCAGGACTGCAAAGGAGGACCCAGAAAATGAGAGGAAGCCCTAAGATGGAAGAGAAAGCCAGTGGATATGAAACCAGGTTTCGGAGACGCAAAAACAGGCCCCAAAACGGGTAAGGTTCCACCAAGATAGAAAAGGATGATCCAGAAACGTGGCAGGGGACACCTAATTCGGAAGGGGACGACACAAGATTGGAAATTAGACACCATGATGAACGAGGAGGCCCCTAAAACAGGAGAGAAAGGCCATTAGATAAGAGGGATGGCTACCAGGCGAGAAAGAAGGCTTCAAGACGGGTAAGAAGATCCACAGAAAATGACAAGGGAACTGAGAGAGGAAAGGTTGCTTGTAATTTGGAAGAGGAGGCATCTGGGAGAGAAGTCTGTGATGATGATGTGATGATGTCCACCAGGAGATAAGAGGCCACCCTTAAAATGGGCAAAGATCGAATCAAAACGCAGAGCAGGAGACCCCCAAGACGTGAGAGGAGGCCCCTAATTTGAAAAAGAAGGTCTCTAGAAGAGAAAAGGAGGCCCCTACCGGATTCGAGAGGAGTCTCTCAAGACGGAATAGAAGGTCTCCAGGGCCGAATGGGGCCCCAAAGACCGGAAGGAGTTCCCAGGAAATGAGAGGAGGCCCTTAAGATGGGAGTGGTAGCAGGTATGGAAGGAGGTGAGCTTTCCAAAATTGAAGATGCCCTCAAGACGAGTAGGCTTTGCCAGGACAAAGGAGGAGGCCCACGAGGCGTGGCAGGAGGCCCTTAATTTAGCACAGAATGACCCTGGAACATGAGAGGAAGCCCCATTCCATGTTAAAGCCCCCCTAGTGAAAAAAAAATCCCATGGGATTGAGATTTATTCTCAATGGGACATATGGGATCCCATATGTCCCATGGAGGAAAACCTGGATTGTCCCATGATCAAAACCAAATCCCATTGAAATATACAAAATCCATGGAAAAACCAGAACAGTCCTATCATAGAATTGGTGCAGTTCCGTATAGCCTACCAGAACCCCGTTATGACTTTTAGGTGCCCGATCCCTCAGGCATCTACGAGGCTTCCCCTTTTTGGGCAACTGTGCCTGACATGCCGAGAGACTGGTCTAAGAGATTTCAAGTGCGGTATAGCGACGTGCACCAATGCCAACGAATAATTAATTAAGAGTTTAATCAGTCATGCAGACACTCAATATGTCAGGTAAAATACGTGGTTCTGAAACAGCCAGAACAATGGCTCGAACGGCATTGACAATCTTCACAATGGAGGATCAGTCATCAGACCAATCATCAGCTGACGCTACTTCGATGGCATCACTGTTATTGGCAGTTGGGCGGCGGCCGACCTGTTTGAATCTTTGTTTGTGTCAGGTCCACACGGGCTAGCCTTCTATCTTACGAACTATTGACGATGGCAACGGTTGTGCGTTTGAGAGTAAGGCAAGAACCTGAAAAGGCAAGTGGACAATCATTAAGTACACAAAATTGTGATAAACCGTTGTGGGGTGATGTGATAGGCTTATAGCGACATATTGCAGGATTATTAGTAGTGCTGCCATGATCTGGTTCGGTAGTTGATGTCTGAATGAAATGCTACTGCAGGCTGGAACTGGTGATTTGGGGAGCTGATCATGATTGTGATAGGCTCAAGATACCTAGGTACCTAGGTAAATTTGTAGCTCAAGGTACTTTTCGATTTCTTGGAATTTCTTTTTCTGATGCAATGTTCATGAATGTGCTTAACAAGATTGTGATGTGACAACTCGTTTCCTCTGGAAATGCATACTTTTCAGTTGGGAGGCAAAATAACACCCATGAAGGGGCTGGGAGTTGGGTAATATAGCATGAAAAGTAATGTTTAAAATCAGGAAAAATGCAACATAACCTAACCTAGCCTAACCTTCCATGCAAGAAAACATTTTTAATGGAAAGTTTTTGAACATTTGTTTTCTCGAATAATTTTTTTAATTAAAAACACCTAAACTAAATTAACTGAACCTAACCTAGCTGTTTTGGAATATTTTTTTAAAGCCTGACTTAAGCTAACCTAAGCTACCACAAACTGCTTTTGAAGAAAAACAAGTTTTTATAAATGAAAAATATCACAATTTTTTTTTTTTTTCTTTGCAATATGCAAACACGCAAGTTCGTTTTAATCAACAAAAAAAAATCATTTTTTTACACAAAAAGAAAATCATGAATATCTAAATGTCGACAAATTTCCACAAGAGCGAATGGTTCCATCATCTTCATCGTGTTCAGAGACGTGTTTGTACATTGTTTTCCTGGAATTATATGTCTGGTCTAAAGGAAAAAGTTTAACCCAACCTAATCTAACCAAACCTAACCCTTTGTTTGTCCTATGGAGATAAAATGTGTGCAAAACTTATCTTGTAGATACCTTAAGCAGCAATAATACCATTTTGATTATTTTTAAAGCAAGAGTTTAGACTAGGTTAACTTTGTTTTTTCTTCTGAAGCTTAGCTTTATTCTTCATTATATATTACCCCACTTGAAGGCCTACTTTCTGCTATTATTTTCCTTGTCAACTGAAAAGTAAGGAGTATATGAGCGCCCGGAGTGGCTGAGATGCAACATGTTGGTTGACCCTGCAAAAACGCCTGATAAATATACGTCAAATATCGTTTGTTTGCCTTTCAAAATATGCGTGTCGTACATCGTTTCATCCTGTTTGCATGAACATGCTCTGGGAAGACCAGTAGGGTTTATGCTGGGTCATAAATCCCACATTGGGATTTCTCAGTGGGAATCCCTGGCGAATTCACACTGGGAATAGTATGAAATCTCTCGGAGACTGTAGGAATCCCATGGTGGATTCCCATAGGGAACCGCATGGGATTCCCACACGATTGTCTCATGGGGAATATTTCATATCCTGACAAGGACAATCCCATGCAATTTGATGGGTCAATCCCATGGGATTTTTTCACTAGGGCCAGAATGTAGGAGAAGGCCCTCCAAGACGGGAGAGGGGGCCATTGAATATGGAGGAGGGTAGGACACGAGAAGACATCCAAAACCGGTAAAGAGGCTCCAGGAAATGGGACGAGACCCCTAAGACGCGAGAGGAGGCCTATAGCTTGCAAGAAGCCCCTAAGAAATTGCAGGAGTCGTGCCGGGGTACTTGAAAATCACGACATGGTACCAAAAAGCGCCGGCCGGGGCCCCTGAAAATCACGCTGAGCCTGGGGGTATCACAACGTCACGCCCAGACCATGAAACTCACGCTAGGGGCACGACAGGTCGTACCGTTCCCTAACAGTCTCATTGGGACACAAATGAAGCCGGGGCGACGAAAAACAATCCGGACATGGATAATCACTCTGGGGCCTCAACAGTGACGCCAAAAGCCTCCAAAAAGTGTCGAGGTCGCTAAAACTAGCGCTAGGGATCGAAGCAAATGACGTCGGGACACAAAAGATTACATTGGACTAAAAAAAAGTCGCGTCGCAGCCCTTGAAAATCACACTGGGGGCCCAAAAGGTCGCGCCAGGCCCAAAAGTTGCAGCTGCTCTAACAAATCAATTCTCAACCGGAATGTCACTCTACAGCCTCAAAATTCGGGTCAGTCCCCCAAAACCCGTTGGGCACCGGACAAAAACGTGTCAGGGCATCGATAAAAAAAAATCGCACCGGCAGACCGAATAATCGTACCGGGACCCAAAAATATCACATAATGACCTTTAAAAAGAAGAACTCGATGTCCAAAAAGTTCACACCGAGACTCGATCGAATCGACCCCAACACCGGCAATTAAGAACAGGTCCGGAAAAAAATACCCAGAGGGCTTTTACACTCCGAAAGGAGCCATCGGCCGAAAAAAATACTCATTAGGTGGCCGCAGTGGCATATCAAAGGGTGAAATTTCCCCTCCCTCCTCAGAGGGATAAGCTCCCAAGAATCGTGCCGGGGCCCCAAAAATCGCGCTGGGGCCACACAAATTTGCGTCGGTCCACCAGAATTCGCGCAGGTGGCTGACCCGATAAATACGACGAGCCCAGAAAACTCGCTCCGAGGCCCGAAAATTAGCCTCTGGGGCCCCACATAAGCACAGTGTGACCCCAAAAATCGCATCGGTATCCCCCAAAAAATCAAGCCGGAGTCTTCCAAAATAAGGAGCGATTCCCAAAAAAATAACTGTTCGGGTCAGGAAAATGTCTGGAGCACCGAACATATCATCAGATGCTTTCACAAATCGCGTACGGCCCAGAAAAACTTGCCGGAGCTGGAACAAAAATCGAGGTGAGATACAAAAACATGGCGCCAGGGGCTCGAAAAATCAGGCCGGAATTCGGACTTTAAAGAAAATTCAGACGAGATCCACAAAAATCGCGTTGAGCCCAGGAAACTGGCGTTGGGACCCCGGAACCACGCGCCCGGAACCACGCGATAAGTCGCGCTGGGAACCAGACAAATCGTACCGAAGCCCCAAAATTGTGCTGTGGCCCCACAAATCTGTGTCAGAGGCCCAAAATAAACAGCGCGGCCCTAAGAGCACAACGGGGGCCGAAAGTGCAACTGGCCCTCCAAAGCGTAGTCTCGCAAAAAGCGACAGGGCCTAAACATGCGTTGCAGCCTTAAATAAACATACCGGGAGCTCTAAACAAATACACCGGAAGCTATCAAGGCACACAGGGGCCATGCGACCGCACAAGGGACTGAAAAAGAGGCTGAGGCCGCAAAAAGCAGCATGGTCCCAAAACGAACAAAAAGACCGAGCACTGAATAAACACATCGGGATCTTTGAAAGCGCCCCGACGCCCAAAAAAAAAATTATCGGTACAAAAAAGCAACACAACCCTAAAACGGGCAGGGGTTTCGAAAATGTGTTGGGCCCCTAACAAAAATGGATTGAAGCCCTAAGACACATCCGTAGACGAAGAAAGACGAAACGGGTCCAAAAAAGAACATTGAGGCAGGACCTCGGTTCGGTAGCCAATCAGAGAGCATATTTAATCAAAGATATGAGGTGCATCGAAGCTCAGCGGGGATCCGCATTTCTTAACCACCATAAAATGTTGGAAGTAGGGAACGAATTATCGAATTTAATTAATCGAATTTTCGCAGCGAACGTCAATACGAAACATTCCATCACATCAAATATGGTGCAAGTCTATCATGTGGCAGCAATTAGCAAAACAACGTAGGAGTCCTAGCAGAAATCGTAGCACCGCACGAAGTGTGGCGAATGCGCAAGATGGGTGTGCACGTGCACGAACGTTGGCGTCGCGGCGACCGGGCGCTATGAACTGGAATGTCTGAAATTGGGAAATTATCAAGGGATACCAAAGGAAAACCTTTGGACACGGTGGGGGAGTTAGGGTTGAAATCCGACGAATCAGAAACAATGGTGGTAGATTAGGCCCCTCCACAGGACAATCAGTTGGTCACTAATTATTGTATTTCAAAATGTGTATGGTGCAGTGTATGGTGGCAGCCATGATCAAATTGAACCTTTGACAAAATAGTGGTCGAAATTCGAGGACTTTTTAATAGTGTATGTCGACCCCCTCCAAATACGTTTTCCCCCTCCTCCTTGACGCAAATATAGGTACGCCACTGGTGTCCCAATAATTTTCAGAAACATGGGGCAAAGCCAACATTGAGGGGGCAAATTCCCCCTCACAAGCATACAAAACAACACCGATGCCCCACACAAATTGGGAGGAATGATGTTTTATATGCATTTTCTTCCTACAAACTTGTCTTCTGTGATTACAGCCTGCATGATTAGAACTTTCCATTTTCAATACCTTCTCAACGACGTCATTTTCAAAACGATGCAGCACAGCAAAAACCATGGGCGTGAAGGCGTGGAATTTGAAGGTTTTGCATTATTTATGCATTGCCATTGTTGCATTGTCATGTATGCACTGTTGTTCAATGCTTGTTCTCAGGGGCGTCGCCACGAAATTCTTCCAGGGGGGGGAAGGGGGAAAGGGGGCTTCCTGCTCCCCGAAAGGGGGCCTCCATTGTGTTAGGGTCTCATATTATTTTTAGGCTCTTACTATGGTTCGAGAATGGGGAACATGATTTCATATTGGTATTTTGTTTCTTCTTGGCATGGTGCATCATTTACTCAAAAAGCAATAGCACTTATCATTTTTGCTGAAAACTGGGCCATACCAGGGCATAAATAAATAATATTTGGATAAATACCTAAGTGGCGAAACAAACCAACGTCTGAATGCCTTCTCGACCAGAAGAATCTTCCCGCTGGCCTCTACATTGCAGCGAGCTGGCGGGGCTGGTGCTAAGCATATCTTACAGATATCTGCCATTGATCAACCCACTTTTTTAAGTCCTCCAAGTCTAACTGAATGTAGCTAGATTCATCACTACTGTTATTTATTCCCACCAGCTTGATGTCATAAGCAAAGCTTGAACGATCATTTCTCAGTTCTAGGACGACAATTTCGCAAAAGGTGACAACGAGAAGTGGATTGCATTGGTTTTCTGAGCGCCATCTTAGGAATTTGTTTATTTTTATAACATTTGGTGCTGGCTGCAAGGCAACTGTCACACGAGCTAAAATATCTCCTCAGGGAATAAATTCACGGCAAGAGCAAGCATTGAACAGCAATGCATAAATGAAAATGCAACAATGCAACAATGGCAGTGCATACATAATGCAAAACCTTCAAATTCCACGCCGTCACGCCCATGGTTTTCGCTGTGCTGTACCGTTTTGTAAATAACGTTGAGAAAGTATGGAAGTTGGGAAGCTCTAATCATGCAAGCTGTAATAACAGAAAAGAAGTTTGTTGGAAGAAAATACATTTTAAAACATCATTCATCCCATTTTATATGGGGCATAGATGTTGTTTTGTATGCTTGTGAGGGGTAATTTGTCCCCTGAATGTTGGCTTTCCCCATGGGCGTATGTTTCGGAAAATTATTGAGGGACCAGTGGAGTACTTACATTTGCGTGAAACAGGACGGGGCAAACGGATTTGCAAGGGGGGGGCACCTACGCCCATTAAAAGGTCCTTGGATTTCGACCGCTATTTTGTCAAAGGGGACGTTTCGAAATCATATAATTAGTGATCAACTAAATTGTCCTGTGGAGGGGCCTAATCTACCACTATGGTTTTTCATTGGTCCGATTTCAACCCTAACTCCATCACACAGTTCTAAGGTTTTCTTTTGGTATCCCTTGATAAATCACCTCACACCGCTGAAATTACACCTATTCCACAAAAACCGGTTCGGTATCCCACAAAATCCAGCTGGAGCTCTCCAAAATTGAGACCAGAAAACTGGCGTTGGGTCTCCGGAAACACGTGCCTGGGCGCGATAAGTCGCGCTGGGACCCAGAAAAATCGCACCGAAGCCCAACAATCGTACTGGGGCCCCACAAATGTGCGTCCGAAGCCCCAAATATACGCAGCGGGACCCTAAGAGTGCAACGGTGTCCGAAAATACAACTAACCTTCCAAAGCGCACCGAGTCTCCCAAAGAGCGATAGGGTCTTAAAACATGCGTTGCAGCCCTAAATACACATACCGGGAGCTCTAGAAAAATACACTGCAATTTAAAATATACAATTTCACAATTTCAGGCATTCCAGCTCATAGCACCCGGTCGCCACGACGGCAACGTCAGTGCACGTGCTCACCAATCTTTCGCATTCGGTGCATTCGCCACACTTCGTGCGATGCTACGGTTTCTGCTAGGCCTTCTGCGTTCTGCTAATTGCTGCCACATGATAGACTTGCGCCATATTTGACGTGATGGAATACTTCGTATGGGCGTTCGCTGAGAAAAGTCGATGGATTAAATTCGATCCTTAGTTTCCTACTTCCCACATTTTCTGGTATTTATGAAATGCGGATTCCTCTGAGCTTTGATGCACTTCATATCTTTGCTGCTATAAGGTGATTTGTGGGGAAATCAGTAGAAACTTTCAGAGGAAATGCCTTATTCTTGATAACTTTAATCTAAAAGGATATGAAAATGTTGGTGTTGGCTCCCCATCATGTAAACTGTGTTGGAAATGCCTTGAAGAGGACTTGTTCTTACACCAGTTTGTAACGGAACCAACCAGGCAGGGCTCATTCTTGGACCTCGTCTTCTCAGATTTAAGTGATTTAGTTCAAGACTTGACTGTAGGATACACTATGGGAAGAAGTGACCATAACATAGTGAGATTCAAGGCACAAGTAGCAGGGACAATCAAGGATAATTTGGCAAAGATTCCAAATTTTAACAGGGCAGACTTTGACTGCATGAGAGAGGCTTTAAGTGCCATCAAATTGGAAGAAGAAATCTTTGATTTAAATGCCTGTGAAATGTGGGAAATGTTCAAATCTTACTTGAGGGAAATTCAGATTAGACATGTCCCCCAAAAGCAAAGGCGCAAAAGAAGGGTAGGAAAGCCAGCATGGCTTACACCAGATTTGATGAAAGCAATTAAGGCTAAGAAAGATGCATTTAGAGTATTTAAGGAAGCATCAAATATCGTAAATCTAAGGTCGTATCAAAAAGCTAGAGATGCTGTGAAGCAGAAAACCAGAGCAGCAAAGCGAGCAAAATAATTGGATTTGGCTAGGAACTGTAATGGGGACAGTAAAAAGTTCTTTAGTTTCTACAAGCTAAGTACAGTTTCAAGCGCAATTGGTCCACTGGAAGTAAATGGGACTATATTGAGTGAGGATGGTGAGATGGTTGAGGAGCTGAGCAAGCAGTTTAAATCAGTGTTTACAGTGGAGGATGTGACTAATCTGCCAACCGTGAACCACAGTTCAGTGACAGGTGATCAGATACACGATGTTGATTTCATTGATAGTGATGTTGTTTTCAATTATATCAGAAAAATAAAGCCAAACAAGGCAGCAGGACCTGATGAAATTTATGCTAGGGTATTGCGGGAAGCTGAAAAGGAACTGGCAATTCCACTTAGTATAATATTTTGTAGATCAGTTTCACAAAATGAAATTCCAACAGATTGGAAAAGGGCAAATGTAGTTCCTATTTTCAAGAAAGGAGAAAGAGGGAAAGTTGAAAACTATAGGCCAGTAAGCCTCACATCCCTAGTCTGCAAGGTACTCAAATCAATTATCAAGGATAGAATAGTTAGTTTTCTGGAAGGAAACATATTGATTCAAGATACTCAACATGGGTTTAGAAAAGGGCGATCGTGTCTCACAAATCTCTTGGACTTTTTGGATTTTGCTACAGAACAATTTGATCAGGGAAATCAGGTTGATGTAGCATATCTTGACTTTAGTAAGGCCTTTGACAAGGTATCCCATAAACGGTTAATGATGCAGCTTCAGGTCCATGGCATTGCAGGTAGCATCCTAAAGTGGATAGAGTTGTGGCTTTCAGATAGACAGCAGAGAGTGATGCTAAATGGTACAAAGTCATCATGACAAAATGTTCGTAGTGGAGTCCCCCAGGGGTTGGTACTGGGGCCACTATTGTTCATTATATATGTGAATAGCATTGAATGTGGCCTAAGCAGTAAGGTTTTGAAATTTGCGGATGATTTGAAGATCTTTAGGGCAATAACAGGGCACAATGAGCAGGTTTTTCTGCAGAAAGACTTAGACGAGCTTGTGAAGTGGTCCGAAAAATGGCAAATGAAGTTCAATTTTGATAAGTGCAAAGTCATGCATGTAGGTAGGCAGCATATGAAGGCTCCATACTTGATGGGTGGCCAAGTACTATCTGTGACTCAGCAGGAGAAGGACGTAGGTGTTATTTTGAACACAAAATTGGGGGCATCAGAACAGACCAAAGAAACCAGGAAGAAGGCACTAAGAATGCTTGGGGAAATACAGAGGAATGTGTCATACAAAAGTGAGGACGTCATCAGGAAGCTTTACTGTGCATATGTCAGGCAATGCTTGGGGCAATAAATAGGAATGTATCATACAAAAGTGAGGAAGTCATCAGGCAGCTTTACAGTGCATATGTCAGGCCACATTTGGAATACTGTGTCGAAGCTTGGTCCCCTAGTTATGAAAAAGATTGTTGGCTTTTAGAGAGAGTACAAAAGAGGGCAACAAAAATGGTGAATGGTATAGGCAACCTGGCATATGAGGAAAGATTGAAGAAACTGAATATGTTTTCACTTAGATATAGAAGGCTGAGAGGAGATCTCATCGAGGTCTTTAAATTTGTTCATGGTCAGGAATAGGGTTATCTCAGGGAACTGTTTGAATTTAACAGAAATGATGCAATTAGAGGTCATCAATTCAAAATTAAAGTTAATCACAGGAGGACAAGGTTAAGACAGTCTTTCTTCACCAACAGGGTAGTAGAACACTGGAACCAGCTGCCAGAAACTATTGTCAGTAGCAACACACTGAATATCTTTAAAAACAGCATAGACAATCATTATAAGAATAGGGAGCTTGTTTTTCTGTACTCCAGGGAGAGTTGATCGACGCATTTGGTGGACAACTGGTTCAGTGTACAGAGTGCAACCAAGAAGGGCCCTTGTGGCTCATAGTTGCACTGATCTTTTATGTCTTTATGTCTTTATGTCAGGCCACATTTGGAATACTGTGTCCAAGCTTGGGCCCCTAGTTATGAGAAAGATTGTTGGCTTTTAGAGAGAGTACAAAAGAGGGCAACAAAAATGGTTAATGGTATAGGCAACCTGGCATATGAGGAAAGATTGAAGAAATTGAATATGTTTTCACTTAGATATAGAAGGCTGAGAGGAGATCTCATGGAGGTTTCTAAATTTGTTCACGGTCAGGAACAGGGATATCTCAGGGAAATGTTTGAATTTAACAGAAATGATGCAATTAGAGGTCATCAATTCAAAATTAAAGTTAATCACAGCAGGACAAGGTTAAGACAGTCTTTCTTCACCAACAGGGTAGTAGAACACTGGAACCAGCTGCCAGGAACCATTGGCAGTAGCAACACACTGAACATCTTTAAAAACGGCATAGACAATCATTATAAGAATAGGGGGCTTGATTTTCTGTATTCCAGGGAGGGTTGATCGACAGATTTGGTGGGTAACTGATTCAGTGTCCAAAGTGCAACCAAGAAGGGCCCTTGTGGCTCATAGTTGCGCTGATCTTTTATGTCTTTATGTCTTTATGGTATCCTCCCAGATGGGCTACCGTACCGAGGCCCTGCCTCAGCGTTCTTTTTTGGACCCGTTGCGTCTTTCTTGGTCTATGATTGTGTATTATGGCTCCAATCCATTTTTGTTAGGGGCCTAAAACATTTTCTAACCCCCTGCTCGTTTTAGGGTTTATTGCATTTTTGTGCACCGATGATTTTTTTGACGTGTCAGGGCGTTTTCGAAGATCCCGATGTGTTTATTTAGCGCCCGGTCTTTTTGTTTGTTTTGGAACCATGTTGCCTTTTGCGGCCCCAGCCACTTTTTTTCAGGCTTTTGTGCGTTATCATGCCTTGAGAGCTTCCGGTGTATTTTTAGACCTCCCGGTATGTTTATTTATGGCTGCAACGCATGTGTTAAGGCCCCGTCGCTTTTTGTGAGACTCTGTGCGCTTTGGAGGGCCAGTTGTATTTTCGGCCCCCGTTGTGCTCTTAGGGTCCCGATGTGTTTATTTTGGGCTTCTGACGCACACTTGTGGGGCCACAGTGCAATTTTGGGGCTTCGGTGCGATGTTTCTAGGTCCCAGAGCGACTTATCGCGCCCAAGCGCGTGGTTCCGGGACCCAACCCCAGTTTCCCCAGGCTCAATACGATTTTTGTGTTTTTCGGTGCCGTACGCAATTTGTGAAGGCATCTGATATGTTCGGTGCCCCAGAAACATTTTTTACCTGGCCATTTAGTTGTTGGAATCCCTCCTTATTTTGGAAGGTTCCAGCTTGAATTTTTTCGGATCCCGATCCGATGTTTGTGGTCACACTGTGCTTACGTGTGGCCCTAGACGCAAATTTTTGGGAGCCTCGACGGGACTACCGATGGGAATTGTGGGTCCCGAGCGCGATATTTGGGGGGCCCGGTTCGAATTTGTGGGACGCGTTGTATTTAGCTGTGGCCCCAACGCGATTTTGGCGGTTCCCGTTGCAATTTTTCGGGCCTCGGAGCGAGTTTTCCGGGGCTCGCCGTATTTATTTGGAGACCCATACGCGAATTCCGGTGGACCGACACGAATTTTGGTGGACCCAGCGCGATTTTTGAGGCCCCGGCACGATTCTTGGGAGCTTATCCCTCTCAGGATGGAGGGGCATTTGCCCCTTTGATATAGCACTGCGGCCACTGAAGGAGTCTTTTTTTGTCCCAGAGTGGCATTCCGGTTAAGGATTGATTTTTGGGGAAGCTGCAACTTTTGGGGCCCCGGCGCGACCTTCTGGGTCTCCAGTGTGATTTTCAAGGGCTGCGACGCGACTTTTTTTTAGTCCAATGTGATCTTTTGGGCCCTGACGTCATTTTCTTGGATCCCTGGAGCGAGCTAAAGCGGCCTCGACACTTTTTGCGGGTCAAATGCATTTTGGGGGCTTCTGGCGTCATTGTTGGGCCCCCAGAGTGAGTATCCATGTCCGGATTGTTTTTCGTTGCTCCGGCTTCATTTGTTTTGGTCCCAATGAGACTGTTGGGGCACGGTACGACCTGTCGTGCCTCTGGCATGATTTTCGTGGTCCGGGCGTGAATTTTTGGTACCCCCAGGCTCAGCGTGATTTGCGGGGGCCCCGGCCGGATCTTTTGGGGCCCATATCGTGATTTTAAAATACCCCGACACGACTCCTACTATTTCTTAGGGGCTTCTTCTTGCAAATTATAGGCCTCCTGTCGCGTTTTAAGGGACTTGTCTTATTTCCTAGAGCCTTTTAACCGATTTTCGACGTCTCCTTGTGTGTCCTACCCTCCTCCATATTCAATGGTCCTCCTGTCCCATCTTAGAGGGCCTCCTCTTGCATTCTGGGGCCCCTCTAACATGGCATGGGGCTTCCTCTCATCTTCGAGTAGCATTCTCTGACGAATTAGGGGCCTCCTGCCACGCCTCGTGGGCCTCCTCCTTTATTCTGGCAAAGCCTTACCCGTCTTGAGGGGATCTTCAATTTTGGAAAGCTCACCTCCTTCCATACCTGCTACCACTCCCATCTTAAGGGCCTCCTCTCATTTCCTGGGAACTCTTTCCGGTCTTCGGGGCCTCATTTGGTCCTGTAGAAATACTCCTTCCTGAAGGACTCCTCTCGAGTCCGGCAGGGGCCTAATTTCTCTTCTAGAGGCCTTCTTTTTTTCAAATTAGGGGCCTCCTCTCACGTCTTGGGGGCCTCCTGCTCTGCGTGTGGATTCGATATTTATCCATCTTAAAGGTGGTCTCTTATCTCCTGGTGGACTTCTCTTCTCTCCCAGGCGCCTCTGCCAAATTACTGGCAACCTTTCCTATCTTAGTGGCCTTGTTATTTCCCGGGGACCTTCTTAGCCGTCTTCAAGCCGTCTTTTCCGCCTGGGAGCCATCTCTCTTATCGAATGGCCTTTCTGTCCTATTTTAGGGGCCTCCTCGTTCATCATGGGGTCTTATTTCCGATATTGTGTCGTTCTCTTCCGAATTAGGTGCCTCCTGCCACGTCTCTGGATCATCCTTTTCTATCTCAGTGGAACCTCACCCGTTTGGGGCTTGCTTTTGCGTCTCCGAAACCTCATCTCATATCCACTGGCTTCCTTTTCCATCTTAGGGCCTCCTCTCATATTCTGGGGCCTCCCTTCCGGTATTTGGGCCTCCTTTGCAATCCTGGTTGCCTCCGTGCCATTGTTGACACTCTCGTGATTTCTGGGGACTCCTACCCTCTCCTAGGTGACTCCTTTTTCAGATTAGGGGCCTCCTCTCACGTCATGGGGGGCCTCCTCATCTGTGTTTGGAGCCCCATTATCCTCTTAGCAGGGTGCTTTTGCGTCCTAGTCCTAGATCTTCTCTTCTAGGGTCCTCCTCTTCCAAAATATGGCCCTCATCTGGCTGGTCTCGGTGGCCTTCTCTCATTCCTGCGGAGACCTTCTTACCCGTCTTGGGGCCCCTTTGCGTCCGGAGAAATCTCCCCTATCATGTCTTAATTTTATATTGCAGGGGCATCCTCTTCCGTCTTGTGGGCCTCGTTTTCCAAATTAAGAATATCCTGCCACCCATCGGAAGCCTTTTCGTCTAACCTGGGTGGCTTCTTGCCCGTCTCGGTGACATCCTTTCCGTCCTGGGGGCCTCCTTTTCGTCCTGGAGGCTTCCTTTTCGTCCTGGGGGCCACCTCCCAAGCTCTATTCTACGTCTTAGGGGCCTCATTTTCGTCCTGGGTCCCTCCTTTTCGTCCTGGGGGCCTCCTTTTCGTCCTGGGGCCTCCTTTTCGTCCTGGGGGCCTCCTTTTCGTCCTGGGGCCTCTTTTTCGTCCTGGGGGCTTCCTCCCAATCTCTGTTCTACGTCTTGGGGGCCTCCTTTTCGTCCTTGGGTACATCCTTTTCGTTCTGGGGTCCTCCTTTTCGTCCTGGGGGCCACCTCCCAATCTCTGTTATACGTCTTAGGGGCCTCCTTTTCGTCCTGGGGGCCACCTCCCAATATCTGTTCTACGTCTTGGGGGGCCTCCTTTTCGTCCTGGGGGCCTTCTTTTCGTCTTGGGGGCCCCTTTTCGTCCTGGGGCCTCCTCCCTATCTCTGTTCTACGTCTTGGGGCCTCCGTTTCGTTTTGGGGGCCTCCTCCCAATCTCTGTTCTACGTCTCTTATAGAGACCTGATTATAATTCCTGGGAGCCTCGTCAGTCTCGGGGGCCTCCTTGACAGCATGATCTTCTGTCCCGTCGGCCTCCTTGCTCACTTTTTTGCTGTGCATTTCCGGATAGGGGCCTCCTCAAATTTCCCCCGGTGGCGACGCCCTTGCTTGTTCTTGCCGTTAATTTATTCGCTGAGGATTTATTATGTTAGCTTGTGTTCCATGTGCCTTGCAGCCAGCACCAAATGTTATACAAAATAAAGAAATCCCTAAGATGGCGATAAGAAAACCAATTCAATCCACTTCTCGTCGTCACCTTCGCGAAATTGTCCTAGGACTGAGAAATGATAGTTTAAGCTTACTTATGACACCAAGCTGGTGGGAATGACTAGCAGTAGTGATGAATCTAGCTATATTCAGTTAGACTTGGTGGACATAGAAGTGGGTTGATCAATGGGAGATATCTTTAGGATATGTTCAGCACCAGCCCCGCCAGCTCGCTGGAATCTAGAGGCCAGCGGGAAGATTCTTCTGGTCGAGAAAGCATTAAGACAATGGTTTGTTTTGGCACTTAGGTATTTATCCACATTTACTTATTTATGCCCTGGCATGGCGCAGTTCTCAGCGAAAAAAATGACTATTGCTATTGCGTTTTGCGTAAATGATGCACAATGCCAAGAACAAACAAGACATAAATATGAAATCATGTTTCCCATTCTTAAACCATACTAAGAGCCTACAAAACAATAGGAGGTCCCCTTTCGGGGAGCAGGAGGCCCCTTCCAACATTGCCCCTCCGGGAAGAATTTCGTGGCGACGCCACTGCATGCATAGTTCGCCATCCATTTGGGTACGAAGTTGAAAAAAAAACATTTGCGGAAATCAGACAGGGGAATGTTCAGAAAAAGTCGTCTTAGATTAGTTTCCTGATCTGACCCAGCAACTTTGTTAGTCGTTTGGGCTTTAGGGCGCGTCGACTGCATTGTCCATGTTGCGCCCATAACAATACTAGTTTTTCACAAGTCGATACATCGCATATTCTAGCAAATCTGCAGAATGGTAAAATAATGGTAAAGGTAAGAACATATCTCACGATATAACATCATCGTTTAACCTGTTCCATTAGGTGCATATATTACGGAGAATATTTCGGTGAGGTATTCAAAAAGTCGCCTCGATTAGACAATGCTAGAGTCGTCACCTAAAACTTACCCGCCCCGTCTCAGAGGGGGGTTGATATGCGCGCCCCCCCCCCCATAAGGTTTTGCGCAGATAGCGAAAGAACGGCGCGCTCGATATATAAAATATATAGAATATAAAGAATATCGGGCTCGAAGACCATCTGCGCTCCTAGATCACAGAGGAAAACGGTTTTTGCGGTCAAAGAACCATTTCATTCAGCTAATGCCTCTGAAGTGTTTATTCCATCACTCCCTCTCGCAGTTATCGCAGTTATCTCGCAGTTATAAGTTTTACTAACAGATTAAATACAGCATTATTAATATTCTAGGCAATTTAGACTGGCTTGAACTCTTACTACCATTACTCGGGAACGTCTGGTCGCAGGTCTGGTACAGCTCGCAGGTCAGCTGCCTCGCTTAGAAATTTACTTCGTATAGTAAATTAATTCCAGGCAAATGTCCAACCATCATGGGTGGATTATCACTTATAATGTCGGGACTGAGTCAATTATACCCGATGCACTCTTGTACACACGCCACTGTCCACGTCTATCTGTCGGTTATTGGTGACACTATCCGAGCGCAAAACGCGACGCGTGCCCCTCGGCCACCAAGGTACGCTACGCCATTCAGCCGCGGACGTAAATACTCTCCCCGATCACCTGGTCGTCAGGAAATATACTATGCTATCGTCACCGGTCTGGGAGGGTCATATTTTCGATTTATGCTGATCTCCACGGAGAGTCACCTGGCTGCAGCCGTAAAGCGGCCAACGCTATTTGATCTAAATGCTATTTTGCGTGTACGTTCGCCACATGAGCATAGTTACGCCACTGAACACCAAGCTGGAGCGCATCCCTTGAGTTCCCTTAAAGTTTGGATTTGTAAGCTAGTTTGCACCACGGCGGGTAGCTTGGCTATAAAGGTAATGTTTTAGTTTGTTTTATGTTTAGTTAGTGTAAGGGCCAGGTGCATTGGATGGGGAGGGGAAGACAAGGATTGTTGAACGAACAGTTCTCAACATGCGTGCTCTCGGATAGAGCGTTTACCATTTTCCACGTCCGCTTCAACCCAAGGGTCCTACATGACGGATGTTGCACGTGTAGTTTTGTACATGGGTGTGCCCTCATATCGAGCGATTGCACTTTTTAAAGACGCTTTCGACCCAAGTAATGCGTGCAGCATTACGGATGTTGCACGCATAGTTCTCAACACGCGTACTCCGGATCGAGCGATTGTCTTTTTCACGGCCGCTTCGACCTGATGGTTTTACATGACAGATGTTAGGAACCGATTTTTGCTTATTATTTCTGACCGTTAGCCCCAGCTATACTCTATATTTACTCGAAAGAACTCCCTTTCCACCGCCCTCCTGTCCGCCAAATTCCGAGTAGCTGCTCAGTGACTCGGCATGTGCCCTCACACATTTACATACTTAATCTAATATATTTACATTTATGTACACCTCATGGCATTACGACCTATAAACACTCCTAATCCACGCACCACTGGTCATCTCACATATCTCCATTCAAGTACATTCATACGCGACACACTACCCATCCCCCCGAATGTAGCCTACTTGGTACCCTACGCCCATAAGACGAGTCACTCCTTTCAGCCGAGTGAGACGAGGTTGACGAGGCAATAAATGAGGTTGGTCCGGCACGATTTGGAAGGAGGAAGGCATGATAGACAGACGGCACTCACATGGCAGATGTTGGTCGCCCTCCGGCGTCCGCCACTTCAACTCCGTCCGAGTGACTGCTGTTCCGGTCGCTGCCCCCAGTGTGAGCCTTTCTGTCCGCTGAGTCTTCTGCCCGTGATTCTTCAGTTTTCGTGGCAATTTCTTTTCGCCCTCACCCAAGCTTCCACCATTCACTAGGTCCCGAGTAAAAAGTTGATTGAGTGTTGATTGGTGGGCAGTGCGTCATTTTGTGAATCCTGCGGCCATGCCTTTCCCGATGCCGCCTGGGACTTCGTGACGTTGTTGTCTGAAGCTGGTTGCGATATGGAATTTTTCACGCTCTGGGGTCGCTGACTTCAGGGTCGGTCGTCCTCTCTCTTCCTGTTCTTGTATCCAGGCGGCCAGCTGGGTTGGTACAGCAGAGCAAAAAACGATGTGCTTAACTTCTGGTTTGCGCGTTTTACTGCTCCAGCTCCATCGCTCCCGCCTGTGATCCGCACAGGTACGCGGCGTTTGGGTTCGACTTGACTTAAAAAAGGGGGAAGGCTGGTTGACGTCATCTGGTCCGACGTCGTGCGGCACTGTCCGTTTGCAACATCGACAATTTCCTGGTGAAAGAATGGAAGCCTCCTGACAATACTACGGAATCTTTCTTCATGCTATTTATAGTGGTGGTTATTGGTTTTACGACACGTCGACCGTTTAGTCATGTAGCGTCGCCAATCTCTCACGCCAATTGGTCGCGGGCGAAGAGGAGCGACAGGTGAGACTCGAACCCACAATCTTTCGATTGTGAGAATGGCAACTCACCACTAGACTACTCGTTCCCTGCTATTTATAGGCATTTACTTTTGATATGACTGATACAAACCGAGTGATGAATGACTGATTAGTGACTGTACGGGTAAAACATGCACGTGTCATCATTTCAACCTAACCAACTTGTCCCGAGCCCTATGCTGTGACACACGGCTGATGGTTGGTAAGTACTATTTCCTCTTTCCCCCTTCCGATCCGACGCAACGCTCGAGTCGGGGAACCCAACTTGCTCCCACCCGCCGGTCCGTCTTCCCAGACCCCCAGGCCCAGCCCTCCACACGACCGATGCAGGCATCCCAAACTATCCTTCCCCTACCCCAATGCACTACACTTGTGTGCACCGTGTCGCTACGTACGTAGAGCGGAAGTTAGTTAGCAAAGACAAAACCCGTGATGATGTGGAAGCAAGCTGTCAATGTGGCAGAAGAAAGTGCAGGCCAAAGATGATATTGACAAATGAACAAGGTATCTGCTGACAAGGGGTAATGTCAAAAAAAGGACTGATATTTAAACATGTGCAAATGTATATGGATGCCTATTGACGAGTTACTTTCTTTGCTGTCTTTGCTGATTGCTGGAATGACGGTGATGTCCGTAGTGTATCTGCTGGCTTTACCCGTTGGCAGTGCTGCTGCCAGAAATCGCACATGCTTTTGAGGATACAAATTTCACTCAGCACATACCAATATACCAAAAAGCAAAAGTTTTTGGGCACTGACCCCACCCCGCTCAACGAATTTTCCGGCTTAAGGCGCCTCTCCAAGGACTTCCGCAGTGGCGCCACTTCCAAGAAATGACGCCCCTCTAGACAAGTGTCCACTTCATGATAATTTCTGGATCCACTCCTGTTACCCATCCATTTGCAGTAGCCGATTTGAAGAACACGCTTACTCATGTATCATATATACTATACCTTTATTATACAGAACCATTACAAAGCTGTACATGAGCTCCTAAATGCTTGAAAAGCAGCTCAATAAACTTGCGTCATTTTTGCCTCTACGCATGATTAGTGAGGCTGAATGAGAGACGTTCTCCGCGGTCCAGCTTCTGAATGACAGCACAGGAGCTGTAATTTGTACACCCATGGTAACGACCAGAAAACGTACGTGGCATAATAGTGCAGGAAGCTGTTGAAACAAGATCAAGGTGTATCACAGGCACCTATACACTTTGTCTGCGGGACACTAGTTGACGGTCATCGCCCCCAAACGTCGTCCGGGGGCAAGAGCTGAGGAAGCTCCGCGAGGAATGCACACATAATCAGGGAACGCGCACGTGGAGTGCACGAAGAGACGAAACCAAACTTGCGGTGCTCGTACTCTAAATTCGGTTGCGACTCGCACGTATCTGTCACTCATCGTGTCGCGAGCATTCAAGATTTCTGGACGAATGCAACTACGAGGAGAAACGCAGAGGAACACTGTTATCGGAATCTCCCGCGGGAATTCGCCGCCGCTGCAGAAATTCACCGCAGCTGGGTGTTAACCATGGTGGTGGAAAACCAGGCACATCAACTGCAGCTGCTAAACATGGCAGGTCGAAGGCAGCACTCGGGTAACCGATCTGCCCTGATACCACCGCCGTCGGTCCGAACCCACTCCACTCGAACATGATTTGATACACACTAGGCCGCCTACGAACCATATCAATAATAATGAAGCATGCCTGCTATATATTATAATTTCGTCGCGTCTCTACACATAAAGCTAGATTGAGAAGGGTTACAACTCCGATATCCCAGATTAAGCATCCGGCACTTGACGGCCGGCACTCGCGAGACAGCTGTCCAGACCGCCTCTCTCGTCTCTGGGCACTGTCACCCTCCATCGGCGCCATCACAGGCACTGGGACCGGGCCGGCGCCGGCTGCCATTCGTGGCAGCCCTGTGTCCAAGGGCGGGGGTAGTGTGTGGAGGTGCGTGTAATGACGTCATACCAGTCGACATTAGCAGCTACACGAGTCCGACTTGTTCTTGGAATCGCCCGTCAGTCGGATCTGATCGGGAAACTCATTGTATAGCTCCACCTCCGACTCTTGTGCCAGCGCGTTCTTGGCGATTGTCTGGAACGCCTGTTCGACATTGATGGCCTCCTTGGCCGACGTCTCGAAGTAGGGGATCTCGTTCTTGCTGTGACACCACTGCTGCGCGCGCTTGGTGGGAACCTGTGGTATTGACCGTTGCACATTACAGTCGTGTATACGCAAAACGTACAACACAAACAAACATGAACAACTACACCGCATGTTTGCCGACCTCTTGAAAAACCAACATCACCATAGCACATTTAATTGCAGATTGGGACAAATATGAATTGTAATCATCATGCATTATATGGGCGGTTATTAGACACTAAACAAGAACTGGCATAGGTCGGTGCATCTGGGCGAGTGAATGGGCATGTCATTCCATAAACGTTTGGGGGGGTCTCCTCAATGCTGACTTGGTTCCCCATATTTCTTGTAGATTTAGCATAAAACCGCTGAGTTGTTCCCCTCAATTACTTTTGAGTTTGAGCCACATAGCTAATACACGTATTCCCCAATCTATTTCATAAGAAGTTACCTGTAGCATCAACGAATAACAAGATTAAAATTTGAATCGCGTAGCATAAGAGTTCAACTAAGGTTTCTACTTGCGTCAGGCGACCGAAACGTTTCGTTAGGAACTTCGACAGGTGGTGCCATCTACTATGTTTTGATCCCACCATTGCACGCGAAATTCGCCGTGGAATGTTTGTTCCCCATGTCAGCACCACATGGGTAAATGGTAACCCTCGAGGTCCGCCCCGCCCATACCTGTTCATGAGGGGGTCCGGAGTCTTCACCCGAAAGATGAGTGCTTAAAGTCCCTATGCGCACATGGGGTGGGGTGGGGACTGAACCACACGAGGGGAACCTAAGCCATTGTTTTTTAGACGTAGTTGAGCATGCACCTTGCGGACACTTCCCTTGCGGGACTCTTGCGGGCACCTTGCGGGATTCTTCCCTAGTTGGCTCGCAATTCCAAGTTAAAAAAACAAACATAAATCACTAAGTGAGGGCACACATAACATCACCTCTTTGGTGAAGTAGGCTGGCATTGCGTCCTGATGTCCTGTGCAGTGTTAACACTCGCTATGGCCTTCCATTCAGCTTTGTCGCACGAAATAAACATTCATAACCTTACGAATTCAGAATATCCAATTTATCAATCAGGCACACCACAAGGCGGACGTGCGTGATGGATACCAACCAAGACGTATTGTACCGTATTCTTATTCGGCTGTTCTTCCTTCATGTTGTACCATACATGATACATTCTTTGCATTCCCATCGTGCATCACATGGGATGCACGACGATTTTCGAATAAGGACAGGCAAACAAACATACCGACAGGGACGGGTGGACCGGCATACGACATACGCACAGACAAACAGACAAGACAAGAAGCAGGTGGACAGAACAACGGACAGACAGATATAGCAGAGGAGAGATCGAGGTTGGTTGGTTGGTTATTGGTTTTACGACACGCCGACCGTTGAGTCATATAGCGTCGGCAATCTCTCACGCCGATTGGTTGCGGGCGAAGAGTAGCGACAGGTGAGATTCGAACCCACAATCTTTCGATTGCGAGACGAGCATCTTACCCCTAGACCACTCGTCCCCGAGGAGAGATCGGGATTGAGGCAGATCTGAAGGGGGCATTGCACGACAAATCGACCGGTAAAATGACAATTTGACACTAATGTTTTATATGTGAACGAGAATACGCTTATCGGGTTGTCTTAGGCTCCGAATCAAGCTGTAGAAGTTTGAACTCCGTCATAGCAACGGCTTAGGAGTTATAGCCTCGGACATTTTTAGATGTGACCCTGCAAAAACATTGTAACGAAAATAATCCGCACATTTTTTTTCAACTCATGCCACAGAAGAAAAAAAAACTGGTTGCATTACCTAAGGCCACATGACCAGTCGTGATCCCTAGTACATTCAAAGTTATACATTTGGCCGCACGGACATGAAGTCATCATTTACGTACTTAAATTTAAAGATAAATATAATGCAAAACACAAGATTCCGGAATATTTCTTTAATTAAAAAATGTTGAATACACGTCGTTACCTTGTTTGGTCACGAAGTTATAAACAATCAAAAGCAAATCTTATATACCGTTGCTCGGATCGCGCTCAAATGTTCCCAGCTGAATTCGGAGCCCAAAATAACACCATCAAGTCATTTTCGTCAACACATACAAGATGAGGGTGTCAGACACCGGTCGATCTGTCGTGACACAAACCAGAAATATAGCTAGAGATGTCCGCAAGGTATAATTGTCACCGCAAATGTACCCCACGAATCTGACGTAAAATATGTTTGTTTGAATAACAAGTATAACAACTGGTGTGAGTAGCGTAAATGACATTTGAACTAACTTATTTAGCAAAACACAACTTGACTTCCGCTGCAGCCAATATTTCTCAGCCGACGCCCTGCAGTGCACCCTGAATCACGATGGCGGTTGTGATACGAGTGTGGTGTGAAAGACGCGAGATACCTGACGTTTACATGTATGAGTATGGAACCGTGAGTTTTGATGGGAGTGATCGGGCGATGTAATATGTGGTGAGGCTCCCCTCCCTATTGGTAGGAGTGCTTGTGTTGCGAGTGGCCGGGACGTGGGGCGGTGGTGGTGGATTTGTGTTTCAGTGCGCGTCGACTACGTTGGTCATTTGGCGCCCATTATCTGGGGGCGTGGGGCGTGTCTGGGCGGTGGTGAGTGAGAATGTCGGAATTCCAGTGTTCGAGCGAATAGCGGCTGGATGCGGTGGCGCATCAGCCAGCGCATCCGTGCCTTCTCCGGATCCACTAATGCGGTTTACCTTTTAATTTTGGGTTTAAGGGCGCTTCGACCAAAGCGTGATCATTTAGCGGTTTACCTTTTAAGGATTGCATGTGGTGCTGCTACAGCGGGTTGCTTTACGCGTTATTTTTGTACCACTAGAAACCTCATGATAGCATAAAACATAGATGGTACGTAGTGCTAAGTGAGCACACATTTCTGAGCTTAAAATACAAATAATCCTTCACCCATGCAATACACATAGCAACCGATATGATAATCCAAGATAACGTCGGCGACAGATGAACGTACAGAATATCCCGGTGGCGTCAGCAGCACCGACGACTCTGTAGACTACTCACAGCGCGGTTCTCAAGGTCCACCTTGTTGCCCAGCACCACGAACGGAAAGTGGTCGGGGTCGCGCGGGCTCGCCTGGATCAGAAACTCGTCGCGCCACGAGTCGAGCGAGCGGAACGTGTTGGGGCTGGTGACGTCGTACACGAGCACGCAGCAGTCGGCACCACGGTAGAACGCCACGCCCAGGGACTGAAAGCGCTCCTGGCCGGCCGTGTCCCAGATCTGTTCACAACGGCATCAGGTGGTCACACAGTGTCCCAAATCTGTACACCATGACATCAGGCCACACAGTGTCCCAGATATGCACAACGCCACGCCCAGGGACTGAAAGCGCTCCTGGCCGGCCGTGTCCCAGATCTGTTCACAACGGCATCAGGTGGTCACACAGTGTCCCAAATCTGTACACCATGACATCAGGCCACACAGTGTCCCAGATATGCACAACGCCACGCCCAGGGACTGAAAGCGCTCCTGGCCGGCCGTGTCCCAGATCTGTTCACAACGGCATCAGGTGGTCACACAGTGTCTCAAATCTGTACACCATGACATCAGGCCACACAGTGTCCCAGATATGCACAACGCCACGCCCAGGGACTGAAAGCGCTCCTGGCCGGCCGTGCCCCAGATCTGTTCACAACGGCATCAGGTGGTCACACAGTGTCCCAAATCTGTACACCATGACATCAGGCCACAGTGTCCCAGATATGCACAACGCCACGCCCAGGGACTGAAAGCGCTCCTGGCCGGCCGTGCCCCAGATCTGTTCACAACGGCATCAGGTGGTCACACAGTGTCCCAAATCTGTACACCATGACATCAGGCCAGTGTCCCAGATATGCACAACGCCACGCCCAGGGACTGAAAGCGCTCCTGGCCGGCCGTGTCCCAGATCTGTTCACAACGGCATCAGGTGGTCACAGTGTCCCAAATCTGTACACCATGACATCAGGCCACACAGTGTCCCAGATATGCACAACGCCACGCCCAGGGACTGAAAGCGCTCCTGGCCGGCCGTGTCCCAGATCTGTTCACAACGGCATCAGGTGGTCACACAGTGTCCCAAATCTGTACACCATGACATCAGGCCACACAGTGTCCCAGATATGCACTACGCCACGCCCAGGGACTGAAAGCGCTCCTGGCCGGCCGTGCCCCAGATCTGTTCACAACGGCATCAGGCCACACAGTGTCCTAGATCTGTACACCACGACATCAGATCGCACAGTGTCCCATCTGTACACAACAACATTAGGCCACACAGTGTTCCAGACCTGTACACCATGACATCAGGCCACACAGTGTTCCAGATTTTCACACCATGACATCAGGTCATAGTCTCCCAGATATGCACACCACATGAGATCAGTGTGTCAGACCTACACATCGCACCAGGTCAGGTGCACCATATCTGCATACTTCGGCATCAGGTCAGTGTCCCAGACCTGCACATATCAGGTCACAGTATCCCAGATTTCTACATCACATCAGGTCACACAGTGTCCTGGATCTGCACACCAACACACACGTCTCAGATCTGCATATTACGAGATACAAGGTGTCACTGTAATTCAAAATTAAGCAATTCGCTGGAAAATGGTATATATTGAGCACAGTACTTGTACCTGAAGTCAAGACAGCAAACTTTGACTATTTACATCTGACGCGCAAATCGGAGATAATCTAGACTGACTGGTGTGTCATATCTGCATGCCAGGATAAGGGGCCTAATTAGCCAGCTAATTCTTGTAGTTTCGGGGAGTAATCACTGCATAGGCCATTCAGCGCTCATAACTTCGTCGTTCAAACAGATAAGTGAACATCAGTCGAGACGAGTTGCATATCATGATGTCGAAGTCTTCCTGCGTGGTAAGATGCATTAGAACCATCCTGATATTACCATATATATACATCCGCAAATTCTTGGAGAGTACAAATCACGGAGCAATTAATTTCCAACAGGAATCGTAAAAGCTGTCCGAAGTGAACAATGGTCGGCTCATCCTCTAATACTTCGACTTCCTGAGGCGACAAAGGTACGTCCGAGGTCCGTTTCCACTCGTGGGCCAGCCGGGGACTACACTAGTATGTGTCGCAATGATAATGATGCGGTACACCATGGCACAGCGACTTCTCATCACCACCCAGGAGATAACGGTGTGTTGCACGGGTCTGTCCCAAACACAGGCGGCACAGCGATACCTCGTTGCATCAGTTTCAGTGCGAAGATGAAACCCACTCAGCAGTACCGGTCTTAAGCTTATTGTTATATAGAGAATCCTAGTTCGCCTGCCCGTTCCTAGAAATATAACGTTTCATCTCTTAATACAAGTTCTTGGCAGGAAGCGGGAAGGGAAGCGTTCAGGAAGCCAGCACACTTCGCGAGAGCATCAGCGGCCTCACTCCCACACGTTCTCACGGGGCTCGGAATCCAGCAAAACGCAACCGTTTTTCCAGCACGGGTCAGATGTGAGTTACCTTATATAGTGAGGTAAGGTATACTGTGACAGACTAAGACTACTACGTACTACGTGCTAAGACCCATAAGGCTACTGAGGTAATCGATATAGATCATACGTAGACCGTCTTCGTCGATCTCCATAAAATTGACCGTTTTCTTTAAAGCAACTAACTCGGATGCATAGACGAATGCTTCTGCTGGAAGAAACGACCGTGCTGACGGTCCCAGTCCCAAGAGCAGACCAACACCAGACCCTTTTGGATCCATCTGTATACGCCCCCGTAAAATGACGGTAGGGCAACATCAGCTTCACTACCCTTCATCTAAGGTCATCGGGAATGACCCCACACTTCCTTAGACACGACAGCGAAACGTCAAGATCTAGTGACGTCAGTATCCAGGGAGGGAACTTCATGAATCCCACGTGCATCACCACACGTAATCTTATATCGCCGTCCTTGAGAAGAGCACGAATCCTGGCACAGAACGGGCGCAACCCTTCCGCCGTCCTTCTATGGACAGAGCCAGAATATTACGAGAAAACACCGAACGGTATGTGGGGTGGTTACGGAACCGACGCAGCATTAAGGCATAGCGCATGACGAGCAGTTCCAGGCACACCGAAAGACATGGTTCGTTGAACTCCACTGACGGAATGGAAACCGGCGAAGTGCGGAAGGCATCAGCGATAATGCAGACGGCTACATGGCGCACTGTATGCGGTCTACATACATCTAGATACATGGTGTCACTGATTGCGCTCAGTGCTAGCGCAAGCATACACTTAAAACGCGTAGCTCAGTTCAAGGGTCTTGCTGTGATGTTTGCATGCCAAACGACTATCTAGTTCTACCCCAAGAAACTTCACGGCTGGCTTAACTGGGATATGCTCGCGGTGTAGCTCAGCGTCCAGTTTCTTAAATCATGGCCAGTGCCAGAAGTGTATTGCAGCCTTTTTCTATGTGGAAAAGCGAAAACCGATTCTGATACTCAAACTCTAAAGTTTGAGTATCCTCGATAATCTTCACATATGATAAAGTTTGCGCTCGGACGGCCGAGACGGTATCTTCTTTGGACGGAGGGACGGCCGAGTTTGTAGCTCAATCCTTGAAACACTTCAAATATGGTAAAGTTTGCACTCTCAAAATGAAGATTTATAGGAAAAAAACGCCAATCTTGTATTTACTATATATCAAGCCAAGACATGATCCTTCAATTCTGTCAATTAAAAAACAAAAATGTCACGGCCATCGAGGTCATCGGAGGTCACGTGACCTGAGGTCAAGGGGTAACTCTTTCATTATTCATCACATATTACAAATATTGCCAGAATTGAATCTTTGCGAGTTCAAAAATGTCTGGATATTTATATTTTGACTAATAATTAACTTAGTTATCGGCCACCCAACATAAACTTACAAAGTGACCTTCCAGAAATGCCCGAGGCTATAACTCCTGAACCGTTGACCTGATCAAAGTAAATTTGCACAGGTGGATTCAGGACATAAGATAACCCCATACACCAATTTTGCTCAAAATCTGAGCATGAGAGTGGACAATCGATGACCCTTTGCCTGGTCGATTTGTCCTGGAATCCCCAAAATAAAGAAATCGCGAAATATACGATCTGAGTACTGATCAACTGCTTCTAATCCAAATCAAGTTAGCAAAAATGGTTTGAAGCTGAACGCCCCAGTCCCAGCACATTTGTTCCATTTGCATGTACAGTTTACGCTTTCATCCATCCATCGGCCGTATAGGTTTTTCTCATCCAGTTCGACACGGATAAACCAATTCCGGATGATGCACGGAACGACCGATAGAGAAAATAGACGTTCAATCTACTCCCGTTGAGGGCGCGGAGACAGACACTGCATGTGAACGTGTCCCGACTTGTCTCGGCACAGACCCTACATGTGAACGTGTCCCGACTTGTCTCGGCACAGACCCTACATGTGAACGTGTCTCCACTTGTCTCGGCACAGACCCTACATGTGAACGTGTCTCCACTTGTCTCGGTACCAGGTATCCGGGCGGCAGCTTCCGCCCGCCGACCGAAGCAAGTGAGTCGCGCTGACACAGGCGTTGGCAAGGTACGACCTTTGCTCTAGCCTGATGACGTTCGGACCAGCGGTCCATGGAAGCACATCAGGACCTGAGACGACCGCGGGATTTCAAGACGCGAGGTCGTAGCTCTGCCGGCTTGAGTTGAGACATCTGACTAACTGCATCGAAAGTGACTTTGTGGCACGAACTGTGAAGAGACATATACAACCGAGTCTGTGAGGAGATTCTTGAGATTGCTATCGCCGTGTACCAAGCTCCCGTCGCTTTGCTCGTTTGAAAGCACTGTGAACAGATGGTGATTATTGGCAGCTATATTTTGTGTTTTTGCTTTTGCGAAGTTTTTGCGAAGCTGAGGTACGAGCTAGACGAATCACGAACCAGACAGTTAGCTGTTTGTGCTTAAGGGAGCTTCGACCCAAACCAGGAACAGATCACTCCTACACAATTCCTCCATCTCAATTTCAACTGATATTAATTGGCACATCATGCAAAACGAATAAAGGAATGAAATGAACGTCCACTTCTTAAACATAACTTTTAAACACGACATGATGGCTATTTGAGTGGTTACCTGCATGGTCACCAGGCGGTCATCCACCATCACTTCTTTGGTGAGGAAGTCAGCACCAATCGTCGCTTTGTACTGGTTGGAAAACTTTCTGTTGACATACTGATTCATCAGCGAAGTCTTTCCAACGCCAGAATCGCCAAGGATGATGACCTTCAACAGCACCTTCTTGCGAGGCGATGCCATGTTTGCCTGTCTGAAAAAGTGGTTATTGGTACCATGGACAGCAACAAACGAAGATTCTGTGGAGATGGATCTGGGACCAGCCATTCCATATTCCTGCTGGCTGCACATATATTTGGAGATTGCAATGCACTGCGCATCTCCATCGGTTATGCTCAGATCACTGATTTCCTGTAGAGGTGAAGATGTGGGGGAGGACATGGAGATTAAGGATCAGGGCGAAGGAGCTGATTGTATAAATGTCAGCAAATTACAAATATATGGAAACTGTCATGGGTGATGTTAAGATTTCTGGGAGATGCATGGTATGGCTTGGATTGCATGAATAGTGGAGTGGCAAGCCATGTGCGAATCTTCCTTCTCACAGGTTCACAATCAACCAGAAGTCCATATATAATGGAATATGAACAAAATTGTAGGGAAAGTTCCGTGGGTTACCTCAATGGAAAATTATTAACTGTTCAAACAAATCCAGATACATCAAGTGGTGCTTGTGAAGATAATAGAAAACAATGAATAACAGTTTAAGGAAATGATAGGGATCCCGGATTCACAGAATGCGTTTATATAAATCACTAGCTACCAAACAAGGAACATAAAGCTGAAACACCCGCTCAGGTGAATTCACAGATTGTGATTTGCTTGGATATGACTTCAACCACATACATACGATTTTTCTTCAAACTATGGTGGTGCCACCTGCAATGTCTTCAACACACATGACAGTTGGACACTGGATAACCAGGGTAATCCAACTTTTATGAAATTGGGTGAACTGGAAATTCCTTTTTTACAACAGAAAATAATTCAATAATATAACTGCATGATTTGCTTTCCACACACTGTGCCTTAGTTTTGCATAATGGTGAGTGGGCAGCACACACCATCATTTCGTACCAGCTATTGATAATGTTCTCTCTGTGTCGATGGCCCATTGGTCGGTAATGTCAGGGAGGTGTTACATTAAACATTAAACTAACTCAGCAACATGGCACACAAATATCAGATTTTACTGGAAGCCTAATACATAGGGAACCCACACATGAGTGTGAAACTGTGAAAGCATTGTTCATGTTTTTTAAACTGGCCAGTCTCAGGGGGCATTTAATTCACCCCCCCCCCAAGGTTTACCTCGGACAGTGAAGAAATGATGCGCGGTAGGGCGCCGAAATTTTGCATACCTTTTCCCACATAATTTTGACATGTGTGTAATTTCTTAGGGAATGTCATCTATGGTCACTGAGTGATTGAAGATTAAGTGAGGTCACCTTAAAAAAGTTCAGAAATTCGCTATGCTTTAACAGATAGAGATATTTAAAGGAACTTTTAGCATTTGCTTATCTTTCGGAATGCAACAAAATGCACCAGAGGAATTAAAAAGAGTTTTTTTTTATAACTGACTTGCTTTGCATATTTGGCCATTGGGACTAGAATCAAAGACAGCTGAAGTAAACACTATTTATTAGGAAGCATTGGCTTAAAACAAGGTTTCCCAGTGAGCTCTAAACATTGGAAAATAAAAATTCAAGAGAATGGAGAACACAAAGTTTTGAAAATGTCAACATATTAAAATGTTCATTTCTGGGTGAGCAAACATTTTGTGGCCATGGTCGATCTCGACTTCCTATTCTGATTCCAAATAAGTTTGTCTTTAAAATATACCCCAAAATGAAGTCACCAGAGCCCAAAACATGTAAGTTATGACCTCATAGACCCCATAGTGATGTCAGTCAGCGAATATTGTACGGGTGGTGTCGGGCCTACCCGTCAAACGCTTTCTGGTGAGACCAGTTTCGTTTTCGTACAATGCTTAGTTCGGAGATTAGAGGGGGGCTTATAATGACCCAAAGACAGGGTGTGAGGATCTGACCAGGAAAACTGAGTGGATTAACAGTTACTATGGGTTAAAATTTGATAACACCAAATAATGGTTTTCCAAGGCCATACCCCAGGGATTGTTCATGGTGCTGATCAAAAACTGCATTCAATAGAAGAATACCCATACTTAGGCTACCACAAACTGAACAACAAATAAAGTTAAAAGTTTAGTAAATCACCTTTGACTTCACAAGTATAAAGAATGACTGCAACTTTCACTTAAACGTCATTTTAACCAATGCCATACCAGTCTGTTTTGGACTGAGGGAAACAAAGGGCTTTCTCAGGGAAACAAAGTTTGAAACTGAGGGACACATGCCACATAATTGTCACAACATGGAAAGAACACAAATGTGCCTTTGGAAGAGCAATTTAAATAACAGCACCTTGGAAGATTGACAATCAGTAAATGTATATAAAATGTACTTTTGGAGGACATGGTTACCTGTGGGTGAGCCCTACTTGTTACTAGCACACCAGCAGCCATTTATATCATTTTGGTCAGCTAATTCATGTATGGATCATAGGGCAATTGAAATAAAATATTGAAAGAGAAATAAATATTGAAAGAGTAGAAACAGATGACTCAAACCCACAATCTTTTGATTGTGAGATTGGCAACTTATCCCTAGACTACTTGTCCCTTGTCCCATCATCGTAGTCACATTCATAAACATTGCATTGTAAAGATGAAGTCCTAGAATTAATAAACACCTTAAAGCACAATGTAACCTTCATTTCTATTATCAACTCAACATTATTTTATGTCAGTGCCTCTGAGTCATCTGACAAAAGAGCAAAATCTGCTGTAAAACCACTTAATGATGATGAAACAGCCATGTCAGTGCATTGGCAGCACGTGCATGGCCAATGTCAGTGCATTGGCAGCATCAACACTTCATCACAATTCTGATATTTGAACTGAAATTCCTAGACTAGGCAGTGATGTCAAGGTTCACAAACAAGCTGTGTTTAGCATAACATAACAACATATTCTGATTATCATATTCTGATTTATTTAGAGTATTTAAGGAAGCTTCAAATATCGTAAATCTAAGGTTGTATCAAAAAGCTAGAGATGCTGTGAAGCAGAAAACCAGAGCAGCAAGGCAGGCAAAATAATTGGATTTGGCTAGGAACTGTAATGGGGACAGTAAAAAGTTCTTTAGTTTCTACAAGCTAAGTAAAGTTTCAAGCACAATTGGTCCACTGGAAGTAAATGGACTATATTGAGTGAGGATGGTGAGATGGTTGAGGAGCTGAGCAAGCAGTTTAAATCAGTGTTTACAGTGGAGGATGTGACAAATTTGCCAACCGTGAACCACAGTTCAGTGACAGGTGATCAGATACACAATGTTGATTTCATTGATAGTGATGTTGTTTTCAATTATATCAGAAAAAATAAAGCCAAACAAGGCAGCAGGACCTGATGTAATTTATGCTAGGGTATTGCGGGAAGCTGAAAAGGAACTGGCAATTCCACTTAGTATAATATTTTGTAGATCAGTTTCACAAAATGAAATTCCAACAGGTTGGACAAGGGCAAATGTAGTTCCTATTTTCAAGAAAGGAGAAAGAGGGAAAGTTGAAAATTATAGGCCAGGAAGCCTCACATCCCTAGTCTGCAAGGTACTCGAATGAATTATCAAAGATAGAATAGTTAGTTTTCTGGAAGGAAACAGATTGATTCAAGATACTCAACATGGGTTTAGAAAAGGGAGATTGTGTCTCACAAATCTCTTGGACTTTTTAAATTTTTATACAGAACAATTTGATCAGGGAAATCAGGTTGATGTAGCATATCTTGACTTTAGTAAGGCCTTTGACAAGGTACCCCATAAACGGTTAATGATGCAGCTTCAGGTCCATGGCATTGCAGGTAGCATCCTAAAATGGATTGAGTTGTGGCTTTCAGATAGACAGCAGAGAGTGATGCTTAATGGTACAAAGTCATCATGGCAAAATGTTCTTAGTGGAGTCCCTCAGGGGTCGGTACCGGGGCCACTGTTGTTCGTTATATTTGTGAATAGCATTGAATGTGGCCTAAGCAGTAAGGTTTGGAAATTTGCAGATGATTTGAAGATCTTTAGGGAAATAACAGGGCACAATGAGCAGGTTTGGTGCAGAACGACTGAGACGAGCTTGTGAAGTGGTCTGAAAAATGGCAAATGAAGTTTAATTTTGATAAGTGCAGTCATGCATGTAGGTAGGCAGCATATGAAGGCACCATACTTGATGGATGGCCAAGTACTATCTGTGACTCAGCAGGAGAAGGACTTAGGTGTTATTTTGAACACAAAATTGGGGGCATCAGAACAGACCAAAGAAGCCAGGAAGAAGGCACTAAGAATGCTTGGGGCGATGCAGAGGAATGTGTCATACAAAAGTGAGGTCATCAGGAAGCTTTACTGTGCATATGTCAGGCCACATTTGGAATACTGTGTCCAAGCTTGGTCCCCTAGTTATGAGAAAGATTGTTGGCTTTTAGAGAGAGTACAAAAGAGGGCAACAAAAATGGTTAATGGTATAGGCAACCTGGCATATGAGGAAAGATTGAAGAAATGGAATGTTTTCACTTAGATATAGAAGGCTGAGAGGAGATCTCATCGAGGTTTTGAAATTTGTTCATGGTCAGGAACAGGGATATCTCAGAGAAATGTTTTAATTTAACAGAAATGATGCAATTAGAGGTCATCAATTCAAAATTAAAGTTAATCACAGCAGGACAAGGTTAAGACAGTCTTTCTTCACCAACAGGGTAGTAGAACACTGGAACCAGCTGCCAGGAACAATTGTCAGTAGCAACACACTGAACATCTTTAAAAACGGCATAGACAATCATTATAAGAATAGGGGGCTTGTTTTTCTGTATTCCAGGAAGGGTTGATTGACAGATTTGGTGGGCACTGGTTCAGTGTACAAAGTGCAACCAAGAAGGGCCCTTGTGGCTCATAGTTGCACTGATCTTTTATGTCTCTATGTCTTTATGATTCCATAACAACAAAGTCATCCCATTAATCTCGGACAAATCTTCTTCCCCAGGCATGCAGTGATTGAAAGTGTGCCTGTGGTGTTTCACAGGTTGGATTATGTGGAAATCCTCTCAGATAGGTAAGATCGGTAGGTAGGGGAAGAGGGGGTATCTGAACATATTGTTTCCTGAACACTTACCTTTAGTAATCTCCCACATCATGTTCAGTGCATAAATAACTAAAAGATGGTGGTATTCATAAATGATGGACCTGTCACTACCAAAATATGAAAGTCTGATCACATAGTTCTACCTATTCTTTGTGTAGAGGTTGCAAAGTTCACAGGAACCATTTTAGGCTTCCAAGAGCAGTTGGCTTTAGGAAACCATAAGGAAGTGACTTTCATTTTTGTTTGCAATTATACCAGCATTTTTTAGTGGTTACTAATAACTTGTACCACAACAGCTACAGTGAGGTAATCCTGAACAACACCATTTTCGTATTCAGAATACGGCACACCACTATAAAATAATTATGTTTTAAAGTTCCTCTTTGCAAGTGGTTAGAGGATTTTCATGGAAAGGAACTGCTTGAATATGGATAGCTTGTTCATTTTTGTGTTCAGTAAACACAGTATAATTACTGGTTCAGCCATACAGAAGCAGCAGTAGAGCTATTTGTTGCATAATGCCTGAAGTGTTCAGAACCCCCCCCCCCCTCTTCCCCTACCTACCTATCTACCAATGTTGAGGATAGATATCTTAGTTATTTGGGCTTTAGGGCGCTTCGACCAGAATTGATCATTCGCGAGGATATATATCTTGACTCTTGATCTACCTTGACCTATGAAGGTGGCTTGTGAGCTTACAAACTCCCAGAAGGCACCTCCTCGGTCCGCAGAACACCGATTGTAAATACTAAAGTAACAATATCCACAATAACTCCTCTGAGCGCAACGCGTGCCCCCAGCGTTCACATAACACAAAGGTTGGCAAAATACGCAGTAAATACAATATGGCGTCTCCCTGCTTGTCAGCGGTTGTGTAATATGTGCGCATAGCGCGATTAGCAGGGAGATTGGTACCAAATGCTACCAGAATACGTCATCGGGTTCCTGCTGGTATTATGGTGCCGATAGCATTTTGGTGACAATATAGTTAAAACCACGATATACAGGACGGCACCCAGAATATCCAGGGAGTTCAGGCATGAATCATGTAAGCCATCATGATGGCGTACATCATCCATAGTTCAGGGGCGTCCAGATGAGTAGGAGTGCAATCTATCTCCGCAGTGGAGGTGCCGTTACCTTGGATCCTCAAAATGCGCACCCTCAGATAACTCCATAGGAATAGCATGGGGATTGTCGGAGTATTTTTATGGGCTATATCTTATCTTTATAGTTCTTCGTTCTGTGCAAATTATTACCACGATCCCATGCAATTTTCATTGTAGTGCTTAGCAATGCCAAAAATATGCGACCTTGCGCCATGGATCATGCACGCCTGGATTGGAAACCAACAGCTGTTTACGTATCGGCCCACCCAGCTGAGGGTAAGTAAAAACACGGAAACGCGGCCAGTTTTAGGCCATGCGCCTATGGGAGTTCAGGATACGCATTTCGTATTGAACTTTTTTCCAATTGATTCAGCCATCCCAGGAAGATTGCATCAGCCTTTCATGATACAAAATTGATCAATGAACCTATACCGTTCTTTCCTTATTTGTTTATTACGCTCAGGGGTGTCGATTTGTGAAAAAAAAACATTGGGGGGGGGGCGAAGTGTCAACGTCCTAGACCCCCCCGCCCCCCCAAAAAAACTCATCGGATTTCGCCCACTATATTTTCAGACCTCAATAATTTTGATTTTGTATTTCACAATGTGTATGGTTGTTTATTCAGCATCCTCGCCAACGGGAAAAATCGTCCAGTAACAGATGAAGTCACATAAGCAAAAGAGCAGTACACAGTACATGTCAACATACAAACTTTGAGTCATAGCATGCGACTACAGTCATACAATGGACTCGGGTCCATCGTAATCGTCAACGTCATCGTCATCGTCAACGTTACCGTCACCCTCCCCTCACCCTACACACCAACAAACACACACCGGCTTAAGTAAAATATGTTCGCGCCCATATGCAGGCTAAAACACACCGGCCTTGATGGAGCATCGGAGCACAGTAGGCCTGAACTGTGATGACGATGGGTGAAGGTATTTCCTTGGTGCCTAACATTAGGGAGGGGCGAAGCCAAAGTTTTGGTGGGGAGAATTCGGGGTCGGGAAGGGGGCACAGCCTCCACAAAAGCATAGAAATCGAAAACAATGTCCTCTGATCAAACATGTGCATTGATGTAGTCATCGTGATCGCCGAGTCTAGTCAGTCACCACTCACGACACCAAGCAAACTAAAATTAACAACGGATCATAGACATCAATCAGCGCATCGTCCTACTACATTTTTTTTACAACAATCTAAAAACTCCACCCGTACCCAATGGCGCAGCCAAGAGCAAGAGTAGGACACACCGGGTACATGCCTCTCCGGTCACAGCCTAGGAGTCCGAAATGGTCAGCCCATGAGATTCCCAGAAGTGCCATCCGACGTCTTTGAAATGGATATGTCGGCTGGAATGGTTCCTTTGCTAGAGTCGGAAATGAAAAGTACAAAACTTCGGAAAGTGGGAATAATGGCAGAAATCAAAGCAGTTTTCAATGGAATGGTCCCGCAACAGGTGTCGCAATAGGGGCATTTTTACTGCAGCCCTGTTAGTACTTGTAATCCTTTCCCTCCAAAAGGTTAAGTGCGGAGTTTTCTATACCTTTGGTGGTGCTTGGACCCCACCATATTTGCCTTCTTGACCTCATTCACCAATTTGATTTATAATTCCCCTTGAAATTGACTTGGGACGGATCAAGGAGGATAATATTCCAAAATCTTCAAAATGCCGAGATTCGCAGTGGTTCCAGCATAGCAACACCAAATCCAGATCATACTGTTCTTTCATCAAATCAAATAACTGCTTTCCCAAAATTGTAATCAAGGCCAAGGTTACTGAACGGAGGTCAGGTCAAATTCTTTCTTCTTATCGCAGTAAGGGGAAACTTTTCGTGCAGAACATGATGAAATAATGATATAGACATTCGGCTTTCAAATATGTGACAAGGTCAATGGTGTTAGGTCAGGTCAAGTATTATGCATATTCTACACTGCCGTCTTGTGTGTGGAGTTTGGATTTTTGTGCGCGTCAGCTGCCTTAGCGACATTGCGCCCGCAATGTCGTCTTATGCCGAATGCTTTTGCTCCTTGTGAATTGAAATTTTAATTCAGTTTTAGAGCCACCGAAGTAGTACACCATGACATTGTGTGAACAATGATCCGAGATGACCCGACTTCGTGTGACCGGACCTTATCATATAAAGCAAATATAAAGCATATGAAGGGCAAATATAAAGAGGTGCAAAATGTCGGACAGTAGGAACACATGACAGACGTAAGGAGTCTTCATATAGGTGCGAGGGATACGAATAAGGCCATAAGGATGCCGCACCCCAAAGCATTTCTGGCCGCGCTGCTGTTAGTACCTGTAATCATTACCCTAGTAGAAGTAAAGTCAGTCTCGCTGCTGACAGAATTTGCTTTTCTGATGGCATCAATATTTATCGCTCGAAATGCACAACAAAAGCAGCTGCGTCGCAATCAGATGCAATGGCTGTGACGAATTTGGAAATATTAATGCATGGGTGACATTGGTACCCATTAATGGAAAGGTGAACGGTAGAATGCGGAGAAAGTGACAACTAATGCACACATAACTGCTCGGAAAGATGACGGAAAGCCGTGATGGATTTATACTTTGCAATCCTGGGTGATGAGAGGACAACTTCTGAGTGATGGAATACGGAGAAGATATTTTCCTTCAAACCTTGGCATCAGAATATCACTTTGAAGTTTCAGGTGAATCTTGAGCACTTTACCACAGGGCAATTCGTTGTCTTTGGTTGGTTATTGGTTTTACGACACGTCGACCGTTGAGTCATGTAGCGTCGCCAATCTCTCACGCCGATCGGTCGCGGGCGAAGAGTAGCGACAGGTGAGACTCGAACCCACAACCTTTCGATTGTGAGACGAGCATCTTACCCCTAGACCACTCGTCCCCGGCAATTCGTTGTCGAACAACACCATCGGACGTCCACGTTGAAAACGCATGGAGGAAACATGGAGGATAATTTTGCGAAGAGGATAATGCTATGGATGGCATAAATCCAGGAAACCCCCGTTTTTCGACCCTGACGTCCACTGTGGCGGGCCAGGGTCGCAGAGCAAACCGTCCACTGTGGCGGACTGGGGCTGTGGAGCACACCTACTATGGCGGACCAGAGCCGCGAAACACACCGTCCACTCTGGCGGACCGGTGCCGCGGAGCACACGGTCCACCTTAACGGACCGGAGCCGCGGAGCACACCGTCCACTGTGGCGGGCCAGGGCCGCGGAGTACATCATCAACCGTGGCAGACCCGGGTCGCAGAGTATACCGTCCACTGTGGTGGACCGGTGCCGTGGGGCACACCTGCTATGACGGACTAGGCCGCGAAGCATAGCGTCCACTGCGGCTGAGCAGGGCCGCGGAGTACACCATCCACTGTGGTGGATCAGGGTCACGGAGCAAACCGTCCACTGTGACGGATCAAGGCCGTGGAGTTCACTGTCCATTGCAACGGACCGGGGCCGCGGAGCACACCGTCCACTGTGGCGGATCAGGACCGTGGAGTACACCGTCCATTGTAGCGGATCGGGGCTGCGGAGCACATCGTCCACTGTGGCGGACCGGGACCGCAGAGTACACCGTCCATTGCGGCGGATCATAGCCATCAACAGGTTAAATTAGGTCATGCCATGGCAGTGGCGTACCTAGGATTTGCGAGAGGGGGGCAAACTGACTTGGAAGTTGCCCAACTATCGTCATTTAAAAAGTCCCCAGATTTCCAATATTTTTTTTCAAAGAGGGTTCTTTATATTTTTGTTATAGAATAATTAGTGACCGAATTAACTGTCCCGTGGAGGGGGCCAAATCAACCACCATTATTTCTGAATGACCGGATTTCAACCCTAACTCCCCCCCCCCCCATCCTGTTTGAAGGTTTTTCTTTTGGAATCCCTTGAAAAGTCACCTCACACCGCTGAAATTGCACCTGAACAAATCACTCAAAAATGTAAAATTTGGCAATATCAGACATTCCAATGAATAACGCCCGGTCGCCAAAACGCCAACGTTCGTGCACGTGCACACCCGCCCTGCGCAGTCGGCGCATTCGCCACTCTACGTGCGGTTCTCCGGTTTCTGCTGGGCCTCCCACGTTTTGCTAATTACTGTTACATGATAGTCTTGTGCCACGTTTGACATGTGGAATGCCTGGTATGGCGGCTCGCTGGAACAAAAAATCAAAAAATTCAATTCGATGTATTAGTTATATTCTTCCCACATTTTCTCGTGATTAAGAAATCCGTAGACACACTGAGCTTTGATGCACCTCATCTCTTTGGTTAAATAAGCTCCCAGATTGGCTACCGAGCCGTGACCCTGGCTAGGTGTTCGTTTTTTACTCATTGCGTTTTTCTTCTTCTATGGATGTAGTTTTAGGGCTCCAGCCAATTTTTGTTAGGGGCCCGGCACATGTTTGAGACCCGGATCTTTTTTTTACAGCTTTGTTGCCTTTTTATACACCGATTATATTTTTGTGGCATCGGCGCGTTTTCGAAGACGCCGATGTGTTTATTTAGTGTCCGGTCTATTTGTTCCTTGTTTACGATCAATTCCCTTTTTGAGGGCCCAGCCTGTTTTTGAGGCCCCGTGCGGTCTGATGGCCCCGGTGTGCCTCGAGGGCCTTCGTTGCGCTTTTTATTTAGCGCTCCCGGTGTATTTATTTCGAGCTGCAGCGCATATTTTAAGGCCCTGTCGCTTTTTTGCGAAACTCGGTACGCTTTTGATTACCGACTACTAAATTTTTGGATTACCGACGGAATTTTTGGGCCCCGAACGCGATATTTTGGGGCCCCGTGGTCACTTGTTGGGATCCCTAGCTCGAGCTTTAGTGGCTAGGACACGGTTTTTGTGGCCAAACACGCTTTGTGGGTTTTGGAGCGGTTATTGGGACCCCAGAGTGGTTTTCCATGTCGGGACTGCTTTTCGTTGCCCCGGCTTCATTTGTTGGGTCATCACAATGAGACTTTTGACGCCCCGGTGCGACCTGTCATGCCCCTGGCGTGATTTTCAGGGATCCGGACGAGAATTCTTGGTACCCCTAGGCCCAGCGTGACTTTCCGGGGCCCCGGCCCGACCGGTTGTGGCCTCCGTCCTGATTTTCTTGAACCCCAGCACGACTTTTTCGAGCTCCAAGCGTGATTTTCAAGGGCCCATGTGGGAACTTTTGAGGCCCCAGCGGCCTTTTCAGAAGCCCCTGCGCGACTTTTTCGCCCCAGTGCGATTCTACGGGGCTCCGGTGCGATTATTGGGGGCCCAAACGGGATTATTAAGGAGACTGGCGCATTTTTTTCAGGAGCTCGACACGATTATTGGGGGCCCCACAACCTGTCAAGGGACAACTGCCCACAATGTCCCTCCCATTCGGCATGCTACTGTGCCATGCAATTATCCAACATAAGCATTAGGAATAGCTCATCTGTTTCATCACTCACACGTGATTTCAACTCCAAAGCTCTCCAGACAGTTCGAGGAAAGTCAAACATCTCCTACATGGATAGGCAAGGATGGACTATTAGGCAACAGGGATACCATGGAATTCAGATCATAGTACTCTTGCTGCAATACATACCTTGTTCCGCAGGCTGCTTTGGAGATGAATGCGCTCCTGAAGTTTGGTCAGGGCTGGAGTTGGAGGTGGATGGAGCAGCACTGTGAAGGACATTATATATGGCTCAAAGGACTTCTTTCTGTTTGTATTAACAATGCAGGTAATGGAGTAACACTTTCATTAATTGACTTCTATAGTGTCTTAAGTGAGCAGTAGAATCGAGATGGACTCTTGTGATATACGTTATGCGTAAGGTTATGATGGAGCTTTTAGACTCCAGTGGGAATGATATGGATTCACTCATTAGTGAATCCATACGATAACCTAACAACCATAACAAGCATAACCTAATCTAGCATATCCTAACCTCCTTTGAAGAAAAAAAGAAAACAATTTTAAGCAATATATTCTCTCAAAACTTTCTAAATTAGAAAACCGAACCAAACCTAGCTTAACCCAACGTCAGCTGCTTTTGAAGGAAAAATGTCCGATTTTTAGCACATTTTTGAAAACTTGAAAGAAAAATTCCAACCTAAAAACTAAACTAGCCTAACCTAACCAAACCGGTATTTTTCTGGTTTAATGTGGTAACAAGACACGTTTTTACACATATTTGTTTCCATAAAGCAAACAAATGGGTTAGGTTTGGTTAGGTTAGGTTAGTTAAGGCTTTTTAGGTTCGAAAATTTATCAGTTTTTTTCCAATTAAAACAAAAATGCGATTGCACAGAAAATAAGTGGTCCCCTCATCTTAGTCACCTTCATGAATATAGTATTCTGAAGACAATTCACAAACAATTAATAAAAACACCTTAAACTGCAAATTTACAAATAATTTTGTATTCAAGAGCAACTCATTTTAGGTTTGGTTGGGTTAGGTTTTTAAATTTAGAAAATCTTCAGAAAATAAAATGCTCTAGCTTTTTCTAATTTTATGTTTTGATTTTTTTTTCTCCAAAGGCAGGTTAGGCTAGGTTAGGTTTGGTTATGCTGAATTTTTTTAATTTTTTTAAGACATTTCTTTTTATGCTATATTACCTAACTCAAAGCCTCTTTTTTGTTGTTATTTTGGTCACAACCTGAAAAGTAAGCATTTGCACAGAAAATGAATGGCCCCATCATCTTAGTCACATTCATAAACATTGCATTCGAATGATAAATTCCAAGAATTAAAAAAAACACCTTAAAGCACAAATTTACTACCAAAACTAACCTATTCGTTTGCTGTATGGAGGAAAACGTGTGCAAAAACTTGTCTTGTTACCACCTTAAAGCACAATAATACTCAAATATGGTAGGTGGGTAGTTAGGTATCTGGCATTAATATAGAAACACCGTGCAGAAATCAGAAAAAGGCATGGACTGGACTTGTTGAAGTTTACCTGCCAACTTCTTCCTCTATTGTTTCTTTGGGAATTACATATCAGTGAGAATTAACTGCTTAAAATCATACTAATCTGCAGACACATCGGGTGTGAAGTATAAAAAATGAAGCAGCACGACGCCACATGAATTTGGCCACCGGATTAAACATTGCGCGCAATTGCACCACAAATGTCTCACCTGCGTCATATTTGTCGACCACATTCTCTAGCTTGAGATTCTAGGATTTTCTACTTTCACATTTTATCTTTCGATGCTACGGTTTGGGATGCTCTGAAGAACAGACGTCACCACCGGTGGCCGCTATACCCAATTGTATTGTTCAAGGAGGGAGACAGGAAATTTGCAACTTCAAACACGTAATTACTATATTGCTGCTAATTACTGATTATTGATGAGTGGTATTGTCTTTCCTCACTCAAACGCATCAATGTAAGCATTCTCGGACTATGCCTAGCTGCGCCAGCATGCAAAATACAAATACAGGGTAGTCCTCCATTTTGACGAGGAAAAATCATATAACGTGCAAAACATATATGGGCAATGCATAGGGTCTGGTCCCGTGGCTCCACCAGAAGGAACTCAGTGGAGGCTAGTGGAGGCTAGTTGAGACTTGCCCACGGGAACGACCGGTGGAGAAATCAGCTGATAGCGGCGTGAATTACGCGACAAAAAGGACGCATTTGGCGCTGCATCACAAATTTGTCAAATTGCCCTTCAAATGTTTGTCCAAATGGTCGCACACTGTACATAGTATGCCTTGTTGTAAAAAGTACCAAATTTGTCGTTATTTCTGGCTATGTATGTGTCCTAGGAGACTGCGGGGAGCACAGATGTTCTTTTCGCCTATGGGATGAACCAGGCTCTCTTCCCTCTCGGTTGAGCATCGTCTCCCCCTGTTTTGCGGTTGGTTACAGCATGCCTTCTTAACGTACAGCATATAATCTCGTGTCTGGACCCGCCGGGCTCCCACGGCCCCGAGGCGCTTCTCTACCCGATGCTGACTTCCTCATCTGAACTTGCCCGACCTCGTCGATCGGGCTCGAGCAAGGCCCTGGGCTCGGGTAGGATTTTAGTCGGCGCCGGGAGAACGGCGGCACTTCTCGGCACGGCAATTGCGGCGGATCTGGCCGGTAAGTAACATCTTCCCTTAGGCCGAATGACGTATGCATATGTGGTCTGCATCTGTTACTTCGATTACTATTCATAGTTGTAGTAATTTCACATTTCCTTTGCGGAGGACGATCCTGGTATTCAGTTGATGCATACAGATGATATTTGTATGATGGAGGACGTTGTTTACGCGCAAATATATGGCGCAAGTGCGCTGTGATTGAGCTCAACTGAAAAATCACGATTGGACCCTGCTTCTTGGCTGGTGGAGCTTTTGCTCCACTGGTGGAGGTTGGTGGAGGAAAAATCTCCACTGGATTTGCGACGGGAACGACCAGTGGAGGTTCGTGGAGGTTAGTGGAGCGACGGGAACAGACCCATAAACTTCGTATGCTTCATGCGCAGCCCCGCCCCCGCCCAAACTACAAATTATTTTGTGCAGGAGTAAAGTAAAATTAAAGCCATTAAACATCAGGGAGATGTCCAAATCCCAGCCTCCGCCTTCAGCACCTAAAATATCACACAAACTATCACGTAAAATTCCATTAACGTAAATGTCCACCTGCCTGCACCTTGATCGCAAACACTCGCTTTTATAGACAGGCATGTAACGTACTCGCTTTAAAGGCGGCGCCAATGACCTTTATGGTCCGGCACGCCTTAAAAAAATAACTTCCCCCCCATGCGCAGCAAAATTGAAAGGTAATCTTTACCTTTCGGCCGACACATACTGCCAAGGTTAGTGATTTGTAAAGAGGAGTACAGTGGGGAACAGTGACGTCACAGGAGTCAGGGAAGTGACGTCACAGGAGTCGGGTGTCGGTAAAGATTACCACCTAACCTAGACTAAGATAATGTAGCATAATATACAAAATGTATCATAGCATAATATAATCTAACCTAACCTAACCTAACCTAACGGGAAAAACAGAATCCTCCGAAGCCACTTTTTCGGCCATGACGTCATGAAATATATGCGACATTGTATAGGCAACTCTTTACAAATCACTAACCTTGGCAGTATGTGTCGGCCGAAGGGTAAATGTTACCCTTTGGTGTACGTTTTAAGGTTTGCTTTGGAAGTCATGTGAGCCATAGCTGACCTCTAATAGCATCATTTCTGTTAAATTCAAATATTTCCCTGAGATATCCCTGTTCCTGACCATGAACAAATTTAAAGACCTCGATGAGATCTCCTCTCGGCCTTCTATATCTAAGTGAAAACATATTCAATTTCTTCAATCTTTCCTCATATGCCTGGTTGCCTATACCAATACCATTAACCATTTTTGTTGCCCTCTTTTGTACTCTCTAAATTCCAACAATCTTTTTCATAACTAGGGGACCAAGCTTGGACACAGTATTCCAAATGTTGCCTGACATATGCACAGTAAAACTTCCTGATGACTTCCTCACTTTTGTATGATACATTCCTATTTATTGGCCCAAGCATTTAGTGCCTTCTTCCTGGCTTCTAAGGTCTGTTCTGATGCCCCCAATTTTGTGTTCAAAATAACACCTAAGTCCTACTCCTGCTGAGTCACTGATAGTACTTGGCCACCCATCAAGTACGGAACCTTGATATGCTGCCTACCTACATGCATGATTTTGCACTTATCAAAATTAAATTTCATTTGCAATTTTTCGGACCACTTCACAAGCTCGTCTAAGTCTTTCTGCAGCATGTACCTAGGTGCCTAGGTACCAGGTAAATATCAAGCTGATAGTGTGATGAGTGGGAATTATAGTTTGTATATCATCAGCTTTGTATATCATCAGCTAATCTCAACATTTTATGATGTAAGTTGTCCTTCCACGGTGGAGGGAAATCCAGCTTTTTTCACACCATTTTGAATTTTGTCGCAAAAGGTGGAGTCAGTCCACTATCTAATCCAAATCTGTTTCTTTTCAGTACAAAATGTGCTGGTTAACATCAACTACATTTTCTATGTACCTAGCATGGTGTTTTTCTTTTTTTTTCCTTCAACTTTTTTGTCAGCATGAAAATAGCATAGATTATTGGGGGGGGGGGGGGCCCAAATCAACATTGGGGGGAGGCCCAAATCAACATGGGGGGAGCCAAGATCAACATTGGTGGGGCCCTGGCCCCCACAAAAGGATGCAAATCGACGCCCCTGATTACGCTCCGTTCAGAAGTTGTGGTGCGAAGGGAAGACATTTGTGAGAGGGAGTCCACCTCGCCCCAAGGGTCGGCCCACCGATGTTGATATCTGATGATCTTTATCTTGAATCTTTATCTTGATCTTGAAATGATTGGACGGGGCAAAGTACATGAAGGCAATGGGCAGACCAAAATTAATTTGGGGGCACATGCCATTGGCTCCCATACTAGAAGTTGAAATAATTGCGGGGGTGGGTTACGCAAACATTGAGGCTGTAGTTCCCCCTCAAAGGTATATAAAACGACATCTCTGAGTCGAACGACTGGCAAGTGGTAGCAAATCGGCGAGAGGTAGTGGCGTTGCCAGCTAGGGTATGTTGCAAGGGCTGATCCAAGGAGGAGGAAGCGAAAGTGGCGCCCCTTATGACCCGAAGGACGCCTCCCTTGGAGGTTCCAGTGTACCCCCTCCCTAGAATTTCTCAGTGCAACACGCTCCTCGGCCTGGGAACGGCAGTCCTCTGGGAGTCCGAACGCACGCCGCGAATTTTTTTTCGGCCAACCCTAGTGAAAAAATCCCATGGGATTGACCCATCAAATTTAATGGGATTGTCCTTGTCAGGATATGAAACATTCCCCATGAGACAATTGTGTGGGAATCCCATGCGGTTCCCTATGGGAATCCACCATGGGATTCCTACACAGTCACCGAGGGATTTTATACTATTCTCAGGGTGAATTATCCAGGGATTCCCACTGAGAAATCCCAGTGGGGAAGCCCAGACCCTGATGGAATTTATGACCCAGCATAAACCCCACTGGTCTTCCCAGAGCATGTTCATGCAACAGGATGAAACGATATATGACACGCATATTTTGAGACAAACAAACGATATCCGACGTGTATTTATCGGCGTTTTCGCAAGGTCAGCCAACATGTTGCATCTCAGCCACTGCCAGTGCTCATATACTTCTTACTTTTCAGTTGGCGAGCAAAATAAGAGCAAAAAGTAGGGCTTCAAGTGGGATAAGATATAATGAAGAATAAAGCTAAGCTTCAGAAAAAAACAAAGTTAACCTAGTCTAAGCTCTTGCTTTAATATAAAAGCATTAAAATTAAAAGGGTATTATTGCTGCTTAAGGTATCTACAAGATTAAGCTTTCCACACATTTTCCCTCCATGAGGAAAACAAAGGGTTAGGTTTGGTTAGATTAGGTTGGGTTAAACTTTTTCCATTAGACCAGACATAGCATTTCAGGAGAAAAAAAACATGTACAAACACGTCTCTGAACACGATGAAGATGATGGAACCAATCGCTCTTGTGGAAATTTGTCAAAATTTGTCAAAATTTTGATATTCTTCATAATTTTTTCCTTTTTTTGGAAAAAAAGGTTTTTAAAGATTAAAGTGAGCATTCTATCAACTTGCGTGCTTGCATATTGCACAGAAAACAGGAAAATTTGTGATATTTTTTATTTATAAAAACGTGTTTTTCTTCAAAAGCAGTTTGTGGTAGGTTAGGTTAGGTTCAGATAAACTGTTTCTTAAGTTTAAAATTTTAAGACAACAAATTGTTTGAAATTTGTCAAATTGTATTTTTTGCTTCTCTAAAGGGGAGCTTAGGCTTGGATAAGCTAAGCTGTCACATTTTTATTTTTTAAGCATAACATTTTATGCTGTTACCTAATTCAAAGCCCTTTTTCTAGTGTTATTTTACTCATAAACTAAACAGTAAGCATTTGCACAGAAAATGAGAGGTCCCATCATCTTAGTCATGTTCATAAACATTGCATTCGAAGGATAACTTCCAAGAATTCTTAAAACACCTTAAAGCACAACCTTGCCAGCAAAATATGTGACTCATTCATCCTGTGAACAACCTAAATGATAATAGTATTGTTGTTAAAACCACCTGCTGTACAAAAGATGTGAACCGTCCTGGTAGAGGCTTAGGCAACCATCAGCATAGGTTTCTGAATTTTTTTTTGTGTGGGGGGGGGGGGGGGTGGACGCACAATACACAAAGGTAAAACAATGTTGTTTTTCTGGCATTATTAATACAATAATTAGAACCTGTTTTTCTTCAAAAGCAGTTTGTGGTAGCTAAGGTTGTTTTAAGTCAGGCTTTAAAAAAAAATATTCAAAAACAGCTAGGTTAGGTTCAGTTAGCTTAGTTTAGGTGTTTTTAATTTAACAAATTTCTAGAGAAAAAATGGTCATAATTTTGTATTCATTACAAACGTTTTCTTGCATGTAAGGTTAGGCTATGTTAGGATATGTTGCATTTTTCCATATTTTGAACATTACTTTTCATGCTATATTACCCAACTCCAAGCCCCTTCATGGGTGCTATTTTGCCTTCCAACTGAAAAGTATGCATTTGTGGAGGAAATGAGTTATCACATCACAATCTTGTTAAGCACATTCATGAACATTGCATTATAAAAAGAAATTCCAAGAAATCGAAAATTACCTTGAGCTACAAATTCACCTAGGTACCTATCAATCATGATCAGCTCTCCAAATCACCAATCCAGCTTGCAGTAGCATTTCGTTTAGACATCAGCCTTGCCCTGAAACGCACAACCGTTACCATCGTCACCACACTATACTTTCTCTCGTGTCCGTGAATCCAATATAATTGACTATCGTTTTGTAATGTCCGTAAGATAGAAGGCTAGCCCATGTGGACCTGACACAAAAGATTCAAACAGGCCGGCCGCCGCCAACTGCCAATAACACAGTGATGCTCGAAGTAGCGTCAGTTGAAGATTGGTCTGATGACTGATCCCCCATTGTGAATATTTTCAACGTCGTTCGAGCCACTGTTATGGCTGTTTCAGAACCACGTATTTTATCTGACATATTGAGTGTCTGCATGACTGATTAAGCTCTTAATTAATTATTCGTTCGTCTTGGTGCAGGTCGCTATACCGCACTTGAAATCTCTTAGACCAGTCTTTGGGCATGTTAGGTACGGTTGCCCAAAAAGGGGAAGCCTCTTAGATGCCTGAGGGATCGGGCACCTAAAAGTCGTGACGGGGTTCCGGTACGCACTAGCGATGGAACTTCCGCTCAATCCTCTTTGCGGATTGGTGGGTACGCCGAAGTCTGTACTCTCCCATTCAGTTGTGTAAACCACTCCACTGGAAAATATCAGCCACAAATCTAGAGAGCAAGGAGGGTGGGGGCGAAAGCAGAACCGCTCATTCTTATCTTTGAGGGTGAAACTTCCCCCTCAATGCTTGCTTCCCCCCCCCGTAATAATTTCAACTTCTAACATGTGAGCCTATGGAATGTGACCCCCCCCCCCCCCCCTATTCATTTTGGTCTGCCTATTGCCTTCATGTAATTTGCCCCATCCGATCCTTTAAAGAAATCAACATCGGTGGGCCAACCTTTTCGGCGAAATGGGCTCCCTCTCACTGATGCATTCACTACGCATCACGACAACTTCGGAACTGAGCGTAATAAGTCAATAAGGAAAGAATGGAAACGTTCCTTGATAAATTCTGTATCATGAAAGTCAGATGCAATCCACCTGGGGTGGCTGAATCAATGGAAAAAAATTTAAATACGAAATGCGCACCCCGAAGTCGCATACGCGCATGGCCTAAAACTGACCTCGTTTCCGTGTTTTTACTTAACCTCGGCTAGCTGGCAGGTTGGTGCTGCTGATACGCGCAGATCAAAGGCGCCGACGCGGAGTTTCCAATCCAGGCGTACATCATCCATGCTTACGCATTAACTTTAGTAGAACATAACCTTAGAACTTGCAAAGAATAGTGAACTTGATAACTGGGTGATCGCTGTTATAAGCCTATAATACAATAACCCATCGCTATCAAGGGGCAGATCGAGAAATATGCATCAAAGGAGGAACAGGAACGGATCCAGAAGGTGGCACTTTTTGACCGCTGAGGGAGGTCAGTTAAAAAAAATCCGATTTCGAAAAAAAAACTTCGGACTTGAGCAGTAGACGTTCGTCCGGTCCACTTCAGGACATATTTATGTCATTAAATGTTTTTATATTTCGATAAAATGGCGCATATTGTCGCTTAGACAATCGGCAAAACTCGGCCTGTTGATGGACCTGTGGCACCCGTGCCTCCCGGCCTATATCCGCCAGTGTGGGAAGCATTTTCTCGGTGTGGTGTCTTCGGAGGAAAGATTCGGTGATATTTTTCCGGTAGGACTCCAGGCAGATCCTTCCGTAGGGAGGCTGTCCGAAAAAAGAAAAGCTCCAGGGAGGTTATTAGACGGCTTCGACAGAAGAGAAACCTGTAGCGGCAGAAAAAGTGAAGACAATTAGAGATCGGGATTAAAACCCGAAGCAAAAAAAAAACAGCAGTAATCAAGAGTTCAAGGCACCCTACACAAGCACTGCTGTGACTCTAGAAGGAAAGCTACCCTGACCATATCCCTACCAATTCACCAAGCACTTTTCGATTTTCCCATCACACAGGGCCTCACGACGTCGGTCCAGATCACGGCCACCAGCCTTCCCCTGACATGCTTTGAAGCCAAACCGAGCCCAAACGTCGCGTACCTGCGCGCATCACAGGCGGAAGCGATAGATCTGGAGCAGCAAAACGCGCGAACCAGGGCTAAACACCTCGCTTACTCGGAGAGAAAAAGTAACGAAGATAGAGAGTAACGGAGATAGAGAGTAACGGAGAGAGAGAGTAACGGAGAGAGAGAGTAACGGAGAGAGAGAGAGTAACGGAGAGAGAGAGTAACGGAGAGAGAGAGAGAGTAACGGAGAGAGAGAGAGAGAGGGAGTTATGGAGGTAGACGTAATAGTTGTGCAGTGAAGTGTCGGGCGGAGGAGAGTAGAAAAGTGACGGACGGCTTGATTTCATTATTGTAGGCACTTCGGCCTGCTCAGGCCATTTCGTGCCGTGAGTAGAATGAATGAAAATTTTTGTTATGACAGTCAGTTTATAACTCTTGAAGCAAGTTGGTTTTTCGGAGAAAAATGAAAAGTAGATTGATGAGGAAAGGGTGCTGATCTCCTAATAGTGTGGGTAAAGAAAAGAGGATGTTGTGTGTACGGCAGTAGTTGGTAAGTGTTTTTCTATGGTCATGGTAACGTTGACAGTGTAGGAGAATATGTGAAACTGTAAGATGAGTGTTGCATGATGGGCATGAAGGTCGAGGTGAAGCAGTGTAAATATATCCATGGGTCAGAAAAGTATGTCCAATGCGGAGCCGTGATATAACTTTTTCTTCTTGTCTGTTTTTTATGTGATGTGGCCCAATTATCAATGACGGGTTTGATGAAACGTAATTGTGTGTGGTTTGTAATTTCAGCCCATTGTTGGTTCCAAAAATGTCGGATGCTCTGTTTTATTGTTGATTTAAGGCCTTCAAAATGTTGTGGAATTTCTGTGATGTGTGGTAATTGTAATGATTGTTTTGCAAGATGATCTGTTTCCTCGTTTCCTGGGATGCCGCAGTGACTGGGCAGCCACAGGAAACGGACCTTAACACCCATCAGATGAAGTGTTTCTAGCGCATCATAAATTGAAATATGGCAATGATGTGAAAACGAAAGTGACGAAAGAGATTATAAAACAGATTTAGAGTCCGAACAAATGACGACGTTGCGCATGGGGTGACAGAAAACGGTTGCGAATATAACGGAGGGCAATGAGGATGGCGTGTAATTCGGCGATGAAAATGGAGGTCCCGTCTGGCAAGCGATGCTGTTTTGTGTGTGTACCTGAAACAATGGCATTTCCTGTGCAATTTGCGTCTTTGGATCCGTCGGTGAAAACACAGGGAACATGGCGATAACGAGAACGAAACTGGTGGAATTTTTGTTTGGCGTATTCTGGACAAAGCTGTGATTTTGGAGTGGTGGTGAGATAGAAAATGTCTTTCGGTCATCTGCCACAGTGGTGTAGTTGGTGGAGAAAGAGCAGTAATATGTGGAATGTTGTATTGGAGTTGTGTAGAAAATGTTTTAATGCGTGAAGCTATGGTAAGGCCGGTTCGCTTTCCGGCGGGACCTAAATATTCGTGGTGTAGATTTGGGAGAAATTGTAAGGATGCGTGTGTGGGGTGGTGTTCTCTAAATTGAATTTTTGCGGCATACCTGAGTGTCTGTTCAATTCTTCGGAGAGCTAATGGTGGAATTCCTGATTCGATTTGTAAAGAAGTAATGGGAGACGTGGTCATTGCACCAAGTGCTATGCGAATAAATTTATTTTGTAAGGTGTCAAAAGTTTTAAAGCGGAGGTGTGGGGTAAACTTGCGTAAACTACGGAGCCATATTCTATGATGGGAAGAACCAAGGATTTGTATAATTGTAATAGCGTGTGACGATCGGATCCGAATGATGAAGACGTAATACAGCGAAATAAATTGAGTCTGTGAAAACATTTGGTCTGTATGTGTTTGACATGCTGGTGCATGGAAAGCTTGCGATCGAAAATACACCAATAAATGTGAACGAATTTACAAAATGTATGTCGGTGTTTCCGAGGTGAAGTGGTGTTTCTGGATTTGGGCACGGAGTTGATTTGCTGAATATCATTGTGGCAGATTTTGGAGCTGAAAATGTGAAACCGTATTTGATGGACCATTGGTGTATCCGGTCAAGTGCGTTTTGGAGTCTAAATAAGCAATGAGTTTCATTTTTATCTGTGCACCAAATTGCGCTGTCATCTGCAAAAAGGGAGCATGATATCTGAGGTGGCATGTCGGTGAAAATATCGTTAATGATGATGTTGAATAAGACTGGTGATAAACAGCTTCCCTGTGGTGATCCGTTTTTCATGAAATGTAGCTCGGAAATCGCTGACCTGCACGGGAGATGAAAATTACGGGAACCAGACAAAAATCCTATTAAATAATGAGATAAATTTAATTTGACGCCGAAGTGAAGAAGTTTGGAAATTAATGTCGGTTTGTATACCATATCATATGCTTTGTAATGTCTAAAAATACTGCGATGGTGTGTTCATGTTTTTTTTTTATAACCAAGGCGGATGTCAGTTTCTGATCGAATGAGATGATCTATTGTACAGTGGCCATGACGAAAGCCACATTGAATTGGAGATAAAAGATAATTTGTTTCTAAGTACCAGGTCAGTCTTTTTACAATCATACGTTCTAAAAGTTTTCTTAGACAACTGGTGAGAGCGATGGGTCGAAAATTGTTGGGGTTGCTGTGGTTTTTGCCGGGTTTTGGTATAGGAATGATGAGGGCTTCCTTCCAGGATTCTGGGAAAGTATGGCCAGACCATAATGCATTAAAAGTTTGTAAGATGCATTGTTTTGTGTCGTTGGATAAATGTCTGAAAAAGGAATAATGTAAATTGTCGGGACCTACAGAAGTATTACCGGCGGAAGAAATTGTAGTATCCAGTTCTGAAATTAGAAAAGGGATATTGTATGTTTCAGTGTTGTCCGAATCGAATTGTGCCAAATCGGTGTGAAATGTGTGTTGTGCATTTTGTACAAATTCCGTTCGGTAGTTGTTGTCAGAGCCATTGTGAGCCATGGTGTCCGCTATTGTATTTACTATTATTGTTTGTTGGTCTGTAATTGTGGTGCTTTGAATTGTGAGGGCCGGGAGTGATTTAAATGGAGTGCGTCCTGATAATCGGCGGATTAACTGCCAGATTTTGTTTAAAGGTGTTTGAGAGGTGAGTTGCTGTAAATATAATGACCATGAACGGCGACGAGCTTCGCGAATGATGCGGCGTGTCTTCGCACGTTCATAATTACGGTTGACTAAATTTTGTTGGTCGGGTGGCGTAAATATTTTATAAATTCTCTTTTTCTTGCGGCTATTGCTCGTGAAACTTCTATCGACCACCAGGGTACTGGTGTTCTTTTTGTGAAAGGTTTTGTTAGTGGAATAGCAGTGGAAGCTGCTTCGAAAAGTGTTTTTGGAACTTGGTTGATGTTTTCGACGGGAGAAATGTTGGGGTTGTATTGAATATGTGAAAGTTCCTGAAAAGTTGTCCAGTCGGCTTCGAAATTTCCCAGCGGGGGATAAAACTGGGTGTGGTATCTGCAGCAGTTGAAAATGTGGGTGTTAATTTGATGGGATAGTGATCGCTGTCATGAATATCAGTGTCTATGGTCCAATCATAATCACTGCCCAGAGTCGGAGATCATATTGATAAATCAATAGCTGTTTCTGTATTATGTCTGCGTGGCCTGTCAGTCCTCGCTGGAGTGGTCCGCTTGTTGGGAGCCGGAGTGGTTTGTGTGTTGGGAGCCAGGGTGGTTTGTGTCGGTGTGGTCAGTGGTGCGAGTTTTTTAAGTGGAGCTAAGCCGGGAATGATGTCGGTTTGCATCGAAGTAGAAATGGTGTTGACGCGAGGGTTGGGGGGAGCAATGCTGGTCGCCTGTGCGTACGTTTTGGTGGAGGGGGAGGTGGCCTCGACAGACCGCCGGGCCTGGGGGTAGGACACCCCGGTCGTGGCCTTGACGGCGCAAACCTCTTTCTCCCGTCGCCAGACTGGACAGAGGTTGGAAGTGGTGAGGTGGTCGGATGTGTTGCAGTTGAGACAGTGGACAGGTTTGGAGCAGGTGGAATCGGGATGGGGTGGTTCACCACACTTTGGGCAGCGGGCTGTTTGGCGACAAGTCTTACTGCCATGCCCAAAGCGCTGGCAATTGAAACAGCGGAGAGGATTGGTAATACAGACTCGGAATTGGTAGCGTAGGTATCCGGCGAGGAGGGTCTTGGGAAGAGTGGTAGAATTAAAGGTAAGGATTGGGAGACTCCTGTCTCGTTTCTGGCCGTCTTTGAAGGATGTGATGCGATGGATGTGAGTCACCCCCTCCGGCCTGAGCTCCGCTTGGATGTCTGCTTCAGTCATGAAGCGGAGCTCCGGCGCGAAGATGGTGCCCTTGGTAGTGTTACGATTGGAATGGAGAGTGATGGATACGGATTGTCCACAAAATGTGGTGGTACGGAGGAGGGCTCGGGTTTGGGTTTTGATGACGAGGATTCCGTTGGCTGGGGCTTCAATGTCAGGATTGGCTAAGGAGCAAATGGCGAGGAGTTGCTTGGTTGGCCAGAAAACGTTGACACGACGAAAGGAGACGGACTCCTCGACAGGCTTTACCACGATGTATGATCCAGCACTGTCGAGGTAGGGTTCGATGGGCTGGATGGGTTCAGGTTGGGAGGGCATGGTCTGGTTCGAGCGTGGGTCAGCGGCGTGGATAGTGATGGTCTGGTCCGGATCGCGAGATGAGGTCGTTGTCTTGGGACGAGCAGGGGTCGGCGAGGCACAAAGGGTATCCATGACGTCATCGAGAGGAACAGTTCGGCGCGGGTCATCAACGTTTAAATCAGTCGAGGGAGCATCCGTGGCCAAGTCCGTGTTCACGCTATGGTCGCCAGGCGTGTTGAGTGGAGGAAATTCCGAGTCGGAGTCCGTTGGCGAGCAGGGATCGGTGTCATTTTTTCGTTTTTTTCCCCATCGTGGGGAAAAAGCCCTACCTAGTGCAACTTAAAGAAATAAGGACACAGAAACCCAGGGAACGGAAATACGACGACGAAGAAAACTGCGTGGGGTGACGGGTGTCACCCCACTAGAAAACGAAATGAGAAAAGAGCGACGGGTGTCGCCCCACGAAAATGAAAAATATAGAACTGCAGAAACAAGCAGTCAGACGCGCCAAAATTATGGCACATCGGAGTAGTCAGCGGGCTCTGGTCAGGTGCGAGCGAATAGTACTGAATACTCCATGGCGGACGGCTGGAGGGCGACCGCCATCTAACATGTGAGTGTCGTCTGTCGGACATGCTTTTCTCTTTCCCAAACCGTGCCGGATTGACCTAATTTATATTACTCAGCTACTGCCTCATCCACCTCATATCAATATTCTGTAAGGAGCGACTCGTCTTGTGTGGGAGGGGGTGGGGGACCAAACGGGATAAATTCGGGGGAGGAGTATACTGTGTCGCGTACTAGAATAGAGATGTGTGAGATGGCTAGTGGTGCGTGGATAATAGCGGTTATAGGCCGTAATAACATGCGGTGCACACAAATGTAAATATATTAAATTAAACTTAGCAAACCTGTGTTGGCATTAGAAGAGACAGGTGGCAGCTGTTCGGCGGTGACGGACAGGAGGAGCAGTGGAGAAAAACTGGAAAGAATAAATATGGAGTACAGCAGAACTGTGCGTGCAACAATCCCTATCTTACCCTCCCCGTCCATAGCACTCGGCCCTTACACTCACAGGGCTGATGCATTGACATTATAGCCAAGCTACCCGCCGTGGTGTGGACCAGTTTCAAAAGCTAAGCTTTAAGAGAACTCAATGGATGCGCTTCAGCTTGGTATTCAGTGGCGTAGTTCTGCTGCTGTAACGAACGTCCATACAAAAAAAAATTAATTTAATGGCCGCAAGGTGACCCTCATTGGAGATCAGCGTGAATCGAGGATGACATCAGAAATACGACCCTCCCAGACCGGTGACGATAACATATTCATACATTCCTCGGCGACCAGGTGGTCAGGGGGAGGGTATTTACGTCCGCAGCTCAATGGAGAGCCGTGCCTCGGGAGCTGAGGGGTACGAGTCGCGCTTCTCGGTGGGATCGTGTCACTATTAACCGACACAAGACGTGGATAGTACCGTGCGTACAAGAGTACACGTGAAATAGTTGACTCAGTCCCGAGATGGCAAGCGATACTTCACCCATGATGGTTAGATATTTTCATGAAATTACTTTACTATATGAAGTAAATTTATAAGCGAGGCAGCCGACCTGTTAGCCGTCCTCCTATGGACCAAATGTTCCCGAGTAATGGTAGAGAGAGGCCAAAAGAGTCTAATTTGCACATGACATGCATATTCCCCTATATAATTTGCGCGGTGAAGCGCTTAACTGCGAATGGGATCGATGAAATAAATGCTTCCGAGGCATTAGCTCAAATCAAATGGTTCTTCGACCGCAAAATTCCGTTAACCTTTGTGACTCAGGGGCGCAGATGGGCTTCGAGCACAGTATGCATGTGGGGCCGTGATCAGAGGCATTGCGTTCGTTGAAAGTCTAGCGCTGGACATGAGGATAGATGCAGAACATTGCTTGGTAATGAGTCCACCTCGGTTCTCTATACGTGGGGAACGGATTGTGCAGTGGTTCGGAGGATGCAAAGACGCTTTCGGCATGCCGTAAGCTCTGGGACTGAAAAGATAGGGCCGACTAAGGTATATAGACTACCAGGGTGCGTACCTAACGTGGTAAGGATCTGTTCCCATCCGTTAGATACGTAGGGCTGGTCGCACGTTTTCAGCGAATAAGGCCCGACGAGGCATCAACTGCTATAAGGTCAGGTAGGTCGGTCATATACGTGTACATCAAAATGCTTACGCAAGCCCTCAGAGCCAGTAAATGAGCCCCATCGTAACATTAAGACCTTATGTGGGCGAGGAACTCTACCAATAATAGCGAGGCAAGCAATGATTGAAAGTGAATGGTTTACGGATTTGGCCCGCATAACTTCCAAAATTTAGCAATGGCCAGCCGATCTGTGTTTGTGTACCGCTGGGAAGGGGTGGGACAGGAGCCAAATTTGGGACCAAGGAAATCATTAATTAAGAGGGAGAAAGTGAGTGAAACGGGCGAATGTAAGCGAATCAGGGGAAGGAATGTGGATTCGGTAGCTTTAAGGACCATCGGAAGTCGCTTGATTCGATGGTGTCCCTTTGAGTTTTTTGGGGTCGAGTTCTTTTTTTTGTAAGCCCCTGCGCGATATTTTTGGGCCCCGATACGATTCTTCGGGCTCCAGGCGCATGCTTTTCGGTTCCCCTACACGTTTCCTTTCTGGGGCCCGACGTGTTTTTTTAGTCTGATGCAATTTCTGTGGCAGCAGAGTGGCATTATGGGTAGGAATTTATTTTAAGAATAGTAGGAGTTGGGAAGCTAGTTGCGTCTTGTGTGGCTCCGGCGCCACTTTTTGGTCCCCAGTGTGAATTTTAAGTGAAGTGACGCGACATTTTTGGTTTCAGTGCGAGGCTTTGGGCCCCATCGTCATTTGTTGGATCCCTAGCGCGTGTTGCAATGGCCTCGACACGCTTTTGGGGTCCAACACGTTTTGGGGTCCTTTGGAGTGATTGTTGGGACCGCAGAGTGATTTTCCATGTCCGGACTGTTTTTCTCGTTGCGCCGGATTCATTTTGTTTAGTGATCCCGATAGACTTTTGGGGCCTCGTTGCGATCTATCTAACCCATATCGTGATTTTCAGTGACCCGGGCGCGACTTTGTGTTACCCCCAGGCTCAGCATGATTTTCAGTGGCCCAACCCGTCTTCTTGGCCCCATCGTGATGCTAAGGACCCCGGCATAACTTTTTGGGCCCCTAGCTTTCTGGGGCACCGGCGCGATGTTTTGGGGACCCCGGCGCGACTTTTTGGAGGCCTCATCGGTATTTTCGGGGGCCCCGGTCCCACGGTTTGGAGTCTCCAGCGTGATTTTTAGGGACACCGGAGCTATATTTGGGGCCACCAGTGTGATTTTTTGGGGCCTTCGTGCGACTTTGTAGGGCCCTGCGCCATTTTCGGGGGGCCCTGCGGACTTTTTGGCGCCCCAATGTGATTTTTTGCGGCATCCGGTACGATTTTTGGGGTGCTACTCACATGCAGTCGGTGGCTCTTGGGGTAAAAGTTGTAGTTTCATGTGAATATTCTAGAAATGACATGACACGCAATGGTAAGTCTACCATGACTTACCATGTTCTTTCGTTTAATGCATAGGGTACGGTGTGATGTGCTTTTCTGCTCTATTTTCGCCTCAAGCGTGCAAATGATTAAGTGTGGCATACAAAAGCATTCAGCAGATGTATGTTGCCTCTTCGGGAATGCTACTGTCAAAGCTTGGCCAAATTCGGTGGTACGCGAAGGCGTATTTGAATGCGAATACGAAAACGTTTTTATAATCACGGACATGGGCCCGTAGACGTTCATAAGGGGCCTATGGGTGTACGCAGCTGACCGTAGGTGTTCGTAAGGGCTCGTAGACGTTTGTAAGACTCCGAACACGCTCATAAAGTCCCATAAGCTTCGTAGGGACACGTAGGCGTTCGCAAGAGCCCGTAAATGTTCGCAACGGTCCGAACACGCTCACAGTGGCCCGTGAAATTCGTTCAGGTCTATAGTTATTCGTAAGAGCACATAGACGTTTGTAAGAATCTGTACACGTTCGCAAGGTGCCGAATACGCCCGCAAGGGCTCGTAGATGTTCGTGAGGTCGCGTGGACGGCTATAAATAGCGCTGTCGGCCTTTCCATCTTCCCTCATCCACACACGACGCGGGCGTTGAGATCAGATACGCTTTTCTCAGAGCACGATCGACACCCGCAATCAGCAAGCCAGAAGAGCAGCAAGAAGGTCCAGGGTTTGAGCAGAAGGCAAACCTGTAGCAGCAGAAGAGGTGAAGACACGAAGAGCTCCAGGGATCCTAGAGAAGCACTCCTGCGACTCTAGAAGGAAAATCTCCCACACCAAACCCCAAACTTTTCTCTGTCTCCCAACTAACCTTCACCCCCGGAGGAATCCTAACGGTGCCGAGCCCACTGTCTTGGGCCATTGCGGCTGGGGCAGGGACCAGAGAGCGAAAGCTCGGTCCAGGGTGCAACGAATCCGGGTAGTTCTTCAGTCAGGAGCGACACTTGCGGGGGGGAGGGGCGGGACCGAACCCTTACAAACCATGGCGCCCGTCGCCAGCACCACACAAGGCACCTACCTTGTAGGTACGTACACAGAGATAGGACACAACATCACAAAGGAGTCTCCTTTCACTCTCGAGAGGACACTCCGACCCATTCTTAATTTAACACACTTCAAGGTCCACATGCACACCACACACATCATAGTCCAAACACGTGAGCAGCGCGGACACACAAATCTACTAAACACAATCACGCGTAACAACCAGCGCTGCTCCGTCACGTTATACCGCACTTTGAACACCAGCCGGGGCTACATTTGCGCCCCAGAGCTGGATAGCTTACCACTTGACAGCATCGCCGCACCGTTCGACGCCTCAGTCCTTCTGGATGCCACAGTTACAATCAGCCAGATTAAACGGGAGGCACGTTCCACTCTCAAACTTCTAGTACTGACTTCGACTCACAACACCTGCCATCACACGTCCACATACACAACAAGGCATACGAGGTACACCTCTACGTGCCTCTGCTACTACGGTGCCGGTTCTGCTTGCGTTATGGACATGGCGAACGCGCATGCACGTCGCCAACTCCAAGATGCAGTCAGTGCGCCGGTCACCACGCGGCATCCGACTGCAACTCCTCCGAAAGGAAGTGTGCAGGCTGTGATGGGCCGCACCCCGCCACCGACCCCGAAGGCCCCAAGTGGGCGGGCATACGAGAGGGAGGTGTGCCAGTTTGTGGCAACTCACCGGGTGCCACCTGCAACAGCACGACAGCACCTACGCCGCACCATCACTGGCACTCACACTGCCGCTCCTCGCGGCTCGCTCCTCAACGCTCCTCCGACCCTCATCTCAACCGCCCCACCGATCCCCGACCTCCCCGGCCCACCGCCCCTCGACCTCACCGATCACCACTCCTTCCAACCCCACCCCATCCAGGACCTGGCCTCCTCCCACATCCACTCCACTTCAGACCTGGCCCTTATCCACATCCCCTTTACCCTCGACCCGGCCTCCTCCCACACCCCTTTCACCGCGGGCCCGGCTTCCCACGTCCACCCTACCGAGGAATGGGCCTCCTTCGCTTCCCACCCCATCTCAGACCCGGCCCATGCCCACCACCATCTCACTATCCACCCCGCATCATCCCTCCTCCAACACACATCAGACCCAGACCCGGTCTCCATCCCATCCCCCACCGGTACCCACCCATCCCCCACCGGTACCCACCCATCCCCCACCGGTACCCACCCATCCCCCACGAGACCTGGCCGTACCCCTTCGCGCCACCGCCTCCAACCGGCCAGGGCCCACCTCGCCATCCTGAAGCCTTCCCCCCACTGCCTCCTCCAGGGCCTCGGCCCCTACCACACCCATCCGGCCGGCCAAACCAATGCATAGAACCAAGGCCACCACAACATCCACCCAGACCACCCGCAAGTCCACGGCCACCATCTCCTGCCAAACCGAACTTCCCACCACCTCCTGCACACCCACCCAAACCCACTCCAAAACCTCGTCCGAGGCCAGCACTCGGACTGAACCTACCACTCTTGCAAAGCCCGTCGAACCACACAACTCCAGACCAACGAATCCCGCCCGAACCCACCGCGCCTCCCAAGCGCAAATCCCGCCGCCACTCTACCCAATCACCTCCCAGGACCCACCCGTGCGACCAGGTCCAGGCTACCACCCGTGCCTGGGTCACCTGCCAACCCTCTCTCCGTTCACCGGTTCAACCTTTCTCCCCAACTTCACACCGACACCACCCCAATGTAGGAACACCAACAGCCACCAAACGCGTTCGGCAATGGGACTTCTGCTGCAGTGGAACACCGGTGGCCTTCCAGGCAAGTTCATATAATTCAAATCTGGATTATTGCAACAAAAACCATTAATAGCTGCGCTCCAAGAAAATCACTTTCGAGATTCTGACTCCACTCCGCGTAAACGGCCCACATAGGAAATGGGGCGCCGCCATACTCATTGCAAACAGCATACCTCATCGTCGAGTAACGTTAAATACTCCCCTGAATTGCGTAGCAGTCAGCCTCAAAATTTCCCATTGCCAAACCACAGTCATCTCACTATGCATCTCGCCGTCAGCTGAAACCGCCACACCACAGGAGCTGAGCGACTTGCTGCTTCAGGCCCCTCCACTAGTCCTCATTATGGGAGACTTTAATGCTAAACACCCCTCCTGTGGAAGCGACCAGAATGACGCTAGAGAGCGCGAAATTCGCCAGTTTATTTCGGGCCACACCTTAGTACTTCTTAACACCGGGGCCGCCACCCGCTACAACCCGACCTTAGGAGGATCGGACAGTTGCATTGACTTAACGTGCTGCTCCCAACTACTTAGCTCACTATTTGACTGTTCAGTTTCAGACGTTCCCAGGCTGAGCGACCACTACCCAATCACAATTAGGTTCAGTACGGACGCTATCCACCACACTAAGCTATTTAGATAATCTTGGAACTTGAAAAGAGCGTACTGGGCTAAATTCTAGGAACGGGTGGACCTCAACCTAGCGAGTTCAGAGACCAGTAAGATCGAGACACTCCTGAGGGCCATCAGCTCAGCAATACGAGACTCAGTCCCAAAAAGTAACAACCTAGGAAAAAGGCATCTACGCCATGGTGGACCCCGGACTGTGAAAGGGCAATCGCCACACGGCGCCGTGCCAACAAACAATTAAAAAGATGCGTGTGCGAAGCACACCTATCAGCATACAGACAATCTCAAAAAGACTGCCGGTACACAATTCGAACAGCACCCCAAAACTGTTGGCAGTCTTTTGCCTCTCAATTCAATAGGTTCACCCCTATCGGCAGAATCTGGGACCTGATGAAGCGTTTCAACCTGAAACACTCACCACCAGGCCCCTTCCCCCAGCTGACGGTGAAAGGACAGCACATCACTGACCCACAACAAGTCGTAGACCACTTTAAACTACACTACGCCAGCGTATCTGGCAACAGCAAGTACGACACCACTATAGTAAGCGCTCTAGACGCACTTCCCTCCAAAGCAAATTTTAGCTCTAGCAATAGAGAAATCTACAATCAGTCGTTTACTATGCACGAATTACACCTTGCCCTTAGCAAGTGCGGAAACACGTCGGTTGGGCCAGACGACATCCATTACCAGTTTCTTAAACGTCTTAGCAAAAACTCCCTGACGTACCTACTAGCGGTCATAAATGAACTGTACCAAAACAACTCGTTTCCCGCATCCTGACGGGAGAGCGTAGTCATTCCATTTCCAACGCCGCACAAAGACCACTCCACCCCAAAAGGTTATAGACTTACTCACTTACTAGCTGTGCTAGCAAGTTAGTCGAACGCATGTTCAACACACGATTGAGGAAGTTTCTGGAACACAACGACTTGCTCGACGAATTTCAATGCGGCTTCCAGCGTCAAAAATCAACTACAGACTACTTCACTAGATTAGTGCATGACATCAAAAGTGGTCTAGGCATCAAACACACAACAATAGCTGCCTACTTCACTGCCGCATTCGACCGAGTACACAAATCCGCACTGACACACAAACTCCACAAGATAGGCCTACGCGGATACATGGCACACTTCATTCTCAACTTCCTCAGAGATATGACCCTTAAGGTCCGATGCGGCAGTGTCACATCAAACACCACAACTCAGGAGCATGGCCTGGCGCAGGGGAGCGTGCTCTCACCGAGCCTCTTCATCATCATGATCAACGACATACTTGCCGACCACACGGACACTTCACTTCAATACTCACTTTTCGCGGACGACATAGCAATTTGGACAACATCACAATGCTTCCTTAAAGCTGAAAAAAAAACATTCAAGCAGGACTAGACCACAATGCAAAGTGGTGCAAAAATTGGGGCTTCACCCTGTCCGCAGAAAAATCGGCCACCGTCACATATAGTCGTCTCTGCCCTACACCCAAAACTATACTTAAATTCGATGGCAAAGCCATCGAACAGGTGAAAAGCTTCAAGTTCTTAGGAGTGCATTTAGACGAAAAACTCAGTTTCAACACCAACACCACCTCCATCACGAAGAGATGCGCGAAGCGCGTCAACATACTACTGGGGTCAACATACAACATACGCAGGCACAAACTGGGGCGGAGACAGGGAAACACTATTGCGACTGCACACATCAATCATACGACCCATCCTAGAATACAACAGCATTATTTTTGCCACCATTTCAGAAAGCCAGAGCCGAAAGTTAGAGATCATCAAAAACAGCTGCATCAGAGCAGCCACAGGTGCCCTCAGCACCACACCGATAGCCAGTCTTCTAGTGGACTCAAACACGCCCAAACACTCCACCTCCGGAGGACACAACAGCTGTGCCGCTACCACATACAAATCAAACCCATTAAAAATCATCCGGCACAGCGCTGCTTTACGTCTGACAGATACGACAAGAGCCGATTTGTGCGCAAACTTCTACCATATAACATTCAAATTGCCACGGCTCTCTCAGATCTTATCCTCGCAATGCCATCCACTGCAGTTCGACCGCCCAGGAGGCCATTCTGGACTTTCAGTCAACCAAAAGTCGAGTACTTGCTCTCGGAGAAGAAATCCGCCATCACATCGACGGAAATTCCTGACATCTTCCACAAGTTCGCCCATCACAACAATCACAAATCACTCGTATTCACGGATGGGTCGGAACACGAGGCTAAGGAAGGCATCGGCATCACTGGACCAGGTCTCAAACTTACCAAGCGTCTACCGGATAATTTCTCCATCTACTCCGCTGAAGCAATGGCCATTCTGGCAGCTATCTCCATTCTCATGAGGCGAAAAGCCAGAAACGTAGTGATTTGCTCAGACTCCAAATCCGTCCTACAGTCAATTAGCAACACCCACGACTGTCCGCATCACATCATTGATGGAATCCAACAAATCGTGGCCCATAACGTAAACATGAACTTTTCCTTCCTTTGGATTCCGGGCCACGCCAACATCCCAGGTAACGAAGAAGCAGACCGGCTCCCAAAGCAAGCCTTAGCATTGAGCACTTACCCTAGCGTGGAATATTCGGTAGACGATTGCAAAGCACTCCTACAACGCCACATTCGCCAACATCAACAGAACACATGGACACAACACAACTCAACACAACACAAATCCAACCACACCCACGCAATTAAACCAACGAATGGCACATGGAACACATCAAATCAATCTCACCGACAAAAAGAGGTCATCCTCATTAGACTTGGAACTGGTTTGACAAAAATAACACAGCCTCGATTACAGGGTGACCAACACACAACATCTTACTGCGACACCTACAACACCACGTTAAACATAGGCCACATCCTGCTAGACTGCAGTAACTTTAGCTCTCAAAGACAACCACTTAATGCATTCTGCCAAAGAGAGGGCATCACCCTATCGCTTCCATCGCTTCTCGGTGACAAACACCCATAACTCCTTCAATTGCTATCTGAATATCTGTATGCCACAAAACTAGCAGGAGCACTGTAGACACCACACCACCAACGCTCACATCAACTCGCAATGCATGACCGCGAAACACTCGTAGGAAACACGTAAATAGCCATCCCCGCATGGCGTCGGACGTACATGAGTCGATTTGCTTCCCAATTAGAAATAAATGGTTACCTAGCGGTGCCGTCGGAAGTAGATGAGCCGACTTGCTTTAGGAAAACATAAAAACTAAAACTAAAAATAAAAATTATCGTAACGTATGAAAACGACTACCCAGAGGAGCCATCGGACGTAGATGAGCCGAATTGCCTTGCAACTCATAACGTAAACGGCTACCCATAGGTACAGCGGACGTAGAAGAGCCGAATTCCAAAACACCGTACTAACCCAACTGACAACCCTGCATGGCATGCTTAGACTAACCCGCTACTAACAACTAACACGCGGCGGCCGGCGTGATAAGCGGTGTGGACAATTACCTCCTTGTTCGCACGGTAAAGATCCCTCGATGCTCTTCGATAAGAGTAGGCTAAAGCCGGCACCCTGGCAAAATAATTTTTTTTTCGCCACTCTCAAAACACCCTCACCCCACCCAAACTACAAATCATGTTGTGGAGGAGTAAAGTAAAATTAAAACCATTTAGACATCAGGGAGATATCTCCAACCCAGCTCCCGCCTTCAGCACCCAAAATATCACACAAACTATCACGTAAAATTCCCCTAACGTAAATGTCCACTTGCCTGCACCTTGATCGCAAACACTCGCTTTTATAGACAGACATGTAACGTACTCGCTTTAAAGGCGGCGCAAATGACCTTTATGGTCCGGCACGCCTAAAAAATCGCTTTCCCCCTTTCCATCTTCGCCATGACAATCACGTAAAAATACGTACGGTTCCCTGGGGCGCCTCTTCGGGCCGCCCAAAGGGACCGTAGAAGTCCAAGGGGAGGGCGACCGTCCCCACCTTCCCCTTGGGTACGTACATGGTGCCTTGGTGTCCCCTGTTGCAATGCGAAAGAATATTCGCCTTTATTTTAGCTCATACAAATCAAATGATGCAGATGGTCAGAATTTAGCTGCGATGAGCCAAAGCTTGCGCATGAAATACAAATTACAAATTACTCCTGGAATCATACAGAACTATCACATTCTTGAAGAGGTATGTGGTGCGGTATGAGTGTCATAAAGTATTAAGGCTTAATAAGAGCCACAGGGGCCCATCATGATGGGTAGGTGGTGTGAAGTGATATTATGAATGGTTTGCTTTATGAACATGGCTGGGTGTAGCCAGGTAAAATCATTTTCTGTCATTGGTGTTCACCGATAAAACTGGCTTTCTGAATATGGGTGGGCAGAAAAATGCAAAACTGAACAAAACCATTCTAGCCAAGGATGCAATATTGTTATGATGTTTGGTATTACTGTGCTTAAGGTGTTCAGAAGACAAGTTTTGCACACATTTTACCCCCATGAATGGAAGCAAAGGGGTTAGATATCATGGTAAGTTTGCAGTTTAAGGTAATTTCTGATTTCTTTGAATTTATTCTTTTAATGTAATGTTTATGAATGTGCTCAACATGATGTGGCCACTCATTTCCTCTGCAAATGCACACTTTTCAGTGGGAAGGCAAAATAACACCAAAAATGGGCTTGTAGTTGGGTAAATGGCATACAAAGGATATAAAGTAATGTTCAAAATGAAAAAAAGATGGAACATAACCTAACCTAACCTAGCCTAACCTTCCATGTAAGACAGCATTTTTTTTTAATGAAAAATGTCCAACCATTTTTTGTCTAAAAAATGTTCAAATAAAAACCTAACTTAACTTAATCTAAGCTAGCCTGGACTGTTTTTTTAGGAAAAAACTGATTTCTCCCTATTTACTTTTTCTCATTTGTATAACTTACCACAAAAGCCTAACCTAACTTAACCAAACCTGACACTTTGTATGCTTCATGGAGGCAAAAATGGGTGTAAAACTTATGTCATGGTTAATTTGAACTGCAATAATATTGATTTCATTAGGTTAGGCTAGGCTCCATTTTTGGTTATTACTTATATAGAAGTGCTTGGGCACAACTTGGAGACAGAAAATATGTAAACCAAACATGTTGAAGCTTACTTAGCAACTTTGGTAGACTTGTATTCTAAGGCAGTTTTTGAATTTGAAATATAGTTTTGCAATGCAATGCATATGAACGTGGTTAACATAATGTTACCACTCATGTCCTCTGCAAGTGAATACTTTTCAATTTGTGAACAAAATATCACCAAAACAGTGCTTGGAGTTGGTTAATATAGCATACAAATAATGTTACAAGGGAAAAATTGTAACATAACCGAGCCTAACTGAGCCTTATGTTCCATATCTTAGATAATATTTTTAATAAAAGGAAACTTTTTGCAAAAATTATCTAATTGAAAAGCTAACATAACCTATCCAAATTTGGGTATTATTGCAGTTTAAGGTAACCACAAGACAAGTTTTACACACATTTTACCTCTATGAAGCATACAATGGGATTAGGTTTGGGTAGGTGTTAGGTTAGGCATTTGTTGTAATTTAGACCAATTTTCAATTTGTGGAGATTTTTCAACATTTGTATTTTTGTGGACATTTTTCAAAAACAGTTCAGGTTGTCTTAGGGTAGGTTAGGTTAGGTATTTTTAATTCAAAAATTTTTCAGCAAAAGATATTGCTTGGAAATTGTCCATTTTTAAAAGAATAATTTGCTTCCTTGCATCGAGGGTTAGCGAAGGTTAGGTAAGGTTATGTTACATCTTCTTTTCTTTATCTTGAGCATTATTTTGATGTTACATTACCTAACTCCAAGCCCCTTTTGGCTGTTATTTTGCCTCCCAATTGAAAAGTATGCATTTGCTGAGGAAATGAGTGGTCACATCATGTTCAGCACATTCATAAACATGGCATTGAAAAAGAAATTCCAAGAAATCAAAAGTTACCTTAAACTGTAAATTTATCCACAGTGAAGCTTTTTCAACGTCAAAAGAAAAATAACCACTTTCACAAAAAAAAATTAAACCTAACCTACCAAAACCAAACCTAACTGCTTTGTTTCCATCATGGAGGTAGAATGTGTGTAATATGTGTCTTGTGCATGCTTTGAAGTACAATAATATGATAGCTTCTTCCCCTACCATATTGGCACCACAACTTCTTCCTGTGCCATTTGTGGCATTATTTTACCATAAGGTATTCACAAGACGAATTTTACATACATTTACCTCCGTGAAGCAAACACAGGGATCAGCTTTGGTTATGTTCCCTAGTAAAAAAAAGTCCTGCAGGATCCTCAGAAAATCCACCCAATCCTACAGGATCCTGCAGAATTCCACAGACACTCCTGTACAGACATGTGATCTTGCAGGACAGTCCTGCAAGATTTGATAAATATAGAAAACTGTCCTACAGGATTGTAATGTCATGCAGGACTTTCCTGCAGGATTATAATCGCATGCATGACTGTCCTGCAGGATTTTATAGATATATATTCAGGCATGTCTCGAAGGTTTGATCTGATACAATCACCAGTGGCAGATCTGGGGGGAAGGGGACTGGGGCATGTGCTCCTCTGCCCCTCCCCCCACCACCCCAAATTAGAAAAGTAGAAGGATAATGTTCTGGATTCCAAAAATTCAGGAACAGCCTATTTGTCCAACGTTTTACACAAACCTAATCAAAGCACTTTAATATTTTCAAGAAATATGTCAAATAATAGTACATAAATACAAAAACTTAGCCTAACCAAACCAGAATAAGCAATATCACCCTCTTCAGATAATTAAGCTGTTCTACACCAGTTTCTGCATGCCTTTCTCTCTTTCTCTCTCTCTCTCTCTCTCTCTCTCTCTCTCTCTCTCTCTCTCTCTCTCTCTCTCTCTCTCTCTCTCTCTCTCTCTCTCTCTCTCTCTCTCTCTCTCTCTCTCTCTTTTTTTTTTTCTCTTCTCTTCTCTTCTCTTCTCTGTCTCTGTCTCTGTCTCTGTCTCTGTCTCTGTCTCTGTCTCTGTCTCTGTCTCTGTCTCTGTCTCTGTCTCTGTCTCTGTCTCTGTCTCTGTCTCTGTCTCTGTCTCTGTCTCTGTCTCTGTTCTCTGTCTCTGTCTCTGTCTCTGTCTCTGTCTCTGTCTCTGTCTCTGTCTCTGTCTCTGTCTCTGTCTCTGTCTCTGTCTCTGTCTCTGTCTCTGTCTCTGTCTCTGTCTCTGTCTCTGTCTCTGTCTCTGTCTCTGTCTCTGTCTCTGTCTCTGTCTCTGTCTCTGTCTCTGTCTCTGTCTCTGTCTCTGTCTCTCTCTCTCTCTCTCTCTCTCTCTCTCTCTCTCTCTCTCTCTCTCGCTATCGCTCTCGCTCTCGCTCTGGGGGCTTTACACACACGCCAGTACTCTCCCTCCACCATATCTCTCTCGCTCTCTCTCTCTCCCTCTTTGTAATTCATCATTAGGTATAATTCATAAGTCATCTACTACCACAATTTGGAGGCATGTTGCCATTTTTTTGTAACCTTGAATTCTTATTTAGAATACTTCTGCAACACAACACTCAGGATAAGATAACCAACATGCTCATCCCATCACATGTCTCGAACATCAAAAGGCCTATATTTCAGCAATGCATTGTTTTAAACAGAAATTAAAACATGCCACAATAAACCAGCATAAAAACAACCATGTGTGTCAAATTTAGAATGGATATGTAGTTTTAGGGGGACAACCCCATTAAAAATATTGCTTCAATACATAAGATATGAAACTTTATTTCTGCACTTCAAACTGCTTTGTGAATGTCCTGAAAGCATGGTCATGTGAACTTAGTTCACAGTGTCAGCTGCAAAAGGCCGGTAAACGAAAATTCCGGAAGAACCAAAATGGTGAATTATTGTTGGTTCAACGATGTATAGCTTTCTATAATTCTAATTATTCTTCAATGAGTTAAATGCCTCCAAAGACACCCTTGTTAGGTGACATCTCAAACATGCCGGAGGCTATAAATGCTTGACCCTTGCTCTGAGCTTTCTAAAAATTGCACAGCTGGGTTTAGCTAATCAGATGACTCCACTTAAGTATTCTCATCAAGATATGAAATATTGAGTGCTATTTTGATCCTTTCATTTGTTGATTTGTCGTGGAATTGGCCTGATATTCAGAAGGGCTTGAGTTGGTGAGCAGAATCCCACAGGCAAGTGTATTAGGTGTAGCCCCGTTCTCCGTCATGGTTAACGATATTGACGACCTAATACCAAGTCATATCCGTCAGTCATTCGTGGATAACTCGACCATTTGGACACGAACACTTTCAGCACGGTTCCTGGAACGACAGCTTTAGTTTGCCATGGTCAAGGTCGAAGCATGGAGCATTTTTAGAGTGATGTCGGTTACCCGGATCTTAATGTTTGGCTGCAAGGCAGCTTTCTTTCCTTCCTTAGAATCTGAGTATCTAGAGAAGGGATTCCGTTGTGCCGACATCACTGAGATTATGAACGGTTGACATGGTATTCACATGTCGCTCATGTCCGGCATAGCCGAATTTCACCGTCCCTAATCGATTTAAACACATAGAATGCTTGTACATTGTACCTATGGTACTGAAGTCCCACGTTGCTACTCACAGTTAATCAATCGGTTAACACAAATGCTTCTAATAGAGGTCGTGTTATCAAGGCATTTTGAATTATGCTGAAGTCTGGGCCAGAACATCCTTGTTTTGGCCAATTAGATTAATTGCTCTGCTTCATCGAAACAACACGATTTCTTGTCCGTGATGCTTTGTTTATTTTCAGAGTAGATGGAGTATGATGCCTCTATTCCGGCCTGTGAGTTCGACACAGGGCATGCAGCTTCACAATCACCACCAGCCTATCACTATCCAGAAGCTGTTGCCTGTGCGGCCACAGTCCCATCATCAGTTCAAGGTGGGTGACGGGTGGCACCTGCTTGTTATGTGTGATGTGATCATGCCATTGTCTCCGTCGTTTACTCGAATTATGCCGACCGTTATTTGCATATCACGACGTAAGTACTGTAATAATGAATGGCAAATGTCTCAGTTGCTTGCCAGTTGGCAATAGGAAATTGTCAGTAGTCATTTGTACGTGGCGTTTCACGGAATGTACAATGCGTTCGATAAATGGCCTGACGATTATCACAAGCTATGCTACGAATACGAAGTTCACATGACCGACCCGACCCGGTTCGGCCCAACAATCACACTTTTGAAAATCCAAGAACCTGTGGTTGCGTCATTTCATGTCACGCTTTCTTCATTGATGATCACACCTGCCCTTTACATTTGAATAGTGACCAACTTTCATCACAATGTTTGTTCTGAAGTACTCGCAATATTCGTTCAAAGATATACAATATTTTGTTTTTGGCGTCACTCGTGCACGGGGGTACAGACGTATGACGTGTGGTGACGTATGACACCAAGTATGTGTTTGTATGTAATATACTGGCTGTCTTTGCTTTCCAACTGTGTCTCGTCCGCATGCAGCACCTGTCCGTGGACCGACTGCAGGCGGTGGTGGAACAGGCTCGTGCCGACCACCACCTCCAGGAGACAACTCGCTCACTGGTTCAGGCGCTGAACCTACAGACGCCCGTCAGTCAGACCCACCCTCAGCACACGCAGCCGGGTGAGACGCCTCCCTAACCTGCTGCCGCTCTGAACCCTGACTCTCAAAGACCTCTCCTCCCGCGGACAGACACGCATGTGTGAGATGCCACGCACACCTCTATTAATGAGTTTAAGATCCTCCCGTATCTGAGACTGACGGACTGATGTGACGCGCACAGTGTTAAAGTAATGATTTCTCGTTAGGTGTGAGATGTCGAAGCGAGTACAGCAGGATGTCGAAATCGTCATGGAAGTAATGATATTACAAAATTTGTTAAGTCCTGCAAACCTAGTTTTGATGAAGTTGCGTACATATTACTATTCCCGCTTGGCGTGTTTTGGGAGGTACCTAATTTGGTGACACTGATATCAACGATAACGATACAAACACACTTGCTATAAACTCGCATTGTATAACATGTTAGTACATCATAGATAATACCTTCACCTGTAATTGCGCTAAGGAATGTTCACTATCACGATCCTGGATCCGTTATAGTGAGCATGAGTATGCTACTTGTAAAAAGAATACAGTTAGAAACCAGGAATTAATGATTCTCAAACATGCACCAAGAAACACGATGTCGATACTCCTTTGGGGAGGATGTCGATTCACTGTTCAGTAAGTGGCATATTCCACCCTATTTCGCGAATAATTTATCACTGGACGCGCACCAATACTTCCTTTCCGGTGTCCATCGACTGATGGTGTCTAGTTGACAAGTGATTTGTCTGATAACAGTGAGCAACAATCAGATGACAACAACTTACATCGAACAGAGTTCGATTAGTTTGGCGTTTTAGTTGGCGAATTGCTCACCCTTAATGTGGGTTCTGCAGTAGCCCAAAGTGACAATTCGGTTAATGCAATAATATTTTGCAAATCTGTTTTCTCATTCCTTGCACGTTTCCATAGAATGAATTGATTGCCAGTTGAAATGAACGTAACAACTGGTAAAATATGAATGGAAAAAATATAGATGCTATTTAATTTCATCAGTGATGTTTGTTTCTTTCTGTTCTGAAAATTAGCGTCTTAAGTTATTTGAGACTTATTTGAGAGATCCATAAAGGTACTACACTTTGAACTTGAAGAAAAGCCCAAGCTTACCATGATTTTTTTCTTGTTTTCTGTATAATTTTCATGTTTTTTTTTCATGGAGCATTTGGCTAGATATTACCTCACATTAGCAAATGGGAGTTTTTTCTACATGCGTTTCGGAAACAGAAGACGTTTCGAAAAATATCGGCTTCGTTCCAAGAATTATTGAAGATGCCCATGGTATTGAGTTGCTCGGGGCTGTTGTGCAAGGTAGGCCAGTGTGCTAGGCATCGACTGCGGACAGGATGCGCTCATCATACCGCTTCACACCACCACCGTCTTATAAACAAAGCCACTTTGTTTTTCCATTATCTTGTTCTCCGCGATACTGGCAGGCGAAACAGAATCGGTCCAATAGATGTCGAGTGGAATTTCGCGAGCAGTAGTTGGCACGAAGCAAGAGAAACGGAATAAATGAAAGGATACATGGCAAGGGAGCGTAGGACAGGAGTGTTGCGTGTGGTATTCAGTGGCCATCGCCCCTCATGTTAACTTCTCCATCACCATCGCTAATATTTTGTATATTCAGCATGCGACGCTACCAATGTGTTGTGTTATCCAAGATAACGCGCCCATTAGTCACATCACCAAGACGGTGGCAGGCTGGCCACATTCAACAGCAGCAACAACAGACACACACACACACACACACACACACACACACACGCACACGCACACGCACACGCACACGCACACGCACACGCACACGCACACGCACACACACACACACACACACACACACACACACACACGACATTAAGCGTGCCATATGGTACAGTACGATGCCTTCGCATTTCGGGTCTCAAACCAGGCATCATGACAAGGAAAAGTCATTAAATGTTTCCTAAATCTTCATTAAAGAGGAAGAATTCCTAGTAAAACTGCATGATTTTTATGCTTCAGTCAGCAATTTGTGATCACTGTCATTTAAAACCATGACTACTTCAACATGAGTAATGGAACACGGTAGTGCTAAGCTATGTTCGATGAGTTTGTGCATTCGTATTCCAGAGCTCCAATTTTAAAATCACATGGCCATGACAATCACCCTTCCCCAATAATTCCACATCACAATCTTGTGACTGGGATGTTGGTTCAGCAGCAGCCGGCTGGTCTTACCCTCCTTCGACCTTTTTAGCGAGTTGACTGACGTTTTAGCCAACTGACTGGCTAAAGCCAAGACGTAGGTTGCAAAAATGACAAAATAGTGGAAAATAAGCAACCAAATTTTGCCCAAATCTTTTTTAAAGTCTTATGCACCAACTTAAGCCTGTAATAAGCACACGCACACGTGCACATATCGGTATGATTCACTTCAGTGTGCATTCATGCATATGCATAAGCGCCCCTTGAGAGAGAGAGAGAGAGAGAGAGAGAGAGAGAGAGAGAGAGAGAGAGAGAGAGAGAGAGAGAGAGAGAGAGAGAGAGAGAGAGAGAGAGAGAGAGAGAGAGAGCGAGAGAGCGAGAGAGCGAGAGAGCGAGAGAGCGAGAGAGCGAGAGAGCGAGAGGCGAGAGAGCGAGAGAGCGAGAGGCGAGAGAGAGAGCGAGAGAGCGAGAGAGCGAGAGAGCGAGAGAGCGAGAGAGCGAGAGAGCGAGAGAGCGAGAGAGCGAGAGAGCGAGAGAGCGAGAGAGCGAGAGAGCGAGAGAGCGAGAGAGCGAGAGAGCGAGAGAGCGAGAGAGCGAGAGAGCGAGAGAGCGAGAGAGCGAGAGAGCGAGAGAGCGAGAGAGCGAGAGAGCGAGAGAGCGAGAGAGCGAGAGAGCGAGAGAGAGAGAGAGAGAGAGAGAGAGAGAGAGAGAGAGGGGAGGGAGAGAGAGAGAGAGATATATATATATATATATATACACACATACGTACATAGATACATACATACATACATACATATATATTATTGACTTATTAATTATTGAATTATTTTATTATTATTATTTGAATTGTATGTTTTTAATTATTGCCAGAAACTGCATTCATAGCAACCTTAATGAAGTGTTTGCAATCTGCATTATGCGGAATGTTCATGCTCTGTGACAGGTAATCTCAATCATAATCTTGAATTGGTTGGGACAAAGTTCGGCTTAAGATGCCGATGGTCTGGCAATTGGATGTCTAAGTTTTCGTCGGCTGAGTGATATCCGTCTAATATTGAGTTATGTTAATTCATGACATGTTACGTTATTTAACGTAGTTTTGTTACCTGTTTCAATTTTCATGTATACTTGATGCCCATATTTGATGGGTAGTGCATGTGAGATCACCACCATTGTCCGTGAGCACGACTGAATTACAAGCAAGTGAGCTGATGTTCTTATGCTGTTTTGAACTCATGTTGCAGAGCTGGTTCAGAGTGATTCGCAAGTCTCTACCAATATATCCAAGCAAAGAAATGATGACACCTCTACTTCATCCCAACATATACCGACGGTTTCCACACTACTCAGCGAACAAGGTATTGTCGTATGTGACTGCTCTGCGGCATCATTTCAGGCACTTCGGGGGGAGCGGGAGGGTTAGGGGCGCATTGACTGCAGTGGTTATGCAGCATTTCAACCACTTCAATGTGTAACAACTTCATTTCCTAGCTGGGGAATTCCACGACACCTATATGTTATGATCTACACCTATATGCCCATTGTGAATATGCAACATAAACCAAACGAGCATGATTTAAAAAAAAAATTTGTTTGTGCTCCGTAGCCAAGTGTTCCTTCACTCTCGGGCATCTCCCTTTCACCGCGTGCAGCCAGCTATATTTATTCTCACGGCATCTGATTTTGGAAGCCTGTTTCAAGCGTCCAAGAAAGCAACATTCTTGGAGAGCTATTATCTGCGTTATCTTCCTGTCCCATTCCTCGCTGAAATTACGTTAATGACTTTAACGCCAATTTACGCTCTGCATACCATCAATAATCGGAAAGGTGCTTAATGTTCCCGTAACAGGTACGAATTTCGAGGAGTTTTTGTCGGCGAAAGGCAATTAAAATGTATGTAATTTATGTATTCATAGCTTAATATTAATTTATACAATACCCCGTGCAATTTATGTTGACGAATACGTCCCATATATTTCCCATTCATGTGTCTACTCTGTTTCTTTGATCTATCCGTATATTTTATATTTGCACGACACGTGAACGAAACTGATGTCCGGTCATTGAACGGTATCGCTATAAGTTCATCAGTAAGCTGGTGGGGAAGACCACTTGGTGTGCTTGTTTTCGAGCTCTGGGCCTGATAATTGCTTCATCACCGTCTAGCTCCACTAACACTAAGCTGGATCTACAGCAGGTGCAAGCGAGATGCCCTTACATTTGTAAGGTCCCCTTTGCTGAAGAACAGATCTAGAATATCTAGAGTAGAAAAAGAGAAATGAAGGCACCCAAGGGTCACGAACGAGCACTTGTATGTAAATGTTCCGAAAATGTGGATGATCAATGAGAACCTGGGTTCTCTCACGACGCATGCAGCTGCGCTGACTATGCAAGATATCCATTCTCTCATTCAGAGTGGTCGCGGAGAATAGTATGAGTAGAAATTTTGGTATGTATAGCATTGGTACTAATATGAGATAATACAGTTTGTATAGCGTAGTGTTGGGTGCACTACTTCGTATGCGATTGTATAGCAGCCAGAATATCTAGTAAGAAAGCCTACAGTTACATCCATGACAGTAGCTGAGTCGCACCTGTCTTGAGCCGTATTTGGATGAGGCTCAAGGCATTTAAGCACATCACGCCTCTGCGACCGTGCTCTCCACTGGGCGACGGAATCCAGCAGTGCATGACTTTTTCATGACAACATTAGTGTGACATAACGGTTAAAAACAACGCACGGCTATATATCAGTCGGAGGTTTCCCTTGAAACTAGATAGGGAATTGAGAAGCTCGCGTGAGCAAAAAAAGATCGGACGAACTGGATTCGCAAGTACGAGAATGCCGGTAATCCCGATGGCACGTGGAAATTCCATTGTATTTCCAAGATTTGGTCAGCGTTGCTGAAGGGATCACCGCTACCAGATGGCTTACGAATGGCGGCCGTATAAGCTGCTTAATCCTCCCACCCAGAATTCAGCTATTTCATCATTCATACGATCAGAATGACGATCCCAGAACTCAAAAGGCAACAAGCTATGAACCCTGAGGTCAGCGCTATGGTTGTGGCGATTTGCACTACACTCTGTGTGACGAGAAGAAATTTCCTTTTGGCATCTAATGTTTGGACATATCCTGGGGACATTTGGAAACTGGCTGGAAGCACCTAGCTCTTGTGTTCACGTTGTTCCACATTTATCATATTATTGTGAACTACGTACTAAATGGAATCTGTACACCATTGACCTGTTCATGGTTGTCATCAACATGTTAAGTGCACATACACCTTCGGACACTTCGTAGCGGAAAATACTCACTGACGACCATAAGGCTGTAGCATTCAGGGAGATTTGTCGGTTTCTGCAAAACACTAGCTTTCAAGAATACTGCTCATGGGACTTATAGACCAAGCATTACCATCGGCTTATGTTATTCTCCAACTAGTTCGTGAGCGCCAAGTGAACCAATTTTTTCCTTAAAGATATTAATCCACTACCACTGCCACATGTGACGTGTGACTAATGCCTGGTGACCTATGACATGTGGCTGGCAACCTGTGACCTATGTGTATAGCTGTGACTGACTGTGACTGACTTGTGAGACTGGCGACCTGTGACCTACGACCAGTGACTGTGAGACCGGTGACTGGCGACCGGTGACCTGTGACAGGCCATTTGTGTCTTGTCAGACTGGTGCCGGTGACCTGTGACTGGAAACCTGTGACTTGTAAGACCGGTGACTGGCGGCCTACGACTTGTGAGGCTGATTACTGACGACCTGTGACTTGTGAGACTGGTGACCGGTGACCTGTGGCTAGTGAGACTGGTGACTGGCGGCCTACGACTTGTGAGGCTGATTACTGACGACCTGTGACTTGTGAGAATGGTGACCAGTGACCTGTGACTGGCGATATGTGACTCGTGAGACTAATGACCGGTGATCTGTGACTTGTGAGACTGGTGACCGGTG